>PVKZ01000332.1:600000-962089 GCA_004027375.1 Macroglossus sobrinus | reverse complement strand
TCGGCTCTTGTTCTAATTTACTCACAGCAGTTTCCTGGTGGTTTGTCACTGTTTTTGTCCAGCAGTTCCCTCTCAGCTCTTCACAGAGATGCAGAAGGATTCAGAAGTAGTCAAAACAAAACAGATAAGCTGTGCCCAATCCCTGTGTGGTGATAACAAAACCATTCCCTTTCCCGCACTCTGTCCCTCAGGGCCAGCCCTTCTGTCCTCAGTAGTAAAAAGAGCTCAGACTTTGGGGTCAGGGAGACCCAGGTTGGGATCCTGGCCCTGCTCCAGGCGAGCTACAGACAGGGAGCAACTGACTTCACTTCTCTGAGACTCCATTTCCTTATCTGTAACTTGGGAAGAGCAGCATCTTCCTCCCAGGGCTGATGAAAGGCTTGCTTGAGACCAAAGCTGAGAACGTGGCTCATGAATGTCACAGCCGTGCTGTGGCACATCAGTTCTGCAGCGAAGGTCCCCATGGGGGCATCACTGTGACAGGAAGCCCCGCCTTCCACAATTGCACTTTCCCCTTGACATGTAAATACAAAGTTATCCTTTGACACCTGCCTAATGTTCCGCATCTCCTCTCACGGTGGCAGCAAAGCTTGCAGGAGAGGCCACTGACCCTGGCTGGTTGTATGTCCTCCCCTCCCATTCGCTCTGGCCTCTGCCTCCCCCTTGACTACGAAAGTGCTCCACTTCAGGGCCCGGTGGCCTCCTTATTGTCAAATCCATTGGGCACGTGCTGCCTTTATCATATTTGACACTTGGCTGTATTAGACCAGCTGGGACACCACCCCTTCTTCTGGAAGCTCTCTTCCTCCTCTGCTCCCTCAGCATGCCTGTGTGACTGTGCTGCTCCTGCTGTCCTCGACTGCCCAGACCACCCTTTCTTGGCCTCTTCGCAGGCTCCTCCTGCATCTCCCTCTCTCTCTGCCTGATTCTGTGCTGCTGTGGTGGGTACCAGTGGCAGCCCCAGGTCAGTTTCCATTGCTACATCCCTCCTCTGAGCACCAGGCCATGTAACGGACCATCCCCACCTATCTGTGCCGAAGCTCAGCCTGTTCACCCCTGGCCACTGCCCCCCCACCTGGATGGACATGTCCATTCTCCCCTGTGACCAGCCTGTGAATGTCACTGGTGATCTGGTGTCATCTCTGACCACCTGCCATGACCAGTCCCGAATGCTCTCCCATGGCATCGCTCACACCCATCTCACTTTCTGCCCATCCGAATCTCCGACGGTGTCTGCATCACTTCTCACCCGGAAGCTGCCACCTCCCACGTAGCAGCCAAGCTGGCCTTTCTAAAATTCAACTCACCGCTCTGCCTAAAACCCTTCTGAGGTCCCCTCAGGATAAAGTCCAGATGTCTTCACCTGGCATTCAACGCCCTACCCAGCCCGGTCCTGCCTGGTTCTCTAAACTCATCTTTCTCCCTCCCCTCACCTGTCCCCATTATCCTTCACTGCAGCCAGACTGAGGCCTCTCCAGATCCCCAGTCTGCATCTGACAACCTCATGGTGGCCTTCGGCTTTCCTTCATCCCTGTGACTACATATTGATTTGGGTGTGGAATTGATCGATATCTGTCTCCCACGGGTCAGAGACTGTACCTGCGTTATCCATCGTGAGTCCCCAGTGCTTGGCACATAGCAGATGCTTAGTAAATACAGATGTTTCTGCTGTAATACAATAGAATACAGTCCTGAACAGACTTCAGAATCCTAATATGAAGAGTTGGTGAGAAAAATGGAGCTGAGGCAAACCTCTCAAGGTCCAGGCAACTTTGTAGCCAGAGCACCAATAGGAACCCATAACAATCCTAAAGCACATTCCAGCGCAGTTAAAAAAACAAAAACAAAAAAATGCACACGTTGAATTCTTACTAATCTCTCAGTAAGAACTGGGAAGGTAGCTTGATGGGAGTGGGTGTAAAGATACCTCTTTGCTGCTGAGTTATGGGGACAAGGACAAACACACAAAGATTGGGGAGAAGCGTGCACTTTCACACCCCACGTGCCCAGACAGGACAAGGCGGAGGAGGTGGGGAGGAAGGGCAGGGGGAAGAGCATGGATTCCTCCACTGCCCGCTGAATTCAGCTGGATTAACATCCTCAAGAGGCTATTCCTTCAGTGGCACAAAATAGTCACGTGCTGGAGGGATCTCCTGTGCCTGAATGGGACTCCCATGTGGTGTGACCGTCCCCTGTTCCCCAGAAGAGATGGGATGGTCAGCATCCCAGAAACACGGGCTGCTATGGAACACACTGTGTGTGTTGAGTGGGTGTGTGTGTGTATTCATGGGAAGTGTGTTTATAGCGTGTGTCACGGTGTGATGACGTGGTTGGATCCCTCATCTCTCTGTACCCTGGACTTGGGGGTCCTGCCTGAATGACCGGGTCTGTGCCTGCCTTCTTTGTGTCCCAGGGCCTGTGGCTTACAGGTTGTTACCATGGGGGCCCTCTGTCTTTGATCACAAACCTCACCTTCTGCCCTCAAGAAACCAGGAATGTGCTATGTGGCACATGGGAGTCACCCAAAAACACTTGCTGCCCATTAAGAGGCTTTTAGTTACCCAGGTAAAAGGAGTGGACTCTGTATTAGTCAGGGGTCTCTGGAGGAACAGAACCAGTAGGATATGTAGAGACATAGGAAGATGAGGAGATTTAATAGAGAAATTGGCTCCTATAGTCACGGAGACTGAGAAGTCCCACAGTGTGCCCTCTGCAAGCTGGAGAACCAGGACAGCTGGTGCTTTGATTCAGTTCAAGTTCAAAGGCCAGAGAACTTGCAACTCTAATATACAAAAGCAGGAGAAGATGGGTGTCCCAGCTTAAGAAGAGAGAATTTGCCCTTCCTTCCCATTTTTGTTCTGCTAGGACCCTCGGTAGATTGGCCGGTGCACACAGTGGTGATGGCATCTTCTTTACTCAGCCTACTGATTTCTTCTAGAAACACCCTCCCAGACACACCTCAAAACAATGTTTTACCATCCAGCTATTGGGCATCCCATAGCTCAGTCAAGTTGACATATAAAATTAGCAATCACAAGCTGTAAACCATGGCAAGAAGAGGTGGCTTTGGAAGATCGTGAGGAGGTGACATGTACCCAACCTGGAGGCTGAGTGGACATGGGAGGTGAAGGAAGGAGCAGATAATTCATTCAACAAACATTCACTGAACCTCTGCTATGTGTCAGGCGCTGTGCTGGGTGCTGGCAATACACCAGTGAACTAAACAAAGCTCTTTGCCTTTGTGGAACTTAATCCTAGCAGAGGGAGCAAAATAAGACTCAGTGAACAAATAAATAAGTTATATAGTGTGTTCCCAGGTGATCAGTGCTTTGGAAAGGAAGGACAGCAACACGAAGCGGGTTTTGAAAGTAAGAGTGGTGGGGAAGCAGCTGCTTGCAGAATTCAGCAGGATGGTCGGGGAGACCTCATCAGAAAGGGGAAGTTAGAACAAAGACTGGTGGAGTGAGGGAATGAGTGGGATAGGTGATCCCCAGGTGGGGGAAGAACATCGCATACTGAGGCAACAACTAACTTACAGGGCTCCCCACTCTGGCACTGTTGACATTTGGGGCTGGGTAATTCTCTGTTGTGGGGCTGTCCTGTGCATTGTAGGGTGTTTGGCGGCCTCTCTGGCTATTTCCCACTAGATGCCAGTAGCATCTCCCAGTTGTAACAACCAAAAATGTCTCTAAATATTGCCAAATGTTCCCTGGAGTGGGCGGGGGGAGCGGTGGTAGAAATCGCACTAGGTTAGAGGTGGAAGATGTTTGCATGTTTAAGAGACAGCAAGGAGGTGAATTGCTGACGGGGAGGGGAGGTAGAGGGCGGAGCAGCAGGAGGAGAAGGCCAGAGAGGTACCAGGTGGTGGCATGGTTGTTCCAGGGGCCCATCGTGTAGTGAGGACTTAGGCTTCTACTCGAGGTGAAGTGGGGGAGCTAGCTAGTACAGGTTCTGAGCAGAGGAGTGAGGGCCTGCATCCCTGAGATGGGAAGCCTAAGGACCACAGCCCTCATCCCTATCTGAACAAAAATCTCACATGCCAAGCCTGGCAATTACAGACCCAGTGTCTCAGTGCCCAGTGTTTGCAAATCTTTCTTCAAAGACAAAACCAGCCCAAAGGGGACAAATTGCTTTGCATTTACATCCTTCCCTGCTGGTGCCTTCATATTCATAACAGGATGATCAGTGTAACCAGGAATGGGGCTGTTGCTTTAAAGGATAAATTAGCCTGACTCTTAACTCAATAATTAAAACTGTGATGGTGCTCGGCCTGCAGGGATAATGTACTATTATTATAGTCATTTGTTTCAATTAAATGCTTACTGATTTTACAATAGCAGCTGGGCACCTGTGCACTATAGCTATTACTCTAAACAAGACGTCTCAAATTTCAGGAGGAATTTGTCAGCGTGCAAAGGATCTCTCACCAAGCATAAAGGTTTATTAGAAATACTTACTGACAAGGATTCCGGGGAAGGGGCAGGCATTGGGGAAGGTTTTCTATTGGCTTTCTTTTCTTCTCTTTCATGCTGGATTTTTTTTTTTTCCTGAAAGGAAATAATTTTTAAATAGTTGACTCTTAAAGCTTGAGGAAACCTCAGAGAGCAGTGTGCACTGGGAAGGTTGGCATTGGTGGGGGTGGGGGCTTAGGTTGTGACTTCCCACATCATTGATTTTGGGGGACTGAATAATGCTCCCCCAAGATGGCCATGTCCTAATCTGGAGGCTGTGAGTATGTCACCTTACATAGCAAAAGAGATTTTGCAAATGTGATTAAGTTAAAATTCTTGAGATGGGGAGATTATTCTGGATTATTTGGGTGGCTCCAATGTTGTAATCACAAATCCTCATAAGAGGGGGGTTGGAGGGGGCAACACCTGGAATAGCTGATGTGACAATGGCAGCAGAGAGAGAAAAGGCCATGTGATGCAGGACCATGAGACAAGAAATAAGGACAGCATCCATCCAAAAAAAAATAGTAAGGAGACAGATTCTTCCTGGAGGCTCCAAAGGGAACCTGCTCTGTCAATACCTTGTCGTTAGCCCAGGAAGACTGATTTTGGATTTCTGGCCTCCAGAACTGTAAGATAATGAGTTTGTGTTCAAGGCTGTGATAATTTGTTACAGCAGCAATAGGAAGTAATACACAGATCTCTGCTACTTCTTAGAGTCCTGAGATGGTTTTCCCCAGGGAGGTGGTTCTGCTGCAGATCCCAGGACCGCCTGGCAGCTAGTGGCATGGACCTGGGCTGTCCCCTCAGCACCTGCAGGCACAGTGCCGCCACCTCTGCCAACACACCAGCCCTCTTAAGTCCTCACCTCCAATACTCCTTTATCCTCATCACCCACTCTTCCTGACACTCCGGTTGTGCCAGGCTCTGGGCAGCTTGCAAAGCTCATCATGCCACTTGTATTAGTCAGCATTTTCTAGAGAAACAGAACCAATACTTTAAATAGATGTTAGATGATAAATGATAGATAGATAATTAGAAGAAATTGGCTCTCATGATAATGGAGGCTGAGGAATCCCAAGATCTGTAGTCAGCAAGCTAGAGACCCAGAAGAGCCGATGGTGTAGTTCCAGCCTGAGGGCAGGAGAAGACCAGTGTCCCGGCAGTCAGTGTCCCAGAAGTTCCTCTTACTCAGCCTTTTTGTTCCAATCAGGCCTTTAACTGCTTGGATGAGGCCCACCCACATTGGGAAGGACAATCTGCTTTACTCAGTCCACAGATTCAAATGTTAATCACATTCACAAACACCCTCATAGACACACCCAGAATAATGTTTGACCAAATGACTGGGCACCTCGTGGCCTGGTCGAGTTGACATAAAATTAACTATCACCCAGCTCCATGCCCCTGTGCCCTTGCATATGCAGTTTCTGTCCTTGGGAATGCCCTCCACATACCCCCAACCCTCGCATTCTGCAGACTTCCCCTTTAAGAGTCAGCTCAGAGTCTTCTGTGGAAAGGCTCTCTGGCTCTCCAAGCCCTGGAGGGGCCCCTTCTCTGCTCCCTCTACCCCAGGTCCCTCTGCATACCTGGGCTGCTGCACTGGCTAAAATTATGTAGGAATGTGTCTGCCTCCCCCATCAGATTATAAACTCTGGATGGAGAGTTTTTAGTCTGCTATTCACCTCCTGCATCTAGCCCAGGGTCTCAAACATAGCAGCTCTCAGGGAATATTTAATGAACGAATGAATGAATGGATGGATGGATGGATGGATGGATGAATGAATGAATAACAGCAGGCTTGGGGACCTGGGAAGATTAGAGAAGTACAATGATCACAGAGGTAAGGGCAGCTCAAGGCAGAAGCCCAGTTAAGGACATGAGAAGGAGTCTCAAGACAGTAATGGAAGCTCAGAGTGAGAGGACAGTGGCCAACTGTGTGATACCAGTCCAGAGCTTTCTGATTTTAAAGGGTCGGAGCAAGAGTCCAGCTGGTGGCCAGGGCAGGGTGGGTGGGCTGGTGGTATAGTGCCTGAGGAAATGGGCATGGGAACTGGACAGACCTTGATTTGAATCCCAGCTCCAAATGAGGTTACTTCCCTTTCTGAGCCCCAGCTTCTTCATCTGTAAACTGCTCATGATAAACATACCTTCCTCCCACCACTGGGTGAGAATTAAATGCGGTCAGAAGGTCAGTGCCCAGCAGATGGTAACTGCCAAATAAAGGGTAGCATTCAGCTAACACAGGGGTTAGCAATCTATGGCTACAGGCAAAATCTGGCCCTCTGCTTGTTTCTGTAAATAAAGTTTTATTGGGACACAGCCACACTCCTTCGTTGTCATATTGCCTATGGCTGCTTTTATGCTACAACCACAGAGTAGTTATGACAGAGACCACCTGGCCTGCAAAACCTAAAATATTTAATATCTGGCCCTTTATAGAAGTTTGCCAATTCCTGACCTAATAAATGTAACAAATGTTTGTAGAGCACCCCTGTGCTAGGCCTTGTGCTGTGATTTTAATTGTCATTGGAGCTTTCCTCCTAGTTTTCCTCTTCTTCAATATTCTAGAAACTTCCATTGTGTCTGATCTCTGCTTAGCCCATTTGAGATTCAATTCAAATTCACACCTTGAGCAAATTCATGACAGGATGAAGGAAAAAGAAAGCTTCCAGTGTTGCACACCTACTATGTACCAGGCTCTGTACAAGTTACCTTTTTGCTGGGTCCTCACCGTCACCCCATGATGGCAGGTTCATTACTTTTCACCTGTGTTAGAGCCATTGAGATGTGCGTTGGTGCAACGAAGAAATCTCAGTCTTAGAAGATGGTCAGAATTCTGACTTTTCCACTTCCTAGCTTTATGACCTTGGGAAAGTCTCTGAACGTCACTGAATTTCAGTGTCTTTATTGTAAAATGGGGGTGATGTGAGTGTTTACGTCAGAGATTTGTTCATGAAGCTCCTAAACAAATTTGTTCATGAGTACTCCCTAAGTATAATAGTATTAGTCCCGTCATTATCATCCTCTGTAAAGCAGGGATGTTGTGATCTATTAGGAAGGGCTACTCTGAGACGGTGGGAGGGATGGTGAAATGCTCATCCGTGGTTTGTTGATTCTCTTTTGGGATCTGATTGTGCTTGGAAGCTAAGGAGAAGTTCCTGGACCCTCTGAAACTGAGACAGAGGCTTCAAGGAGAGAACACAACAAGCAGAACCGCTATGGCTTCCAGGAGAGACATTCAGATTCTGGGGTGGAGTGTGAGGCTGTGTTTAATGACACCTCATCTCTGTGGGGAAGCAGGGCGGGGTGTTAGTTCTCTGAATCGGCAGAAGCGGGAGGAGAAAGGTGCTGTTTCTTCTTCCCTCCCCACCGTGTGGGGATACCCTGAGCACCTGGGCTGCTCTCCACAGAGATTGCAGATGGGAATTTGTGAAAAACACCTTTGTGCTCCTGCAGCCCTGAGAATCTATTAAGCCAGGCGAACCTAATTATGTTCACAGCAGAGCCTCGTTACTGTTTTCTTCCTGGAGAGGGTGCAGACGTGGCTCCTGGAAGCGTTCCTATGTTTCCAGGTGAAAAGCAGGAGGCTTGGTTCATTTGGTTACGACACCTCATAAGCGCCAGCTGTACTCCAGGCCACCTGCCCATGGCTGGGGAGGCACATTATGTGTCTCTGCACATAAGCAGATGCTTGGTACCCACTGTAGGGAGCCCTGGGAAAGGCGTAGGAGGAAGGTGTGGCCGGAGGAGGGAAGAAAGAGGAGGATGAGAGAGCAGTCAGGGAGAGCTTCTCTGAGGAGGTGGCATTTCAGGTGAGTCTCAAAGGACAATAACATGGAGGAAAGGACCAGAGAGCCACAGGAGGGAAAGGCTTCATTCTAGAGAGAAGCCCCCACATCCCCGGAGAGCTCTGGAGAGGGACTGGAGGGGTCAGAATGAGAGCGAGGGCACAGACCTTCGTGGGTGTTTCACAAGCCTAGGATAATGCGAGCAGGCCACAGGGGAGCCATGGAAAGGTTCTGAGCAGGGAGTGACCTAGGAGGGTCACTCCAGTGGCCAGCATGGCACCTAGACTCAAGGAAGCCATACTGGAGGCTGAGAGAGGACTGGCGTCTTAATTTAGGATCTCCCTAAATCAGACCCTGACACAAAGGTCTGGGTACAAATAGTTTGGGGAGTGATCCCAGGAAGTGCTGTGAAGGAAGAAGGGAGGTGACACTAGAAGGAAAGAAAGCCAGTAAAGGGCGGGCAATCACTGTGGCAACTGGAACACAGTCCTGCCATGGACCCTCTGGGAGGCATACGGCATGCAACTCAGCATTGTCCCGCTGAGGGGAGAGGAAGCCAAGGTTTTGTCCACAAAGTCCTGTCCCTCACTGGTTGAGGGTCACTCCTGGGGCCTTTATTGCTCAGCATTCCAGGCAAGGAGACGCAGGAAGCCATCAGCAAGTGTAGTCACCCTCTGCAGAGTGGGGGCCCCCAAATCAGCCAAGGGCAAAGGACGGTGAAGGAAACTCAAAAAGATGCAGAGAAGATTGAGTCTTATTTGGCTCATAAACGCATAGGAGATTGTCAATTCCACGGGGAATGACGATGTCCTATCTTGAGTCTGATTCTGAGAAAGAACTATTCAACCAATGGTACATTTCTTCCTATCTGTACCGATTCTGCCTCAGCCTGTTGCCATACCCAACTCGCATTCCATCACATTCTCAAGAAAGAGGGGAGTTTTGCCTACCAGGTGTGGCCTCTTTCCCTCCCTTCCTTTCTCCATCCTTCAAGAAATATTTTTAAAGTACCATCCTGCTGTGTTTCAGGCACTACCAAAGGCATTGGGGATACACAAGTGAATGAGATGGGCCTCTCTCTACTCACGGACCTTCAGAGGGGAAGAGCGACAATTGACAGATAACTGAACAAAATAAGTGTAACTTGACATGATGAAGGAAACAAACAATATGATGATACAAAGTAATGGTAGTGAGTTAGATTTTTAAGGCAAGGTGATCAGGGAAGGCTTCTTGAGGAGGTGACATTCAAATTAAGAACTGAACAATGAGGATTCACATTCAGGACCCAAGGAGAAGAATGCTCCCAGCTGAGGGAGTGCAGGCCCAGAAGCCTGGGGCAGGGGTGGCCTTTGTGTGTTGGATGATCTGAACGAAGGAAGGCAGGTTGAGCCGGAGTGCAGTACTCATCAATAGGGGCTGGAGACTTAGATTGGGGTCCAATGATGCAGGGCCTAGAAAACCGTGATAAGTGGACTGGATCTTACTCTAAAGGGGATCAGGAAGCCAATGAAGAATCTTAAGGAGGGGAGCAGCATGGTCTGATAGACATACCTTAGAGATCCCTTTGGAGGTTGTATGGGAAATAGGTTGGTGTTTGTGAAGGTGGGGAGAAGAGGCAGAGAAATAAGAAAAGAGATGACCACGGCTTGGGAGGGAGAGGGGTAGGAGGGATTTAGGAGTCATCGTAGAGGCAGAGCCAACAGTGGTGTGTGTCTGGGGCTGCAGGGAGGGAGGAATAGGAGGTTAGTGTTGCAACGGTACCGAGTTTCAGTTTTGTAAGATGAGGAAAACCCTGGAGATGGGCGTTGGTCATGGTGGGACAATAACATGAATGTACTTAATGCCACTGAAGTGTGTACTTAACAGTAGTGAAGGTGGTCAATTTTACGTTACGTATGTTTTACCACAATTAAAAAAAATTAATGATAAAAAATAAGTTGCACTAATGTCATTTTTCTATAGCTTACGAAGTTAGAAAATAGCCTGGTCAAAGACAAAAGCAAACATTCCTCTAGAAACAGATAACCTGGAGTCCTCTAGGCTATGCCCAGCAGTCCACTGAAAGGACACTCCTCTGCCCATTTCCGAGTCTTTAAAATTTGTTCTTGCAGTATAAATGTCTTCTTGTGCACGTGGAAAAGTTCTTCATGGTACATATCTTGGAGTAGAATGTTTAGGTTATAAGATACACACATCATCAACAACCTGGATATTGTCTGATTGCTTTCTAAAGTGTTTAATTAGTTCACACTCCCAACAGCAACATAAACAGAAACCTGAATGGCCAGTAAACCTATGAGAAGGTATTCAGCCTCTCCAGTAATCAGGACAGTGTGAACCAGAGCAACTGCGAGAGCGTTTCACACTTTGCAGACTTGCAAAAATTCAAAAGGCTTCCGCTCTTAAGTGTTGGCAATATATTAAATTACTGAGTCAGGAATATCTGGTTGAAGAATTTCAAAGCAGGCAGCTGAAAAGAAAGAAAAGGAAAAATATAGAAAACAAGCCCTAAACACTGAGCCCCCAAGGTCATTTTGCCCTTGAGAAAATAATGTCAGATGCTTGTTGAGGATTTATGGAAGGAAGAGCGTGTACATAGTAATAGAAAGAGCGGTGTTTAAATTTGAAAACTTTCTGCTCTTTTTTGGGGGGAGGAGTTAAAATTTTTTCCAGCTTTGTTGAGATACGACTGACAGATAACACACGTAAGTTTAAGGTATACACTGTGATGATTTGGTAGGTGCATACGTTGTGACGTGATTGCCACAGTAAGGTTAGTTAACACATCCTTTGCCTCACATAATTAATTACCTTTGTGTGTGTGCAGTGATAACTTTAAGATCTACACTCCTAGAACTTTCAAGTAGATGATACAGTATTGTTAATTATCGTCACCGTGCCGTTCATCATTAGATCCCTAGAACTTCACCATCATAGAGCTGGAAGTCTGTACCCTTTGACTACCTCCCCCCATGTCGCCCACCTCCCTGGCCCTGGCCACCACCATTTTATTCTCTATTTCTTTGAATTCAATTATTTAGGTCCCACTTATGAGTGAGAACATATAGTACTTGCCTTTCTCTGTCTGACTGACTTCACTCAGCATAATGTCCACCCATATTGTCACAAAAGGCAGGATTTCCTTTTCATTCATGGCTAAATAAATTGTGCATGTACACCACATTTTTCTTATTCATTCATCGGTTCAAGGGCACTTGTTTCCATGTCTTGGCCATGGTAAATAACGCTGCAATGAACATGAGGGTGCAGATACCTCTTTAAGGTAGTGATTTTATTTCTTTTAGATAAATACTGAGAAGTGGGATTGCTGGATCATATGGTAGTTCTATTTTTAGTTTTTTTGAGAAACTTCCATACTGTTTCCATAGTGGCGGCACCAATTTGCATTCCTACTTTCCTCACGCTGTTGCCAACACATTATCTCGTCTTTTTGATAATGGCTATTCCAACAGGTGCGAGTTGATAGTTTTGATTTGCATTTTCCTGATGATTAATTATATTGAGCACCCTGTCATATGCCTGCGGGCCATTTGTCCGGCTTCAAAATGTCTATTTTTTTAATTGAATTGTTTGTAAAATGCTCTACTCTTTAAAACGGTTCCCTGTTTCTCAAGTTTCTTTATGATTAACATAATAATAAATTATATATCTCACAATATATTGTATTAAGAACTCAGAACCAAAAATCTACCTATATGCTGTTTATAAGATGCCCACTTAAAGCAAGGCAGGACAAAAATAAAACAGCAGAAAAATAAAGAGCATAATGATGATCAGAGATAAAGTAGGATTTAAGACAGAAACATCAACAGAGGCAAAGATGCTTTTTTTTATATAAAAAAAGGAGAAGCCATAATGAAAATATCACATTCTGGGACATTTATGGGGATGAATAATTTCCCATCAATATATATGAAGAATCTGATGGGAACACAATAGCCATGGGAGGCTTTAACTCATTTTTCTCGAGATTTCACAGCAAAAGTAGTCAAAACAGTTTAGTGAATAGACACATAGAGTAATGTGTATGATACAGAGTAAACATTATTTTAGATGTACATGAAAGTTTTATAAAAATGGATTATATCTTAAGCCATAATGAAAACCTCAATGCCAAAAATATACAGTTTTAAAAGTCGTGTCCTTAGGCCACAATAACAAAAGGATACATTAAATACAGACTCTTTTCCAAATAACTTTAGGGTGAAAAAAGAAAAATCAAATCTTCGGTGTGGAATATTTTCAAGATATTTATATTGGGCAGCTAAAACCCACCTTAGGGGAAAAATATCACAGTTATGAACAGGGTGTCTCAGCACTATTGACATTTCAGGGTACATAATTCTTTTGAAGGGGCGTCCTGTTAATTGTAGGGTGTTTAGCAGTATCCCTGGCCTCCACTCACTGAATGCCAATAGCTTGCCCGCCACCCCCACACACCAGTTGTGAAAAACAAAAATGTCTTCAGACATTGCCAGATGTCTCCTACCTGGCAAAATTGTCCTGTTTGAACCCCTGTCCTAGATCTTTCTAGTACTAAAAAAGCAGCTGTGAAACATAGTTTAATTTGAAAAGCTAGATAAAAGAAACACATGGTACCTGAGGTCAACATTAATGGAAAGGAAAGAAGTCAATTAATTAATGGTTAATTAATTTAATTAATGATGAGAAGAGTTTGAATTATTTTTTAAATATAGGAACTGGTCCTTTGGATAGACAGTTAAAAATAAATAGACTTTTGAGAAAGAAAAATTTTGAAAGCAACATACATTCATTCAGAATATTATAATTATGAATAGAGATTTGACTACAAAAACCATTAAGTTAAAAATATTATAATATCTCAGTTATTATATTCCCATATTATCCTATAGTTATAAGCTATTAGTGTCAAAATCTGGATAAAGTAAGCAATCTTCTAAATATATATATAATTTACCTGAACTAACTCCAGAGAACATAAAAATTAAAACAGACCTATTAGCTATGGAAAATCAATATTTCAAAATGCACTGAGCCTCAGGTCGTTTTATATCTAAACTCATTTCTCTAAGGAAAGCATAATGTTTATGTTTTTACTGGTCCAGAGCATAAGAAAAAAGGAAACATCTTGTTTTTTTTTTTTTTAAAGCTGACCATAAACACAAACACCAGCATTTGACAATGATAACCCTATAAAACAAAAACTGAGGGAGACATAAAAAACAAAGTTCTTTGGAACTAAAGACATGCCAGATGAATTCAAACACACACACATGTGCGCGTGCGCACACACACACACACACACCACATACACAGAGGCAAAGATAGCAATGTTAATATCAGTCTTCACGAAATTCAATGCAAAAATGAGACTCTTTATAATAATATTAAAGTTCACTCCACAATGAAGCAATAATTGCCAGGGTTTTTTTGCAATAAAAGACAACATCAAATTCCCAAAACAAAAACTTTAAGCATTAAAGGGAGATTTCGATGGAAGCAACTTAGTTGTAGTAATCTAGACAGTCTGTGTTAGATTCAAGAGCCAGAAAGTAAGAAAGGGATCGAAATGATATAGTCACCACCGATCAAACAGATCCGTGTTGTACTCCAGTATTAATCTGCAAACACAGCTTACCGTTTGCTTTTAAGTACTATGGATTATGTATACACTTCAAACACATTTGGGTTCCAAAGGAAACCTTAACCAAAAGTGCAGATAGTACAGACCATATTCTGTGACCACTTTTGTTACTAGAAATCAGTAGCAAAAAGGAAAATAAACAAATAAACAAAAGTAACCTCTTAGAAATTTCAAAACACCTCTTCAACAACTCTTGGGTAAAAGAAGAAATTAAAATTGCAATTAAAAATATATACATAAAAAGAACAATAACCAAAATCTTACATGATGAAGTTTATGAAAAATGTTAAAAAGTCATGCTCAATGGAAAATTCGTAGCATGAAACATATTTCTAAAAATCAAGAATGAAAATAATGAATTAAAAATGCAACTCAAATGGAGGATGAGGCAATGATAATAAATTTTTAAAAATCAGAAGAAGAGATTAATAAAGATAAAATTAGACATTAAAGAAATAGAAACAGAGGAGTAGACATGATCAACAAATCTGAGATTTGATTCTTTTGAAGAGAAAAAAAAAATCCCACCTAATAGACAACCCATGAGCTTGCCTAATGAAGAAAAAGTGAGAAGAAAACACAGATACTCAACAAGAGAAATGAGAAAGGGAAAATAACCATGGATGCAGAGGAAGTAAAAATAAGTATGAGTATGCAAATCGGTATGTCTCACTGAACAGTGTGTGTATGTATATGTTTATGTGAAGAGCACACACTATTCTAAATATGTGTTTCATGTGACAAACAGCTATATGTAAAAATCAGGGGCTTTTTTCTATTCCTAAAATAACCAGTTAGAAAATATAATAGGGAACAGTTAAGAAAATTACTGACCTACAGGAAGAAAAGCACAAAATTTTATTAGGGGATTTATTAATTCTATGTATTTAATAAACCCTTTGGCAGTATAGGGCTTACTATGGGCCAGGCACATTTAATCCTTAACAACCCTAGAAGGTAGGTTTAATTATTACCTACCTGCATGTTTCAGATGAAGAAACTGAGGCAGAGAAGTTAATTAACTTGGCCAAAGTTACCCAGTTTATAAGTGGCTGAACCAAAATCCGAAACACAGTCAGCTTCCAGCATCCATGCTCTTTGCTATCATGCTGCATAGTGAGTAAAAGCAGAGACTTACCGTGTGCCAGGAGTTCTAGAAGCCTCAGCATCATAACATGATCCATTCACAGCTGGATCGAGTTGTCCAGCAAGGACTGAAATGCTGACCATCTGTCTAGAGTGAATGTCAAGGGCAAACTCTTAAGGGGCCATGAGCCCCCCACTGCGTCACCGAATCATGCAGGGGTCAGGCTAGCAGAGACCCTCACCTATCAGGGACCACAGCAGAAGGGGAAGCAGCAGATCAGAGTGGAGCCGGCCGCCCCCCGCTTTTCATCTAATATCCCTCCTCTGGGTCCCGTATGTGGATGTCATGCTGTGGTAGACGAGTCCTTTCTAACTCACAATGCCCTGTCCTCCTCTCTTAGATCCAGGAGATGGTCCACTCGGAAGTTGCCGCCTATGACTCTGGCCGGCCAGGGCCCCTCCTGGGCCGCCCGGCAATGCTGGCCAGCCACATGAGCGCCCTCAGCCAGTCCCAGCTCATTTCTCAGATGGGCATCCGAAGCGGCATCGCCCACAGCTCCCCGTCGCCCCCAGGGAGCAAGTCAGCGACCCCCTCTCCCTCCAGCTCGACTCAAGAGGAGGACTCGGAAGCACATTTCAAGGTACGGAGGGTGGAGATGCAAAGCCTTAAGTTGTCCTCCCGTCAGCCGAAGGACAGGCCTTGCATGGGAACGGGCGTCATCTACCTGTGGAAAAGACTAGAAGAGTTTATAACTGTACCTTTGCTGGAGAAAAAAAAAGAAAGATGGGGTAAAAATGGTCAAGTCTTATTTCTGAATGGCCAGTGAGTCATTTCAGTGGTACTGATGACATTGGTGAGATCCTCAGGGTCACGTCTCATGGTTACTATGGCCCTGTGGGAGAAAATAGTCTGACAAAAATGTGTGGTCCAGTAGAGGGCAGCACGACCTTAGGATGGGGCACTAAAGACAGCCCCCTCCCCACCCCCCAACCCTAAAGACTAGGCTCACCCAGCATCCCTGGAGCGGGGATGGTCCTTCCTCTTCAATCACAGGTCAGGTCAGAGCTTGCCAGTTGTCCAGGCTCCGGCCCTTTCTTGGCACTGCCTCCAAGTCTCCCTCCCTCTTGGAGAGAGTCTTGTTTAACTGGGGCAGAAAACAGAGGCCCAGAAGGGCCAGGGATGGATGTGCTTGCCAGGAGTCTCCCAGTGAGCTAGTGGCAGAATCAAGACTTGATCCCATACCTTCTGCCTCTCTTTTTTTTTTCATAAGGCCTCACACCCCTGTGGTGGCCCCACAGTTACCATGGCACCCATGCCATGTAGCAGAGACCCTGACTTCCAGGCTGGAATGGGTGCCTGTGGGTCCTGGTACAGCTCCATCCTCACAATAACTTCATCTCTACCATAGGTCAGGCGGGGTGGTTTTTCTTTTATTTTTTTCTTTTCTTTTTTCTTTTTCCTTTTTTCTTTTTTCTTTTTTCTTTTTTCTTTTTTCTTTTTTCTTTTTTCTTTTCTTTTCTTTTCTTTTCTTTTCTTTTCTTTTCTTTTCTTTTCTTTTCTTTTCTTTCCTTCCTTCCTTCCTTCCTTCCTGTTCTTTTTCTTTCTTTATTTTTATATATATAATTACCAAACATTCTAAAACACTTCCCATGGGCCAGACAGTGTTCCAAGCATGTACCAAGTTTTAATGCATGTGATCACAACCTTCTGTGGTAGATGCCATTATTATCTCAGATTGGCTAATGGGGAAACTGAGGCACAGAGAGGTCAAGAAACTGTTTTGATTCATTCTCCGATATTGATTAGAAGATTTTATACTCTGTAAGGGTTAACTTGGGAAAGGAGATAAAGATGTAAATGATTTTTGTCTCACTACAAAGCAAATTAGTTTGTCCCTATAAAGGTGCAAATGACTGCTGTCCAGTAGCAAAGATTAAATTAAGCCCCCAAAGAGATAGTTTTATTGCTCTATAGGGCATTAAACAGTTTCTCTTTCTCTTGTATTTTTTTCAAATCCACTTTACCATCATGCTGATTGTCATTAATGAGTTAAACAAAAAACCCAGGGTGTATGTGTGTGTGTGTGTGTGTGTGTATGTCTGTGTCTGTGTCTGTGTCTATCTGTCTGTCTGTCTGTCTAGCCATTGCTTCCTCCACCTAGGAAGTGGTTATGCCAACAGTGTGGGAGCCTGGGATATTGGGCAGCCCCCAGTCATTGTCTGCATGTGAACAAGGCCTGACAAAGCTGGGGTGGGCCTTCCAAGGACAGCCCAGCTCTGCCTGGAGGAGGCCCTGGGCTTTTCAGATTTTCTGACTCCTCCCACCTGGGCAGATGTCAGGAGAGAAGAGACCCTCAACTGACCCAGGAAAAAAGGCCAAGAACCCAAAGAAGAAGAAGAAGAAGGACCCCAATGAGCCGCAGAAGCCAGTGTCAGCCTACGCCCTTTTCTTCAGAGACACTCAGGCCGCCATCAAGGGACAGAACCCCAGCGCCACCTTTGGGGATGTGTCCAAAATTGTGGCCTCCATGTGGGACAGCTTGGGAGAGGAACAGAAGCAGGTGAGTCTCCGTCCCTTTTCGGGCCATCTCCTGAGGCTTTAGGGTCCTGGGGACAATGACAGACTTGGAGGGTCTGGACCTGGGCCCAGCCTCTGGAACTAAAGGCTCCCGCAGAGGTCTTTACGAGGCTTGGTTTGCCCATCTGGAGGCTGAGAAGTGAGGTCCCTTCCGGTTCGGTCTTCCAGCTGCACTCGCTAGCATCCTAACCGTGTGGGCCTCTGCTCCCTCATCTGTCAAACGAGAGCATCCCCGTTTATCTTGTCCCTCCAACTCTCAAAGTCTGGAGTTTAGACTAGAGCTTTCGTATCCCACCGACCATATGCCTGAGGCCCCTATCAAGGGCCTCCAGGGGGAACAGGGAGCAGAACTGGGTCACAGGCAAATGCAGCGAATGGCAGCTACCAGTTGTGTGACCTCGGGCTGACCACCTAAGCTCTCCGCCGTGCTGCCCATATCTTGGATCTTTCAGGCCTACAAGAGGAAGACCGAAGCAGCGAAGAAGGAATATCTGAAGGCCCTGGCAGCCTACAGGGCAAGCCTCGTCTCCAAGGTAACACCTGGATCCTACGCACAGCCCAATAAGTGTGGGGCCACTTGAGGGATGGAGCCAGAACCGAGCCCAGGGGATGGTCAACACCATAGGTCTTGTAAAAGATGGATAGGTACAGCCACTGTGGTCCCTTCTCCAGGGCACCTACTGTGTGCCACACATATACATCGTATTTCATTCAGTGCTTCCAACAAGAACCAAGGACTCAGAGGTGTTAAGCAACTTGCCTGGCGTTATCCAGCATGTTAGATGGCTGCAATAGGGTTCAAACCCAGTTTTGCCTCTCCCCAAATTTGGGCTTTACTGCTGAGCTCTCTCTCTGCCTCCTCTGTCAACACCAGCACCGCAGGAGGCTCAGCAGGACACAGACATGTAGTGAGGTTGGGGTAAGGATGTGTGTGGAAGCGGTTACAGAGGACAGGGCGTCTGGGTTAGGCCATAAAGGGCCAAGCAAAGAGTGTGCTCCAGACGGAGGGAACAGCATATGCAAAGGCACAGGGGCTGGGGAGGGGCATAAATAGAAGCTGGCCCCCCTGGATGGTGCTGGTCTCACTGGCCAGGCTGAGGACTGTTGGTTCCCTATGGGCCTGGGAGCCCCAGGAGTTAAAGCAAGAGGTTGTTGGATGGTCAATGCCAAGTGCACTAAGGATGCTGAATTATCTCTGGTTAGTCCAAAGCTCTCCCCCAAGGGGCCAGGGAGCCAGCCAGGGGCCATGTCAGTGGGATGCAGAGTGACCTGGTCTCACGGCCCAAGTTCTGGTTTCTCCGTCTTCTCCAGAGTGACCGGTGTCTGTCTCCTTCCAGAGCCCCCCAGACCAGGGCGAGACCAAGAGCACTCAGGTGAACCCGCCGGCCAAGATGCTCCCGCCCAAGCCGCCCATGTACGCCATGCCAGGGCTGGCCTCCTTCCTGACTCCAACGGACCTGCCCGCCTTCCGCGGCGGGGCCTCCCCCGCCAGCCTCGCGCGGACGCTGGGCTCCAAGTCGCTGCTGCCAGGCCTCAGCGCGTCCCCACCGCCACCACCCGCCTTCCCGCTCAGCCCCTCTCTGCACCAGCAGCTGCCACTGCCCCCCCACGCCCAGAGCGCCCTCCTCAGTCCACCCGTCAGCATGTCCCCGGCCCCCCAGCCTCCCGTCCTGCCCACCCCCATGGCACTCCAGGTGCAGCTGGCTATGAGCCCCTCACCCTCAGGGCCACAGGTAAGCAGGACTGAGTAGAAACCTGCCCTTCTGGGACGCCTTATGGGGGAAGGGGGCAGCTTAGGGTTGCAGATACGGCCCTGCCACTCACCAGGCAGCCTAGGTACCTCAGCTCCCTGAGCCTCAGTTGCCACCTCAGTGAAATGGGTCTGGCACCCCTTGCCTGAAATGGACTGGCTGCTGCAAACTGCTGACAAGTTGCCAGACAGATTCTTCAGACCCGTGGGGTATTCCAGGCTCTCCTGCTCTCACCCTCTGTCCCCTTCTGCTCTCTAGCCTGAGGGGCTGAAGCCACCACGGCTTCTGCCAGGTCAGCACCAGCTTCTGGCTCTGCCCAAAGCCTTTGAGGCCTGACCCCGCTAATTATTCCACTGACACAGTTCCAGGACTTGCATTCAGCACAACAACCTGGTTCTGCAGATTGGGGAAAGCCCCGAGAGCCCCTGACTTAACTAGGACCAGGTCAGCTGGAGGAGGCGTCCCCTGTTCCCCGGCAGAGGCAGAGTGGAGGAGGAAGTGTCTCTGTGAACACCTTAGGCACAAACCGTTCCTGTCCCCCCCCCACCCTCCCCCACTGCCTGAACCGAACACCCCATCCTCTCACCTGTGCTCACCCACTTTCTCCCTCCCCGTGGCAGGACTTCCCTCACCTCCCCGAGTTCCCCAGTGGTTCTGGGTCCCGCTCGCCTGGCCCATCCAACCCCACGAACAGCGGAGACTGGGACAGCAGTTACCCCAGCGGGGATTGTGGCATCAGCCCTTGCAGGTGGGTGCTGCCCTAGTCCTGCCATGCGGGGGAGTGGGGATGGGGTGGGGACAGGGGGGAGGGGAAGGAACCAGTGAGGCCCTGCCAGTTGTGTCAGCCCCAAAGGGGTGCCTCAGGGACACTGGGTGCCCACAGTCTTCAGGAGAAGACGTGGAGCAAAGCAGGGCCCCAGAAGGACGCAGCTGGTGTGGTGCTGAGGTCCACTTGGGAAACCGAGGCCTGTCTTTGTTCTCGCTTTTTCTTCTTCTGTCCTGTGGTTTTCACAAGTGCATCCCTGTGCCATTCCCAGACGGGTCCTCTGTCCTCGAGGTTAGGGCTGTCTAAACCCTATGTCGGTCAGCCATGGCTGTGGGGTCCCCCTGACCCCACAGAGAATGCAGCCTCCTGGGCAAGGCAGGTCCCAGTTTGCCAAGGGCAGCTCTGAAGCAGAGGGCCACTGGACCAGGAAAGGGCATCGGGTGAGGCACCAGCAGCATTTAAGGCAGCCTAGGAGAAGAAGCCAACTATCAAGCCCAAGGAGCCACAAACCTCAGTGGTCCTCACCACCCCCTGCAGCCCAACATCCCCTTCCACACACAGACCCCAGTGCCACGTGGCTCCTCCCTGGTCCTCAGGTGCACCTCACCCACCACGCCTCCTCTTCCATCCTGAATCCAGCCTTTCAAACCGATGAGGACCACCCTCCTCTAGCCCGGCCCCTCCTCATCTCAGCCAGCAGGACAGGAAAGCAGAGGAGGGTACACTTGCTCCTTCAACCCCCAACCTCAGCTCCCATCCCTCTAACCCCACGGCCACCCCTGAGACATATGGCACTGCAGCAGCCCCTCCACACCCTGGAATTTGGGACACTAACATCTGGTGGACAGGTGGCCATCTCTGCCACCAGGCGCCAGCTGCCCCTAGCCCTGGCTGTTGGCCTCCAGCTCTTTACCCTGCCAGGCCCACCAGGGAGCAAGCAAACATGGCATGTGCTCCCGTTTCTGCTGTGCCAGGTGAGAAGGTCTACCTGGGTGGGCAGACTCCACTCAGCAAGGAGTCCTTGGCCCCCCACCCAGACACAGGCCCTCCCACTGCAGCTCAGCCCCTTACCAGCTTCACTCCCCAAAGTCAGAGTGCTGGGGAGAAGGGGAGTCTTTAATGGACCGGCACAGAATGTCAGAGGAAGTCAGACCACGGCAGTGCCCTATTCTACGTGTTGGTTGTAATTGAGATGTCATTGACATATAGCAGTGTAAGTTTCAGGTGTACAGTACAATGATTCGATATTTGTGTCCATGGTGAAATGGTCACCATGATCAGTCTACTGTCCATTCATCGCCACACAGAGCTGTACATTTTTTTTTCTCGATGAAAACTTCTAAGAATTACTCTCTTAGCCATTTTCACATATACGATATGGTGGTGTTATAACCGCCGTCTCCTAGCTGTGCACGACATCCCAGGACTTCCTTGTTTTATAACTGGAAGTTTGTACCTTTCGATCCCCTTGGCGCACTTTGCCCAAGCCCAGCCCCCTCCTCCGACATCCACCAATCTGTTCTCTGCATCTGTGAGCTTGGGTTTGGGGGAGGTTTTGTTGTTTTGTTGTATTATAGACTCCGCATATAAGCGAGATCATAAGTCGTTCTCTGACTTATTTCACTTAGCACAAAGCCCCCCAGGGTCACCTGTGCTGTTACAGATGAGCACCCTATTTTAAAAACATAAAAAGCACCTACCTTCCTTTAATTCTGTTGGAAACTTACAAATGAAACACTGTGACTAAAAACCGACCTGCGGATGATGTTGGTGTTGGAAGGACGGACACGTCACGGCCACCTTCCCCCAGCACCGAGGACCAGACGGGGCAGCCCCCTACGGGATGCCAGGAGGGGTGTTTGGCGGGCAGTCGGGGAGGGACCAGTGCAGACCCTCATTCATTCTCGGAGGGGCAGTCGCATCCGGGGTGGGTGTGAGGACTTGTGGGTAGGCGTCATGGTGCTCTGGGCCCTGTGTCCAGGCCCCTGAGAGCTGGTGGCAGCAGGTGGTGTCATATCAGCTCTGACGGCCCCCCCTCTCTCCCACAGCCTGCTCCCCAGGGATAAATCTCTCTACCTCACCTAATCCCGCCTCTCCTCACCTCCTGAGGCTGCTGGAAGGGCCCACAGCAGAAAAGAGGCCTTGGCAGGAAGCGGGGTAACCTAGGAGAGAGAGCAGTGACATGCCAATGCCCCAAGGCTGACAGAGACGCACCATTGCTCCAGGGCTGAGTCTCTTCCCGACCTCTTTACCAGAGTCTGCAGAGGCAGCCCAGCGCCCACCACCAGCCCAAAGAACCCGCGGGAACCTTCTGCCCCCTGACCTGCTTGCTCCAGGGTCACCATGGACCCCACTCGTCCTGCGCACCGTACCCCATGTCTGGACATCTGGCCCCAGCCCAGGCGCACGTGGGGCTGCCCCTGGAGAGGTCACTTACCAACAGAAACCCACCCCCCCAGATGTGTGTGGGGCAGGGGCCAGCCCAGCCACGGACGTGCAAATGTGGTTTGACCGTGTAAACAAGAGATTCTGAACCCTATAAACTGTTGGCTCCGTGTAAGTAGTTGACTACGTGTTTTAGAACCGTGATGAAGACATCTGTAAGATTATTTTGTGGGGGGGGCGGAGGGCGGGGAAAGTAGTTTTCTTTAAGGTAAAAAGCATTTTATATGACCCTTAGCACATTTTTTTTTTTTTTAAGTTTTATCTTGAGGGAGACTCGCGCCAAAGCGGCTGCCGAACCGTTCCATCATCTGTCCGGCAAGAACGGGGCCGTGGTAGCCACACTTGGGGGCGTCGCGCTTTTTCTTAATTTTAACCATACGTCCGCCTATTTAAAATTGCCAACAACGACTTTTGCCTATTTATGAAGAAAACGTGAGACCAGATATGCAGTTTTATCATACAGTGTGCGTGGTTTGGGGGTTTGGTGTGGGTTTGGGTTCTTATTGTTGTTTGCAGCTGTTTCCTGGCCCTGGCAAACGTCTGGCTCGGTGCCCAGCGCTTCTCTCAGATTTCTTTATAATAAAATTTCTGAAACGTTGGAAACATGTCTGTCTCTTTTCGCACTTCCCAAGTCAGGGCCAGGACTTCTGAAGTAGCATTTGGTGATGGCTCTGCCAGGACAGAGCCCCTGATGTCAGCCAGATTCAGATAAAGCCTCTCGTGGTGTTTATCTAACCTTGAAGGTCTGTGTGGGTGACAGGGCCTCCCTGGTTTCAGTTTTGCCATCTACGAAGTAGGATAATAAGGGTGCAGACACATAGGATTCTTGTGATAGATTAAAGGGTTATGGGCATAGGTGCTGGTGGTATACTCTTTTTCAGAAGTAGTAATAATTTTGTGACTCTTTTAAGTATACCTGGAAAAGGAATTGTCTGGTGTGGGGCAGCTCTTAGGAGGCTGTAGCATTTGGGCCCATGACACAGCTATTTTGGGGTGACCTAGACTGAAGACCTTCTACCTGTCTGGCCACTTTTGGGGCCTCTCATTCTCCAATCATGGAAGCCCCCTTCTCCCAGATAACAGCCCCACGAGGTGGGGTGCAACTTCTCTCTGAGCATTTTTCTCACTGAAGGGCCTTTTGTCATCCACGTGGGAAAAAGAAAAGAGAAAACCCAGCCAACAAACAGAAACAACACGCTGTCATGTCAGCAGCAGCATCGCAAATGCGAAGCATAAATATTTCATGTGGTTACAACTTCCTTCCTCTGTGGAGCTTGTCAGAACACGCTGACGGCTTAGGCAGTTTAATATCGACTCATACGTCTCCATGGGAGAAAACAACAGCATCGTCAGATGCCACGCAGCCCAAAGCAGCAGGAATGCGAGACCATTGGTTGGTCCTTCTTCGGAGGCGGAGGCTCCCACCTGTCCCCTCGTCGCTGCACCAGGAACTCGAGTCCTCTGGAAATGTCCACGTGCCAAGGCTGGCCTCTCAGCCACAAGTTGGGGCCACCCACACAGGGTCTGAATACATTGCCTACAGGTGTCAGGGCACTGCCAAGTGGGTGTGGCCCCCGAAAGTGGGAATGGAGCTAGCGGTCAGTGGAAGGTACGAGAAGGCTGGTTTCAGGATCATGCAGTGGACAAAGCCAACTCCAGTGAACGCTGTTATTGGTACCCTGCCCAGTCCTTTGATTGGCCAGTGTCCATCTCCCAGCCCCAGAGTGTTGGCCATGCTCTGTGCACAGCTGCCCACTTTGCCCCAGTCATTACCCCAACCCCCAGAGCTGCCCTCAGCTAATGACCAAGGACAGCAGCAGCCAACTCTGTGGTACCGTCTACACTCCAGAGCTCCCGGCAGGATCAGGCTGCAGCAGGTCACCAGCAGCAACAGCGTCCTTGCTCAGCAACTTCCCCACCCCACTCCACTCACCGCCCTCCGCTTCTGAGTGTATCCCTGGTAAGTCACTCCATCCAGAATCCCTGCCGCAGGCTCCGCCTATTTGTAGGGAAACGGACCTGTGATGCCAGCTGAGCACGATGGGGCCACGTCAGGAATGTTTCTCTTTCACTGGCTCCGGCCCTGCCTGCAGATGCAAGACTTTTAGCTCCTGACACCAACCCACGCCCAGCCCAAGGCAGAGCGAGGACAAAGAAGTCCTCTCCCCTGGGAACCGTATCTGCAGCATTCTTTGCATTCTGTCCTGTGATGATATGGCCACAACCCATGGAGCCACCAAGAACCCAGTGTCACGCCCTGTAAAAGCACTGAGGCCTCTACCACAGATGTCCCCCCCTCAGCCCCTGTGCTCCCAAAGCTGCCACCCTGGGTACCACAGCCTTATAAAGGACCGGGTACCGCTACACCCCAGACACCCTCAATCTGCCAAGGCCACGCTGTGATTTGGGCCCGCTGCACCTCAGGGCCACACAGTACTGTCTGGATTCTGCTGTCAGCAGTGCCCCCGACATTGTGAGGGCCCTCAGATCTGGCCTGCAGCCCGCCCATGGTCCATGGAGCTGGCCCAGAGACCAAAATGATGTGCCCTTCCCAGTGCCAAGGGTCTGCTTCAGATTCCTCTATCTCCCAGCCCCCCACCCCCTACGAATGCATCAGAATCTTCACAGCCTGGGAAAAGGCTGGGAGCCGCCCAGCCCAGAAGGCAGGCATGGCTGGTCCTAAAATCACCCAGCAATAATCCCTCCCTCTAGGGCCCCATACATATGCAAAAAAGACCTGGTGTGCTGTTATAGATTCGGAGTGGTTGGTTTTTTGGGTTTTTTTAATTGCCCAATGCATCAGTTATTACTTAGCTCTTCTCTCCAAATTGCCCCAAACTAATAATCCCAAACCCACCAAATGTTGAAGGGCCATTCAGAAGAGGCAGTATGGGTGGTGGCGAGCGGGGAGGGAGGCTAAGGGCACAGCCTGCCTAGGAGAATATCGACTCTGCTGCCCACATGTTGTATGACCTTGGACAAGTTTCCTACCTTCTCTGTCTCCTCATATGTAACCTGGACAGAGTAACAGTCTCCTTTTCAAAGGTGGTTGTAACAAGTTAACACATCAAGTTCTTAGCACAGTAATTATTACTACTTTTGTTGTTGTTTTTTAATCTCCACACCAGAAGGTAAAGTTTCTTGTATCGTGGACCAGTCAGGATGTGGTAGGTTCTGCTGCAGTAACAGCAACAACTCCTGACATCTCAGTGGCTCAACACAATCACCTTAAAACTTTATTTCTGGCTCACTCTGCCCCAGCATACACTCGCCAGATGCCCCCCTCTGTGCTGTGAATCTAATACTGCCTCTCAGGAACAGGAAGGAGTCAGCTGGAGTACAGGGCAGAAAACTGAGGCTGAGCAGGAGCTAAAAAACCACTTTGAAGAAGTTCTGGTCAAGAGTGAAGGGACATAGAAGCCAGCTGTGATTTGGCTGCTACTCTCAGCTATGGACTAAATTGTGTTCCCTCAAAATTCACATATTGAAGCCTAATCCCCAATATGATATTTGGAGGTGGGGGCTTTGGGGATGTGATCATGACAGTGGGGCCCTCAGGTGGTATTGGTGCTCTTATAAGAGACACCAGACAGGGTCTCTGTCTCTCCTCTCTCTCTCTCTCTCTCTCTCTCTCTCTGGCCCCACATGAGGACACAGTGAGAAGGCAGCAGCCGTCTGCAACCTGAGCTCTCACCAAAAGGCAGTGACACCTTGGTCTTGGGCGTGCACCCTCCAGAACTGTGAGACAATCGATTTCTGTTGGTTTAGCCCCGTCCGTGGTGTCTTGTTCTGGTGCCCGAGCTCACTATTATTCCCTCAGAACTAGCGAGGGTTCAGGGGGGACGCAGAAAGGGGGGCAGGTCTCGTGGCACTTGGAGCTTGCAGGACCCAGCAGGGCTCAGCAGTGTCAGATCATAACTGTGGGATACCGACACAGTAATTTCATGCTGTTTTATAACGCCAATTAGCATCCACATGGGAGGAAGAGTGTTAATTTTCAAGGTCCTTGATTTCAATTTTAAAACTTCAGTACTACATGCACGTACTTAAAAAGTCAGGCAGCATTATGCGGCTTCCAACGACATGGGCTGCCCCCTGCTCGCCACTCCTCCCAGCCCCTAACTGCCACCACGACTCTGCTAGCTGTTCCCTCTGCTATTTGACAAACACCTACCGCTATTTCTTGACTGATCCATTTTAAGTATTATTTGTGTGCACCTTTCATCCCCCATCTAAGGAAGACCTACAACACTTACTGAGGGCCTACTATGTGCCAAGCATTTTATATATCAAGTCCATTTTATTTATCACAACTACCTTGTGAAATAGTTGTCAGTGGCCCCATTTTGCCAATGAGAAGACAGGTGCAGAGAGATGGAATAAATGATCCCAGGACAAGTTAGTGGCAGAGCCCCCCAGTCTGCTAGCCTCCATACTCACGCATGAACCATGGGGTTCCTCAGCCTTGGCGCTATGGACATTTTTTGTTGGTGGAGAGAGGAGGGCAGGGAGAGGCGCTGTCCTGTGCATTGCAGGATGTTGACTGGCATCCCTGGCCTCCGCCCGCTAGATGCCAGTAGCATCCCTCTCCCCAGACATTGCCACGTGACTCCTGGAAGGCAAAACCACCCCCATTTGAGAACCACACCTATTGGAAGCTTTGGCTTCTAGTAGCTTCTGACTGGTGCTGCCTTAGGCTAGGACACTGAGCTCGGCTGGCATCGGCTTTTTGAGGATCCCTCTCCAGCTGCTGCTTTCCCTACAGGATAAAGGGTTTGTGGAGTCAAAGAGGCGTGCCACCTGGAGCACTCCACCTTTCTGAACCACATTCCATTTTCAGGGCCTACGGTGGGCCTGTGGCCAGGTTTCCTGGCTGCTGGAGTACGCACTCCTGCTCCTGAGAGGTGGCCAAGGGTGTCGTCAATGGCGGGAGAGAGGTAGGCAGAGCTGGACATGTGACCTAAGTGGTCTGGACACAAATGTACATACAAGCTCCCCCACCCCAACACCCCCCAGCCCACTGCGGAGGGTGTCAGAGGTGGGAAGAGAAGGGTGGTGGACTCCGGGCAGGGGCCTATCTTGTATCTGACTCAGCCCACAAATATTAGGGCCGGGCTGCTCCAGACCCTGGCTGCCGATGTCACTGCTAAGAATGTGGTTCTAGGTCACACATTTCTGACACACCAGTTGGAAGAATTTCTTCACTTTCTTTTGAGGAAAACAGAGGCTTTCATGCTCATACACCTCTGTCTTTGCATCTCCTTCCCGTCCTCCCAGTGAAGCTCCATAATAAGTGGCTAAATCAATATTCCATGTTTACATCGTTGTTATGGAAAGTAATGTTTACTGATGGACCAACCAATTTTGGTTTTGGTTTTTGTGCTCCATGTGCTTCATTTCCTCCCATCACTCATTCTTACCCAAATCTCACAGAACCAGGAACTCGATCTGCAGATGGTCAGATACTCAGTGTTCCAATCCGCTCCTTTTAATGTTACTTAGCAAATCCCTTTGCTCTTCTCTGCTGCGGGGTCCTCTCCTCCCTAGATCCCATCCAGCCCCCTTTCTCGTTTTGCTTCCTTGTTGTGGTGGAGCACATCTAGCAGTTGCTTTCTAAGAAAAGGTAGGTGCAAAATGAATTTGCAGTTCTACAAACATTTTTACGCTCCCCTCACACTTGGTTGGCTGTTTTCACAGGTGAAGACATGTAAGTTAGAAGTAACTTCCTCTGCAAATTCTCGGCTTTGCTTTATCGCCTTCTGGTTTCCAGCATTGCTGCTGACGAGTCTAACGTCACTCTGCATCCCATTTCTTTGCGTGTTGCTTGCATTCTCCCCTTTCTCTGGTAGCTTTTAGATTTCCTCTTTGTCTGCTATGTCTTAAAAATCACACAGTGCTATACTTTTAGGTGGGTCACTTTTTCATTCCAATCCGAAGCGTGCTAGATGGCCTCTCCCCTCCAACTTCTTCTGTCTTCCTCCTACACAGAAGTGGTGAGGACTGTGGTCAAGTGGAGAGAGTCCACCTTGCCAAAAAGTATTTAAGTTCAATGTGTTTTAAAGCACCATGCTGGCCAATACAAAACAAGTTTTCCCAGCAAATGCGGCCTTCAAGCATCCCCTTCGTGCTTTCTGCTGAAGATATGGGCTTTGAAGACAGAGAGACCTAATTTTGAATCTTAGCTTCTTATCTGTAAAACGCAGTCATGTTTCAAATCATAAGAGCTGTCGTGAGGAGTACATGATATAATGCGAGTAAAGTGCTAACTGCAGGGCCTGACACATAGTAAGTGCTTAATTTATAGTAACTGTTATTAGTGTAGTGAATCAGAGAACAGTGATGATGATGAATTTTTTTTTATAACAGCAGCCTTCCTTCTCTTGGGCCAATTAAAAGATCACTGGTGTGGCAGTAACGCCATCTGGTGGTCAAAATTGAGAACTACATCGCAGTGTAGCAGGCCTTGCAGAATGGTTAGAAGCCAAATTGGACTTTAGGGTCAAACAAAGTTATTCATCGTCCCAGAAAAGGAAGCCAAGAAGATTTGAGATGTGAAGGGACAGAGACAGGATTGGAATTAGGGGCCTGACTTCAGAGCTATTGCACCAAACCACACTGCTGTTCTGCTACCACACAGCACAGTGCCTGACCCACAGCCACCTGACTCCATTGAATGTGGAGTGTCTCTTCTCTTGGTAGACCAGCAAGACAGAGGCAGAGAGCTGGGAGAAGGGGGCAGAAGTTCAGCTTCTGTAGACACAGTCAGAATTTTGCACAAAGAAAAAATTAAACCTATTTTAATGTCAGCATACATGCAAATTGTGTGTTGTACAGTTTAGGTATTGTTTTTATCTTGAGTGACATATTAGAGGGCGTTCCATATAACTTTCTCAGGCTCAAGGCCTCCAAAGGTTGTCATCTGGCTGGTTTTGTGTTACATGCAGCCAAAAACATCCTGAGCATCTCTCCCAGCACAGCTGGATCCTCTGTGGGTCCATCAGAGATCGTGAAAATTCCCTTCTAGCCACGAATCCCAAATCTGAATCCCACAGCTCCTGGGGCCCCATCCTTTCTCTGCCTTGGAAGAGTCCTGCTGAGACTCCAAGGCAGTTGTCAGTGACCACAGGCCCCGGCAGTGTCCCAAAGGTGGTTTTAAGTTTCCCCATGGCCGGGAATGGAACATACTGCCTAGAGCTCAGGTGGCTGATATTGGAAGAGGCACCAGCCAGGCTGCACTGTACCTGGGCCACCAGGGGGTCACTGCCTCTGATCAATGTCACCTGACTCCCAGGTTCCAGCAAGGGCTCGGGAATGAGCCTTCTTTTCAAACCATCCCAAGCAATTCTACTACTGCTATCCTGCTGCCCCCCACCCCTCACTCCTTTCTTACAAACACACACACACACACACACACACGCGCGCGCGCGCGCGCGCACACACACACACACAGCCAGTCATTCTGCAGATCAACCAAATGGCTGGTTGCTCACTCCCTTCCTCGGTGAGTTTTATCAAAGCCTCTACAGACTAAAACAATTCCCTCTTCATTCCCACCCCCATCCCCCGCCTTTGTGCTCCCTCTAAGCCCATCCTTCTTCCTGGGGATCCCTGGATTATTCCAGGGTTTTGAAAAACTCCTTACCACCCATCGTACACCTCATTTGATTCTCACAACTGCACTGCCTGTGAAGGCAGCAATGGGCAGAGACTGTGGTCTCCTTGGCAGAAGAGGAAACTGAGGCACAGATAGAGGCAATGACTGACATGCAGCAAATCAGTGGCAGCAATGGGGAGAGAACCAGGACACCGGACCACCATATCATCCCAGACCTGCCTGAACCCGAGCCTACAGATGGGCGAGAAACCCTCCCCTCCAACCGTCTTGCCAGGGCTGCACTTTGGGGAGAAACTTAATGGAAAGTGTTTATTCACGAGTCAAGACAACTGCTTTCCTGCCTGACTTGTGTGACCTTGGGCAAGTCTCTTCTCCTCTCTGAGCCTCTGCAGAGTATGAAGACAGGCTCTGGGTCCCCCGCTGACTGGGAGAATCTGTGACTACTTGCATGGGGCCTGAATCACTCCACCTCCTTGGAGCTTCTGGGGTCTTCAATCAAAATGCAAGAAGATTACTCACAGTACTTCAGTGTAAGGGCAATGACAATACAGGTCTCCATTTCTTGAGTGCTTTCTGCAGCTGGGCTTTACATAAGCTTCAGTGTTTAATATAATCCTCACTACAAACTCAGGAAGTATTATTACCTTCCCCATTTTGTAGGTGAAGAAACTGAGGCTCAGAGAAGTGAAGTGGATAAGCAGGATTGGAGCCAGGAAGACCGGCAGGCTGTTTCTTCTACCATATGCTGCTCAAGGAAGCTTCTGAAAGTCGGCTTTAGAGATGTAGTGTCTGCCCTAGAAAGTCTGTGGTCTTAGAGCTGCCCCTCACAAGGCATTATGGGAACTATAAGAGAGAGATGGGGCCTGGACCAGCATGACCCCGAGGCCCTTAACCTCTCTCACCCTCCCTCAGCCAATCCCTCATCCTGGGCCCACAAGCAGACACTGCAGCCCCACCAGAGCCTGTGAGCAGATGCAGATTTATTATTGCACAGACTGCAGCATCCTGAACCCTCACCCCAAACACCAGCCCCAAACCAGGCCTGGGAGCTCTAGCCTGGGCCAGACCAAGAAACCTGGAACCCATCAGTCCTGAGTAGCACATCAACCACCCCCCACAAATCCCCTAGGAGTCCAGAAAAGCCCAAACAGGTGCAGAGCCATGGGCCCGGGCCAGTGGAAAATGCGAGAGTCTGCAGGCTTCTCTCTGCAGATATGCAGTCCAAGATTCCAGCCAGCCACGAGGCCCTAGCAGGGCTTGAAACAGCAAGTGTGAAGCTGAACGGAAGGTCCCAAGTATTGAGGGGGAAGGAAAAGCTGACCCCATCAGAAGCAAACTTCAGGTCACAGAGCTGCCCAGGCAAGGCCACGCCACAGTGTCAAAGCCCCCAGGTCCACAAAAAGGCAGAAGAGTAGCTCCCCGTCCAGCTCTGTCGGGATGCCATTGCCACACCCTTCCCTAGGCTTGGAGGGGCCTGAAAACCCATCCCCTCCATCCTCCCAGGGGCAGGGGGCCACCAGCCCTCAGTCTCTACCCACCCCCAGCGGGGACAAGGGCCCAGAGACCCAGGGTGGTACTGAGCATCTGTAATGAGCTACATGCAAACATCATCTTCTGTCACGCAAGCCAAGGGGCTTATTATCACACAGATGTGCCGAGCGGGAGCCCTCGACTTGCTCCCCTCTTCCTGGGAAATGCTTGGTGACAAGCAGCCTGTCCTTAGCACCAGCCCGAACATCTATCTGGCCCAGGGAAATCTGCCTGGTCTTGCAAGCGCGCCCATGCTCATGCTTCCCTGAGCCTGCGGTGCGCCCTGGTCAGGGAGGTGAATGAACCAGTTCATGGGGCAACACAGGAGCTTTATCTTACCGGTCCCAGGACTCCTGCAGGGTGACCCCTCAGCACGCTGAGAATGCTGGAGGCCCTAAATGCAATGCCAGCCTCAGGTTCAGGCACACACAATAAACAGGAGGCCAATGCTATCTGACTGTTAGCCTTTCTTACCACCTAGTCAGTGGCTTCCCAGCCAAAGACCAAAATCTCTAGCATCTCCCTCTTTTCTCTTGGTCCAGAAGGGAAGCTAACTGGACCAGTGGGAGCATACTCAAACCGGGCATGTCCACGTCCTCTACCATCATTCAGAACATCTGTAAGCAGGGGGCAGAGTGTGTGCTGGGTCAGGACAGGGAAAGGAAGGGCCTCGGCTCTGTCTGCAAGTGTCTCCCTCACTGCTCAGCACAGGGATCGCTCACTCCCTTTGCTTGATTGGGAGGCCTCAGCCCAGCAGCCAGAGGTTAAAATAAAGCAGGGGACGGGTAGCAGGAAGGGGCTGGGATTTAATATTAATATTCTGGTTTGGTGACTTCTCCCAAAACACACACAAGCCCAGGCAGGAGAGGGAGTGGATAAAGATGGGGACAGGAGCAGATCGGGGTTTTCCCTGCCCCAGGTGGAGAGCTCTAGGATGGTTTCCAGAACATTCTATTCCTCTGGGAACCTCCGCTGCCCAGCACGGCACCACCGGAGGCCTTAAAAGTTTGCAGCGTGTACGTGAGCTGGAACCCAGGCTCCAGGTCCAGAGGCCAGTGCTCATGGCCACCCTGCCTGGCACTGTGGAGAGATGGATCTTCTCATCCTCAGCAGGAACTCCTGGCTCTGCAAGAGAAGCAAGAGGGTCAAGGTCAAGAGAGACAGAGGCTGGGCCAGGTTCAAACCTCAGACCTGATCTTCTGTGAGGCAGGTTCCACCCCCAAGCCCCCAAGGTAGCTTTGCTCCACAGCTCTGACTCAGAGGGATCAAACACGAGCCCTCACAAGGTACCTGCTTTATTTTACCTCTGGATGTTGCCTCTGCTTATTTGCAAGTGCTGTTCCCTTTGCCTGGTTCACTGTTCCCTGCCTTCCTCCTCTCCCACTGGCAGCTGGCTCACCTCTTTCCCTCTTCAGCTCACTAAGTCTCCAGTCCCTGTAGTGATCATTCCCAGATCCCCCATGAAACGGACCTGGCAGAGCACACCACTCACCCCAGGGCATCGCCTACCAAACCAGTACTGTCATTGGCTCTTTATGTGGTGACAGTACAGGAATTCCATCTCCTCTGAGTTAGATCCTCCAGCCCACACTAAACTAGGATCAAGAGATGGGGGCTTTAGTGGAGGAAAGGGCAAGAGGCAGACATTGTTAGCATCCCCAAGCACAGGACCTACTGTGTAAAGGCTGGTCCTAGCAGGAGAAAGGTTTTATTTGTCTTGTAGATACTTCACTTTTAGACCTTTAACCCAACCCATTTTACCTCTCTCACGGGACCTTAACCAGCATCCCCACCCAGCTCCACTGTAGAGAGAAAACCAGCTGATGGAACTAATTAAGGGGCTGCAAGGTTTCAGGAAGAGAAGACTGAGGGAGAGGGTAGGGGCTAAGGGGCAAGAGAGAAAGGGTGGGCAGAGGGAAGAGGGTCATCTCAGGTGAACTCAGTTCGGAGGGCCTGGGGGGAGGGAGGCAAGAATTGTTTTGCTTGAGGTTTGAGCTGCAAGACTTTTACATAATGAGCGGTAAGTTGAGGGTTTACTCCTGTTGTGCTCACTCCATTTGTAAGGACAGGATTGAGTCCCTGCTTTATCCCAGCAGAGCAGCTGTCCAGTAACTGTTGGTCAAATGAATGAATGAGTGAACGAATGAGTGACCAAAGCCCCCAGGGCTTACCTGAAAGAGGAGGTGCTCTGCAAGTGTTGATCTAATAAGAGGGGTGTGTGGGGGAAGGGCATGACCTATCAAATCTGCTCTCTAGGTCCCTCCCTCTGCTGGGGATGAGCCTCAGTTAACCACAGGACCAGGCCCTTCCTCCCACCATCCATGTGCCCAGAACTCTACAGGCTCCCACCCCCACCTCCCAGCCGCACCTGGTAGGCGAGGGTCAGGTCAGGAGGTGAACGAAGAGGATGGCCAGGCCAATGTTAAGCAGGATCACCATGCAGATGAGGACAGTGTTGGGGACCTGGAAGCATTGGAGAGAGGCTGCCTGAGTCCCCCACAACCTCTGAATCACCCCCAAACTCGCCCACATCACAACAGGCTGAACAGAGGAGCAGGAACTTCCGGAAGGACCCTCCTAAGAGAATCCCCCTATTTTGCTCACCACAGTGTCCAGATGGGGGGATTCTTGGAAATAATAAACCAAATAGCTCAGGGTCCAGAGAGGGCAAGGACATGTCCCAAAGCACATAGTGGGCCATGAGAGGCCTGGAACCCAGGCACTCGCCTTCCCACTAATCCCTCCGGGGTCCCATTTGTCAGTCCCTCAGAGCCTAGCTTCATGCTTTGTTGCTGCAGTTCCTGGCTCCCAGCCTCCTATAAGGAGCTCAGACGTCCAGACCCCAAGCCCTGCTGGGCCTGTCCTTCACTCTCAGGAAGCTCTCCCTTGTAGCAGATGCTACTGGTGCCCAGGCGAAGTCCCCTGGCCCAGGAGGTGCACCCACCCCGCCCCCGGGTGCTTAGGGCTCCCAGACACGCCCTTCTCCAAATAATTGACCCCTGCTGACCGGAAAGCAAGCAGGTACAAAGTCAGGCCTCCTGTGCCACAGTGGAGGACTCTGAGCTATAATTTATATTCCCAAGTTGCCCGGGGATCAGGCTACATTTGACTGAACCCACATGTCTGCTGGGGTTTCTCCCTGCTCAATTCCGGAAGTGCCATCACCCTACCCCCCAAAATCATGCGCGCAGGAATCCTGGCAGGAGCTCCACCCCCCATAGGTAACCCGAGCTCGGACACCTCCTTGTGCCAACAGCCTCACCTCCTCCACCTCCACCTCTGCCTCCGCCGCCAGCGCTGCCTCTTTCCGCCCCTTCCTCTTGGCCCCGCCCTTGGTCAGCCCTCGGGCCTCAGTCTTGCGGGCCTTGGCCTTGGGCTCGGCTCTGGGGATGATGGGCTTGGGCTCCAGCTTGGCGGGAGTCTCCGGCGCGGGCTCGGGGACCTGTAGCGTGGGGGCCTCCGGTGGGGCGGTGGCCGGAGACGGCGGCGCGGAGTCGGACTCGGAGACCTCTGGCTCGGGCTCATCGTCAAAGGGCGGTGGCGCGGGCGGCCCGGTGCGCACGGCGTAGCTGTGGTAGCCCCGGTACAGCGCCACCTCGGGCTCCTGCGGCGGCGCGGGTGGCGCCTGCAGCGCCTCGATGGCCATGTGCTCGGTGGGCGGACGCGCCGGGCTGCGGCGGCCCTCGGACGGCGTGGCGGGCCGGCTGCCTTCAGTGCCGGGCTCGCCGTTCCAGGTGCCTGGGCTCAGCAGGCCGTCCTTGGTCGTCCCCGGGCGGGGCCGCTTGGGCTGCGGCGGCGTCCCGGCCGGCGACCGGGGGCCACTTTCGGGCCGCGGGGTCTCGCGCTCGTGCAGCTGCGGGCTCTCACGCGGCAGCTGCGGGAGGCCGGCGGCGCCAGGGCCCCGGTCGGGCGGCGCCAGCAGGCTCTCCGAGTTCTCCAGGATCTCCTGGAGCAGCCGGCGCTTCTGGTATTCCGGACCTGCCACCGACAACACCAGGAGAATGGGTTAGGACCGGGGTTCCACTGCTGGGTGATCATGGGCAAGCTGCTTAACCTCACTGAGCCTCTTTTTTTCTTTTTTTTTAATCCTCAGCCATTTATTTACTCAGCCATCTACAATGTGCCAAACACTGTTCTAAGCAGTTTCCAAATATCAACTCATTTAATAGTTTTAACATCTGGAAAGGTCCATACGATTAGCCTCCATTTCACAGAGGAAGAATGGGAGGCTTACCCAAAGTCGCCCAGGTGACAAAGGGCAGATCCAGGACTAGCACCCAGGGAGTCTGGCTCCAGACCTCACGCTCTTCACGGTGCCACTGGTCTCTTTCCATTCCCTCATCTGAAAAATGGGGCTAATCATACCTATTTCATAAATACTGATAGAAGGATTAATTGGGTGGGGAAAAATGCATGTAAAATACTGAGCTCAGTGCCCGTCACAGTGACAGAGGCAGAGGCAGCCAGCCTGTGTCAGCTCTCCCTGGGATCAGCAGGGGGAGTACTAGGACCAGAAGTGGCTTGCCCTTCCAGGCACAGTTCTGTGCTCCAAGCTCTTCCACTTATTCTATCTACCTTTGGTCACCTTGCTGCAGCCAGAATAATGTTCAGAAACAAACCTAATCATGCCACTGACCTTAAAACCCTTCATGCAAATAACACCAATATCCCATCCCAAGGGACTCCCTCCACTCTATCCAAGTACAAGTGCTGTATCAAAAATGGGAAGTCCACCTTACTCTTCAGCCTCATTTCCCAGAGAGAAGAGACAGCCTGGAGTGGGACCAGTCTACCACTAGTCACCTCCCCTCACCTTGTCTTGCCTGCCCCCTACTTGGCTGGCCCTACCTGGCTGGTAGAAGTCTGGAGCCAGCTCCCTGGCCAAAGTGCGGGCAATGTTGGACTCTTGGTTGGCAGCCAGGGCAGCCTGTTCTGCGGCCTCAGCTTTGGCCTTGGCATGGCTTGTCCTAAAGAGACAACATGGCAGAGATTCAGAATCCCTCCAGAGAACCAGCTCTCTGTCCCATCTCCCCAACCGACCAGGAGACACCCTGGACAAAGCATTCATTCACTCAGGCTGTCAATGAATATTTGTTGAGCCCTGTGGCCCAGACAGCTGTGCATTTCCCAGATCGTTTCCTTTTTTCTGGGCACACAGATAGACTACATTTCCCAGCTTCCCTTTCAGCTAGATGTGGTCAGGTGACTGAGTCCAGGTCAATGCATTGTGGGAAGATGTGATGTATGCCATTTCCAGGCCTGGCCCATAAAAACCTCCCCTGAGATCCTTTATTTCTTCTTATTCTCCTGTTGCGGGTAAAATGCAAAGAAGGCCAAGGCCCCAGAACAGGGTACTTAGCCTCTTTTGTGTCACAAACCCCTTTGGCATCCGGTGATGCTTATAGATCCCTTCTCATAATAATGTCTTAACATGCAAAAAGACATAGGATTACAAAGGAATGGAATTATATTGACACACTGTTATCAAAATACTTAAAAGAACAAACTTTTAATATAATATGTCCTTTATTAACACATTAAACAAAATACCTAGCAAGTCTATTAACTACTATAATTTTAAAGTATAGATTAACTTAAAGGATATTTCAAGGATACCCACAACAATAGTAATATGACATAAAAATACATGTGATTTCTATCGGTAACAAAGACACGGATATTGCTGATACTGCTGTAGCTTATTGCCTATTTCTATAATTGAAGAAAATGCTAAATTTCAGTTTAAAGTTAGTAAAAATAAAAATGTAGTTTTCCTATCTGTTATAGACACTTTTGATACACGGCCCAGATCCCTTCGTTGGGCAGATGCACCCACCCTTAGGTGCTGTATTGGCTCTCAGAGAACTGGAACCAAAAAAAGCTACCTTGTTCCAAAGGTCAAATCCCCTCCCCTGCCTCAACCCAGGAAGCCCAACCAATGACTGATGACACTCACCCACCCTCTCTTGCCCCCAAGAGGAACCAACTCTGTGGTACAAACCAGGCTCCAGAGTCCCTGTGTGATTAGGCTGAAACACACCAGGTAGGACCACATCTCTAGCCAACACTGCTTCTTTCACTCCCCTCTCCTGCGAGTCTTCTCTCATTAAATCATGTGCACAGAAACCTCCATCTCATTCTCAGCTTCCAGGGAATCTAACCTATGACAGCATTCAAGTTCAGAGTCCCTGAATTACATCCACAGAAACCCCTGTGGACTCTGGGTTAAGAAATACAGTGGAAGGAAACTGGGCCCGTAAATGACTATTGCAGAGAGCAATGTCCCCTCCTACAGTCCCACATTGGAACGTGGAACATTTAAGCATTAAATTTAAACATTAAATGTGGAACAGTTAAGCCTAAGCCTAAACATGTATTGTGTTAGGTACCCAAGTTCTGGGGATGTTTGTTTCAGCTGTTAGTCTAGCCTGACCAATAGAAGAACCTACTAAAATATTAACAGCCCCATTTCTGGATGGGCCAGGCACCATTCTAAAGGAATTATGAAGATTATCTCATGTAATTATCACAATGCCTTAGGAAGCCGATGTTATTATTTTCCCTATTTTACAGAAAAGGAAGCTGAGGCACAGAGAGGTTAAGTGACTTGTCCTTGGTCACAGAGGCACTGAGTACAGGAGCTGAGATTGTGACCCCAGGCAAGATGACTTCAGAGCCTGTGTGCTTGAGTGCTGCTCTGGGGTATGTGCCACGTGTGGTCAGGAGCTGAGGACAGAGATCCCTGTGGACAAGACAAGTCGGTCCCTGCCCTCACTGTCAAGTGAGGAGATGGGTAGTAAACAAGCCACAAAAATGATTTAGTAAAATGTAATTAAAGAATAAGTATTGCATTGCAATTGTGAGACGTGCCATGAAGGAAGAGTAGAGAAAGTAATGAACATGTAAAACAGAAAGATTTGACAGAGATCAATGGTGGAGTGAGGTAGTCAGGGAAGGTTTCTTTGAGGGTGTAACATTTAGATTGAGACCTGAACACATACAAATTAGGCCCATTAGAGTTGAGTTGGAGACAGAAAGCCAGGTAAGGGGAAGAGCATGTGCAAAGGCACTGAGAATGGGTAAGAGCTGGGGGCTTTAGGGAACTCAAATCAGTGTTCACGTATGTAGATGAGTTAATTCCTTGGGGAGCTGATATGCCTGTGACTCCATATCCGTCTCCAGCACAGAACCGGGCTCCAATGAGGGAGGGAAATTTCATTAAGCTCCTATCACGTGCCAAGCCCTTTACCTACGTTATCTCTTTCAACCCTCAAAACTGTCTGGAACAGTTTTTGCTATCCCTATTTCACAGGTGGGGAAACTGAGTCTCACGTATCTTGCTCAAGGATGCAAAATAATAGTTAACACTTGAGAAGTATTTACTACATGCTTTACAGAAATTAACTCAATTAATTTCCCCCTGATAACACTATGTGGCAAATGTTATTACCATCATCCCTCTTTACAGAGAAGCAATCCAGAGAACAAGAGTGTTTTAAGGTTCTCACCTAAACTTACACAGCCAGCAAGTGACAGAGTGAGATTTTGAACGAAGGCATTCTGGGATCTGGACTCTGTGTCCTTAACTCCCCCTAGTAGTGAGTAGTGGAGTTCTAGCCCAGAACTGTGATTCCCAAGCCCTTGCCCCCTCCACTCTGCCACACTGTCACAATAGTGTCTCCTGAAGGAGAGAGCATTTTACAGAATGAAAGAATACATGCATGAACGCACATAAGCACACGTGCACATATGTATGGACAAGGAGATATTAAGAGCATAACTTTGCAGTCATCAACCCTGGATCCGAATTTCTACTCTGCCAAGCCTGGGGCTTGGGTGAGGTGAGTGAGGCATTCGCTTCAGGCTCAAAATTTAAAGGGTTGCCAAAAAACTTGGTAATCAAGATAAATAATATTTTTAAATGATATTTTTTAAAGTCTAAATTAACACCAAAAAAACAAAAAAACAAAAAAACCTTGATGAAGAAACTATTTACAAAATTTAAATAAAGTTCGGATCAGACCCAGTATGAATCATTTTGCTCACTTCACCCCCCTCCTAACCTCTCTGGGACTCTAGGGGCCTGGTTGAGTGGCTTTGCCTTTCTGTGCCTCAGTTTCTTCACCTATAGGATCATAATTCTCCCCCTCTTGGAGGTGCTGTGAAAACTGAGAGGCAGTAGCACGTGAAAGTGCATAGCGCAGGATGGGCTGAGTGATGGGGATGATGGTGGAGGAGAAGGAGGAGGAGGAGGAGGAGGAGGAGGAGGAGGGGGAAGACACATTTATGACATCAGAACTGAGGGTGGTATAGGCATAGCCCCAGGAACATATTTGCTTGTCCACGGGTATGTGTGATTGAAAGTTCTAAACTTTTCAGTGACACTTCCCTGGAAACCTGAAACCGCAGGTGGGGGGAGGAGGGAATAGGCTGGGCAAACCTTCAAACTGAGAAAATGTCCTTTTTTGGTAATGTAAGCTGGGTGAGGCTTGTTTCTGGTGCCCTGGGACTCTGTGCTGCAGGACGTCTCAGGCAGGAGTGACAGCCTTCACACTGACCCCCGGAAGATTCTAGGGGTTCATCTGTGGACCCTTCAGGGAGCTAGAACAGGGGTTGATAGCAGGGCAGACACACAGCCCAAGGAAAAAATTCCTCTGCCCATGTCCATCAATCTGGCAGACTGAATCCCTTATAGGCCCCCTACGAGTGCCTCTGATTTCAGGACTGGTTCCCGAGCACCTCAGCCTTCAAGCCAGGAATCCCAGTGTTCTCCTGCACCCTCTTTCCTCATCTCCTTTCAATACCCACAGCCATCCATCGCCAACTCTTGTCTCTTCTGATCTATGCCTCTTGAATTTACCCATCTCTCCATTCTCCTGTCCCTCCTCCTGCAAAGCCCCCACCCCAATCACTGCCTCCAGGCCCGCTCCCTACTACCAGTCACACTCAGCGGCACCATGGTGTGGTGAGCTAGTTCAACCTATACATCCAATAGCCTCGCCTCTTGCTTAAAATCTTTGTAAGGCTTCCTATAGGGCTCAGAATAAAGTCCAAAGTATTTAGCATAGCCTTCAGGGTTCTCTAGATCCTGGGCTGAAGCGGTCTTGATGGGGTCTGTCTGGCAGCTCACAGGGTGAAGGGGAGGCCGAACTGCTGTTGCCCGGAGGCTCTTGCTTCTAGTTCAGTGGCACTCAGAGTGTGGACCATGCCCCTCTCCCCAGCCCCCTCATCATCTGGGAACTGGTTGGAAAGATAGATCCTCAGGCTCCACCCTGGACCTACTGAATCAGAATTTCTGAAGAAGGGGGTGAGCCCAGGAATCTGTGTTTCATAAGCCCTCCAGATGCTCACTAACATTTGAAAAGCATGTGCTGGACAGATAGAGAGAACATCCAGCTCTATCTTGGGCAGTTCCCCCTGTTCCTCCTGCTCAACCCCCCAGGAGACCTGAGTGTTTCTAAGCACCAGGATCCCTCCCTGAGTCCAGGTCCTGCTGGGTGAATGCAGGAACCATTTCTTCTCCTGGGACCAGGGACCAGTCACTGTCTGCGATGTTGCCTCTGGGGGAGGGTCTTCTAGGATGTCTCTGACCCTGCTGGGGAACGGGGAGGAAAGAAGCAGGAACTGGGGCAGGGGGAGGGGCAGGGGATCAGTCACACTTCTTGATTTCATTCGGATTATCTTTTGACAGCAGGGTTAAAAATAAGGTTGGCGGTTCAGGAATAGGGGCAGGGCAGGATCCCCACAGAACCACTTCTGAGCGCATCCACCCCCTCCCCTGATTCATTTCCCCACCCCTAAGCCCCTACTGCCTGGTTATAGCCAGCCTTGCTGTCCAGGTGTCTCTCCAAGGCACTGATAGCTTCGTTGGGCCAAAGGGGACACCCACTGGACTTATCCCTGATGCCACGCCTTTGCTCAGGCTGTTCCCCTGCCTGGAATACTTTCTCCTCCTTCCACCTCCCATCCCTAAAGCTCAAGATCTTTCTACATATGGATTCATTCATTTCATGCAGCTTCATGGAGTACCTGCTATGTGCTAGGCACTCTTCTTAGCATTGTGTATACAATAACAAACCAAGCATCAAAAAATCCCCGTAGATTCTCTTGCAGAGAATTATGGCGACAAGCCAAATCCAGCCCACTGCCTGTTTTCATATTCATACTGCCTGTGAGCCAATACTGGTTTTTATATTTGTACATGACTGTTAAAAACAAACCAGAAGAATAATACTTTATGACATATAAAAATTATGTAAAATTCAAATTTCAGTGTCCACATAAAGTTTCATTGGAACACAGCCACAACCATTTGCTTATCATCTGGAGTTAAATAGTTGTCACGGGTCAAAAATGTTTACTGTCCGGTCCATTACAGAAAACGTTTGCCAACCAATGTTCTAATGCATTCATTCACTCGATGACTGACTCTTCCACTACTATTATTAATTATTAATAATATTAATCTGTTCTTTGTTGTGCACTCTGTGTCCAGCTCTGTGCTAGGGCCACCTTTACACAGGATGACCTCAGAGAGGTAGAGTCCCTTTCTCCAGGTCACACAGCTAGAGCGTGAATCGGCCCAAGCCACTAACTCTAGGCCAGGTCCTCTGTGTGCTGGGACCGGGATGGGGGTAGCAGGACCCAGAGGCCTGACACAGCCTTCCGAGTCAACAATGCAGCATCTCTGAAAAGCAGCAAATTACCAGGATTGCGGAATAAGGCCTCTGAGCCACATGGTGGAGTGGCTATGAGTGGGTTGACTCTGGCTGGGTTGCCTGGGCTCTGCTCCTTATATCCTTGGGCAAGTCTGTGTCCCCTGAGTCCCAGTCTTTTCGTCTGTATAATGAGGATAATAATAGCACCCATCTGGGAGAAACGGTGTAAAGAGTAAATGAACAAACAATCATATGGCTCTTAGAACAGTGGCCAGGACAGGAAATGCTATAGAGGTGCTTGTTACTAAAATAAATAAGAAGCACAGGTTTGTTTGTTTGTTTGTTTGTTAGAGAAGATTGAAAGAAAAATCCTGGGTATACTTAATGCCACTGATTTGCTCACTTTAAAATTAAAAAAAAAAAAAAAAACCTTCAGAACGAGGAGCCTGTGGTAGGTCTGGAGGACAAAGGCAGATCATCAGGGTCCCCAGCTCAGGCCTCTGCCAATCTCTCTGGAGGCTGCTGAGGTGGTTGACAGGGACAGTGCTACCAAGTGTCTTCCTGAGGTGGGGGATGCTTCAGATGCCACTGCACCTCCCTCTCCCGAAATAGCCCCTCACTCCATTCCTGGCTGGCCACAGCCATTTCTTCCAGCACAATCAGGATCAGAGTTAACTCGTGGAGGAACCACAGCTGGTGTGTCCAGCTGTCTGCCCAGATCACTCCCGAGGAGAAAGCACCCTACCCCACTAACGTTCTGACTGACAGGACCTTCCTTCCCACCCCAGCCTCAGAACTACATTCATTTGGCAAATGTGTGCTAAGCCCCTGCCTGGAGGCCCCTCACCAGAGGGGTTAAGGGCACAAGCTCAAGTCCAAATTGTAGCACCATCGCATTCTAGGTGTCTGACCTTTGCTCTCTGGCCTTAGTTTCCTCAACTGTGAGATGGGGATGATGACACTTACCTGAAGAAACTACTAGGAGTCTGAAATGAGATAACACAAAAGTGCTTAGCATAAATTAAGCACTTAACAAATCTTAGCTATCATTATTATTATGTGTTTGGTTATTATTATAACAATGCTTTCCAGCAATTCCCTTCCACAACTCTACAGACTGCCAACAAATCAAGATGTGAATACACATTCTCGTAGAAGAATATGTTATCTAAACATCGTTTCCGAGTTCACCCACATTATAGTATGTGTCAATACTTCATTCTTTCCTATGGTCGAATAATGGTCCATCGTGTGGATAAACCATATTCAGTTGACCTGTTCATCGGTTGATGGGCATTTGGTTTGTTTCCACCTTTTCATTACTATAAATGCTGCTGCTGTGGACATTCGTGTACAAGTTTTTGTACGGATGTACGTTTTCATTTCTCTTGAGTATACCTAGGAGCAGAACTGCTGGGTTGTATGAAAACTCTACGTGTGACCTTTTGAGAAACTGCCACACTGGTTCCAGAGTGGCTGCACCATTTTACAGTCCCATCGGTAAGATATGAACATTCCAATTTCTCCACATCCTTGTTAACACTTGTTATTGCCCATCTTTTTAATTTTAGTCATACTAATGATTTGTGAGGTGCCATCCTGCTATGGTTTTGATCTGCATTTCCCAGATGGCTAATGATATTGAACATCTTTTTTATGTGCTAAATGTCCATTTCCATTTCTCCTTAAAAGAAATGTCTATTCAGATCTATTGAATATTTTGGAATTTTTTTGTCTTTATTATTGAGTTGTAAACTTACTGTATATATTCTAGATATGAGTCCCTTATCAGATACATTATTTGCAAACATTTCTCCCATTCTGTGAGTTATTTCACTTTCTTGATAGTGTCCTTTGAAGCATAAAAGTTTTAAAGTTTAATGAAGTCCAATTTATCTATTTTTTTTTCGTAGCCTATGCTGTTGGTGTCATAGCTAAGAAGGCTTTTCCTAACCCAAAGTCATATAGATTTACTCCTCCTAATTCTAATAATAATTCTAATTATTATTCTAATAATAATTCTAGAATTCTAATTCTAATAAGAAAAAAAAAACACGGGAAATAACCTCAGGGTTCATAATGCCCTGTGATGTGGGTACCATAACCATTTCACAGATAAGGAAACTGAGGCACAGAGAGGTTCAGTCACTTGCCTATTATTATTATAATGAATATTGAACCAGACATGGCTCCTGCTCTAGAAGAATGTGAAGTCTGGTAGGAGAAATAAAACAAGATGAAAGGTCTTGAAAGCAGAACAAACAGAAGGCTACAGGGCAGGAGAAAGCCAATCTGGTGGGTTACATGTTCATAATTTGTATTTTATCACTTGCATTTTATATATCATAAACATAAATGTATAAAATAAATAGTTTAAAATAATATGGCTTTGTCATCAAAAAATTTGGAAATTTAAAAAGAAAAAAAATTGCTGTTATGATTCTGGGATTTTGAGATGGTGAGGAGCACAGTTGTATGAGTATGACTTGCAAAAATCCTCTGTGCTTTGACTTTTTGCATCTGTAAAATGGGGATATGAATAACCCCTACCTCACAGGGTTTTTGGGATTACAGAGCGAATTAATGTACATAAAGCATTTAAAACAGGGCCTGGCATGTAGTAAACTCGATGCAAGCCTGTTAAAACTTTTAGAAAGTGGATTTGTTCTAGTTGAAGGGGGCAGAACATGGGTTCTGAGTCTCGAGGGCTGTGCCACTCCCTCAGGCCCTATGTAGAACCTCCCCACCTTAGAAGCCCACCCTGAAATCTTTAGGCGATGGAGGTCACGTGACCTCTTCCAGATTATGTTTTATGGTGACCCTTCCCTCTTTCTTAAAGAAGAGTGCCAGATTAGCTAGGAAGTCTCCTCCATGTGTGACACAGTGTGTGACCCTCCCACCCTAGCCTAGAAACGGGGAAGCAAAGTAACAGAGTTGCTGTTTACTGAGTGCTAAGTATGTGCCAGAAATACGACCAATGTGGTCAGCCGAATAATGGCCCCAGAGATATCTATGTCTTAATCCCTGAACCTATGAATGTGACTTTATATGGCAAAAGAGACTGTGCCGATGTGATTGAATGAAGAATCATGAGATTTGGGGATTACCCCGGATTATATCGGCAGGCCCCGAATGTAATCACAGTGTCCTTCTAAGAGGAAGGTGACGACAGAAGAGTAGAAGGCGATGTGATGACAGAAGCAGAGGCTGGAGGGCTGCACTTTGAAGACAGAGGAAGTGGCACACGCCAAAGAGTGGGGACGGCCACTAAGAAGCTGAAAAGTCCAAGAAATCAGATTCTCCCGTCAGAGCCTCCAGAAGGAATGAGCCCTGACAACGCCTTGACTTTAGTCTGGTGAAACTGATTTCAGACTTCCGGCCTCCAGAACAGGAAGAGAATAAATCTGGGTTGTTTTAAGCCCCTCAGTTTGAGGTAATTTGCTACAGCAGCAAAAGGGAACTAAAACAACATGTGTGATCTTATGTCATCTTCAAGACAACCCATTTTGCAGGAGAAGAAATGAAGACTCAGAAAATTATCTGCCCAAGGCTCAGCGCCACAGTCAGCTGGAATATGAATCCAGGTCTTTCTGGTTCCAGAGCCTTTGCTGACCCACACGTCTGCTATGCTGCTTAAGTTCAAGCCCAGAAGGGCCCAGAAGCTGGGACTGGTCATAATCCAGCCTCTTCTCCGCAGGGCGTTGAGAGACCCTAAGTTCTATGACCCCAGCATTCACCCTGCCTATCCGAGAGGGCCCCAGGCTAGTGGTTACCAGCTGTGATAGCCACTGTTTCCCAAAGAAAGGCTAGTCTATCAGGTCCTAGCACTCACCCGGAAGACTATATACAATTGACATTTGCCTGTGCTTTGGCAACCAGCCAGCCAACAGGGAGGGGACCTCAGGCCTGCTCTCCCTTCTCCCCACATAGGACTGGGCCCTGCAGTCCAACCTGGAACCTAGCTGTCAACCCTTTGAGATCTTCTGAATATGCATATAGTATATTTATTCTAGAATAAGTAAATAAAACAAAATTTTAAAAACCTAGCATCTATTGCTGCCAAGACTTTTTGAGGTATGGTTTAATTTATTCCTTACGAAAACTCAAAGGGGTAGGTATTATTATATCCACTAAATAGACAGAGAAACCAGACTCCAAGAGGCAGTACAATCTAGGGGCAGCCAAAGGTTGGGGCTGGACCCCAGGTCTTAGTCTGATCCCAAGTCTGTATCAGCCAGTACAGGATGGACTTCAGGGAGGGTTCCAGTCTAACCCCCTACTACCCCTGAGGCAGAGGACGAGGACCGGGTTCAGACGAGTTCCCTGAGCTGGTCCTGCTCTATCTGATGCTCTCTAATGTCTTTCTGGAGCTGGAAGGCTTGACTGAGATGGGTGGGGGCGATATTAAAAATATATAGCCAATGCTATGAGGGTGCAACCAATGAATGAGAATGATGTGGAGGTCCCCGTGTTGTGCCAGGTGGTTAAACATCAGGTGCCAGGTCCTGGGGAAGACAAGGACCTGGGCAAAAGGCTGGGTGAACAGGACAGTAATGGGGTGTGGGGGAGAATCACTTAGGCGCCTCGGGGAAGCCGCTGGTTACCAAATGGTATGAACCAAAATGTTTCAGGCCTTTAATAACTGGCATGATGTTACTGAAATGTCCAGCTGGATCCTAACCCTAAATGTAAGCTTTCCTTCTTATGTCCTGCATACCAGGAAGGCTTCCCCAGAGGCCATCCCCAGTAAATTGGACCTTGACCACCTGGTTAAGACTCCGCAGTGCCCTTCCCAGTGCCTAAGGGGTAGCATGGAAACATGTGTACGACTTCCATGACCTAGCTCCTGCCAACCAACTCCAAACCCAGCCCTCCAGACAACCAGAAAATTCCTGTCCCTCACATGTGCCTACTGTTCCCACCTCTGGAGCTTTTATACCTCCTGTTTCCTCTCCTGGGAACTCTTGTCCCCACCCTCATCCTTTATTTCTTCATTGGGCAAACTCTTCTTCAGGAAAGTGTACCATGACTGGCAGCTCTCTGCTCTTGCAGTCCCCAGCACTTAGCTGTCAGGTCACATTATGTCCCTCCAAGTAGTCTGTGAGCAATGTTCCCTAAGGTAGATATCACTATCAATTACCATTTTTCAGGTGAGGAAACAAAGGATGAAAAGGCTATGTAACCCATCCAGCTCACAGAGCCCATAAACGGGGGAAGCCAGAGATTCCAGTGTGGTAAGCACAACAGTAAGAGAGAAGCACTGGTTAGTGTTGGAGTCAGAAGACCTGGTTTCAAACTCCAGCTCCCCCACCTCCAAGTCACATGACTGTTGCCAAGGCATGGAACCTCTGCAAGTCTCAGTTTCACTCTCTGTAAAATGAGTTAATAATAACATTTAACTACCACTAGAATTATTGCAAGGATAGAGCAAACTATGGCATGATAAGCATTTACTAAGCACCAACTGAAGATCTAGCTCAGTCCTGGGCTAGATCTCAGGGTACAGCAGTGAACAGAAGAAACTCACCTCCAAGAGCTTTACAAGCTAGCCCAGCACGATGCCCTGCACATAGTAGGTACCCCATGAAAGGTAGCTACTATTTTTGTTATTATTACTTAGAGAGTGATTTTTCTCCCCAGGAATTGGGCTTCCCAATCTCTGGGGTCTGCTGGGTTTGAGCCAACATGCTAAGAGCCCACAGAGTTGGCTTGGGACATGCTTTGCACCCTCCAACCTCAGCCCACCCCACCGGGTGAGCCAGCCTCCCATGGCATCCCACAGGCCCAGTCAGCAGACATCTCCTGCCTAAATAAGGACAAGGCAACCCAGGAGAGCTTTCTGTGAGCCTGAGGAATGTGACAGCTGAGCCCTCCCTGCCCAGCACCCTCCCCCGCCTCCGGCCCCTCCCCAGGTGGGGCTCCACTATGGCATTCCAGCTTTTTCCAGAGCAGCCCCCTCTGTCCCTAACCCCTCATACCCCACTCCAGGCTGCTCTGAAACTGATAAGGAGCCTCGGAAAAGAATTCCAGGCAGCTACATCTGCTCCCGGGGGCTGGCATCCCGGCTGCCACGAGGACTGGAAGAAGAAACCACAGGGAGGCAGCCAACGCCTAGGTTGGAATAGCATTTCCAGAGGTTTTATTTGGCTCCAAGCCCTGTGCCAGGCATGAGGTCTCCGAGATTCTGACCCTGCTGCTGTCTTCCTGTCACAAAACCACGTCACAACAGTCATGACTGAGATAAGCCCATGCCTATGGGTAGAGTGGACACTTCTAGCCCCAAGTGTGGAGTTAGGGAAAGCCTCTTTGAGAAGTTCTTGCTGAGGCAGTGGTTGAGCAAGAGAACTCTGGCACCGGATGACCTGGGTTCAAATCCTAGCCCTGCTTCTCCCTGACTGTGTGACCTTGAGCAAGTTACTTAACTGCCTCCATTTCTGTGCCTCCATTTCCCCATCTTTGAAATGGGAGACTAACAGCACCAACCTCATAGGGTTGGAAAGATTAAATAAATTGGTATTTGCAAAATGCTTAGAGCGATAAGAGGAGTTATATTCTCAGGCTTTGTTTGTGGTGACTGGAGAGCTTATCATTCATACCAGGGACCCAAGGGTAAAAGGGAGGCCCTTAATAATTATGCCTAGCAGGAACCAGGCACACTGGGCTTGTGGTCATCACAGCCTTGACACAAAGGCACCAGCTGAGGTTGAAGACAGCTATATCTGTCATGTTGTGAGTCCTAGAGCAATGAGCACCATACCACCCCCCGATACACACAGTAGGTGCACATGAGGGTTACTGAGGTCTTGTTTTAACAGATATAACCTTCAGTTCCCAGGAAAAATAAATAACTCTTGCAATGAAAATATTTAAAACCAAGACTGAGCTAGAGGCCAAGGAAAAATTAAGGATTTCAATGCATTAATTAAGAGGTATTTATTGAGCCCTTCATGTGGAGTCATGCCTGAGCCCTGGGGTGATGAGGTAATGGGGAAGGAGAAGAGGTGTCTGAGAGAGCAAAATAAAGAAGTAAAGGGTTCTATTCTTGGTGACCAACCATTGTTGGTTGGATAATGGGGAAGGATTTGAAGACAGGGCTAGAGATATAGAAAAGACAGCATCAAGGAGGGGTCGGTGGGTCTGAGGGATGTGTTAATAGGAGCAGATCAAATGGGGAGAGAGCCCTGTGAGGAAGAGCACGGGGAACAGCTTGAACAAAGGCAGAAAGATGGGCAGAAGGGGCCTGTGGGCAAGGAAGGGCATGTCATGATGGCTAAGAACCAGACCCTGAGACCAGATGCCAAGGTCCAAGTCCCATCTTCACCTCTTATCCACCAGCTAACCTCTGGCAACTCACGTGACCCCACTTTGCCTCACTTCTTGCAGCAGTAAGCTGGAGCTAATGATACCTTCGCCCTTCAGGGTTGCCCGGAAGCAAATGAGATGGTGCCTGTGATACTCAGTTCAGTTCATGGCATGCTACAAATGTAGAACATAAGGTCCACGCGGGAAGGATATTTGTCTTTTTGTTCATTGATAAATCCCCAACACCTAAAACAGAATCTGGGCCATAGTAAATGCTTAATAAAAATGTGTCAAATAAATAAAAAGTAGCCATTACTATTATTATGATCATAATTATTATGCAGCGATAGGCCTGGCTTGGCTGGAGCAGAGGAAAATAAAAGAGACTCTTTTGTAGATGAGGAAACAGGCCTGGACAGGTGAAAGGATTTGCCTGAGATCACACTGCCAACAAGTCACAGAGCAGGAACGAGCTCCTTGGCCAGACTCTCCAGCCCCACCTCCTTCCGTCCTTCTTCCTGCCTGCCTTCTCTAAGCATTTCCTAGCTGCCTCCTTAATGGAGGCATACAACAGTGCAACAGGGAAATAAAGAACATGGAAACCAGAATTCTGGCCATAAAAGCTAGTAAAGAAGATCTACAGGAAAACGATCTGGTTCAGAATGTGCAGGCTTCTGGAATAGGGAGTCTGGAAGAAAAAAGGAGATGGTACGCTTCCCTGCAGAGGAGACCTCTGAGCTACAGCTTGAAATTCAGTAGAGATGGAGAAATCAAACTGGGTGCTAGGTGTGAAGGCTGCCCCTCTCCACCTCCCGGCTGTGTACAAGTGTCCTCTCCTCTCCCTGTGAGTAGTTAGTTCTTGGAAAATGCCAAAGTCTTATGTTATATTCTGAGGCCGTGGTCTTATTTTTCAAATCCATGTGAGCTGGTCAGAGAAGAGAGGAAAGGCTGTTCTAAATAGAGAGAACTGAAGGAGCCGAGGCACAAAAAGGTGTGAACATACACACGCATGTGCATGTGTGCACACACACGCAACACACACACATACATGGATGTTTAAGAAACTGAGAAAAGTTCAGCCTCACAATGTCATGAGTGAATGAAGAGACAGGATGGAGGCAGATGATGAAAAACTTAGAACCCACATTCTGTAAGCATGGCAGAGACCAGTCAGCAGTCCCGCAAACCTTCTTCTGGTTTCCTCTTTTTCCCTGGCACACGCCTAGACTATTTCCCAGCCTCCCTTTCAGGAAGGCGTGGCCACGTGACTGGATTCTGGCCAATGGCAAGTGAGAGGACATGACGTGCCCTACTTCCTGGCCTGGTGCATGACAACCTTCTACTTGTGTCTTTCCCTTTTGTGTTTTCCCTCCTTCCTGGCTTGATGCAGAAGAGCATGATGACCTCGGAAGCCTGGTGTTGAACATGGCAGAGTCACAAGATAGAAGGAGGCTGTGTCTTTGAGTTGTTGCTTGAAGGAGAGCTGTCCACTGATGAGACACCCCTTTTGGACTTTACATGAGTGAGAAATAAACGTGTGCTTGGCCTTTTCTACATCTGTGTGTTTGTTTCCTACAAACAATGAAGGAATGGAAGAAAATGAGGGAAAGATGGCAGAGGTGGTTCTCTGGCCCTCCTATCTGCTCTGGGAGGCTCCCTTTCCGGTGCTCCACGGGTAAGCCTCAGCCATTTGCCACGTGAGGACAGTGAGAGGAAGGACATCTGCTCTCTTTGGACACAATTCTGGAAGCATCTGTTAGTCTGAATACCTGTCCTTCCTTCATAAGAGCCCCTCAGACCCACTGAGTCAGTCACTGACGAGCATTTAGTGAGTGCCTACTGGGTGCAAGGCTTGTCTAAATTTTGATGCCTCTCATCCAGAACTCCACAGAGTTTAGTTTCTGGAGCACGAGTCCTTCTGAAGATTGGCTTTGCCTTTCTCTGAGGCTCTGGGAGGACTGAAAGGAGAAGTCTGCCTCTCAGGCCAGGGTCTCTAAAGTATGGAATGGTTACCACTGATAGGTAGTACTGGGACATTCATCGAGTATCATCAATCCTTTAAATTTAAATCCAACCATCCTGATTTCCCCAATGAGAAAGTCTCATTTTGTGCTTATATGTCTAATGCATTTCTTACGTTCCATTTTTTTAACAGAGAGCAGAGAAGCAAGTAGCTTTGATTTGAGCTTTTAGTGAGCAACAGTACTGAGGGATGGTTTAATGATGTTTGCATCATTGTATTTTTCTTGTGTGTGTGTGTGTGTGTGTGTGTGCACGGACACTGTTTTTTTCCTGTATTTTTTTTTGTAGCTAACTTCTCTTTATCTAACATGAATTTCTATTTATAGTAATGCACTAACGTTCTTTTATAAAAATAAATGTAGGTTTAAGAACGTTGAAATCCTTTTTTTAAATAGTAACGAAATAACAACCCAGATGGTGCACAGATATGGCATGGCCCAGGAAGGTACCTCAGTGACTGGCATTTGGGAACTCTGCCTCACCCCACCCTGTCACACCTCTGTGCCTTTGCTCATGCTGGTCCCTCCGCCTGCTCTTCCATGCTGACCTCACTGGGTTGCCTTGGCCTCAGTCGGGGCTGAAGTCATCCTCCAAAGAAGCCACAGCAACAATAGCAGCACATGGCTGGGGCGTGGGAAAGGCCAAACAAGGAGGCGAATCTGGGGTGGCTATTTTTCCCAAGAACAAGGCAAGGAGAGTGCAGTGCTCATGGAAACAAAGACCCACAGAGGGCAAGAACTTGTCCAAGGTCATTCAGCAGTGAGTGGCAGAGGCTCTCTCACCCTCATAAAGTGCGGACAGGACAATAAAATGGGACAACACCACAGAGAGCCTTTGATCAGAAACTGTACTTTGGGGGATTTATCCTGGAAATAGACTGATTCATGAATGAAATGATGAGTGTACGGCTTTATCTGACATAGCTAAATTCTAGAAACTACCCAAACGATCGTGTTCAACAATAGGGGCCCAATTAAATAAACTATGTAGGTAATGGAATACTACGCAGGTATTAAAAAAATAATGAAGTTCTTTACTTGAAAAGATATGGTAAGATCACAGCACAGAGAAAAAGCAAGGTTCATAGTAGTGTGTATAATACGCTACCTTTTGTGTAAGAAAGAGGAAAATAGAAATCTAAATATGCATTTGCTTATGTCAGGTGGAACTGCACAAAATTGCTATTTTATAGGTTACATATTAGCAGTTTCATAAGTTCCACCTTAATATATGCATAAAATAACTCCAGAAGGGAAGAAACTGCAAACAACAGTAGCCTACGGGGTGGAAAGTGGCAAGAGGACAGGACAAGGAGACGGACTTTACATTATTATAACTGTGGGATTTTCAACCATATGAACATGTAATCTATTTTTTAAAAAATAAAGGAAGAAATCATTCAGGCTCCACACGATGCCTGTCTCTGTAACTTCCCCAGTTGGGGTGGTCAGGGAAGAACTGGGCAGCCCTGGATCCTAGGGGGACTGCCCAGCTTAGCCTGTGACAAATTCCCTTCTCAAGATCTGTGCTGTGCATTTCCAATGCTCTACCTGGTGGGTCAGAGCTCAGGGGCCCTCACCCTCAGCCAGGGCTCCTGGCAAGGCTATAGCAATTCCTGTCGGGTTATAGTTTTGGCAGTGGGCTGCTGTGACCTTGAGGTAATGCCCCCTTCCCAGATAGGGTTGCATGAGCCAGGCTGATAGAAACAGCACTTCAACAGTAATGTGATAGCCCCCGCATGAGGTTTGGTTAAAGGTGGCTTTGGAGATGGAGCCCCACTGCAGCCCCTCCCTCCATCCGTGGCCCCTTTCCACGTAAAGAGAGAAGCTCTCCCTGGTGTGACTGCTGGGATTATGGAAACACCACTCTGTCTGAGCTCTGGTTCCTCATGCAGCAACACCAGAAGGAATCGCTGAGGTACGAGCAATACTTATATTAATAAAAATGACAACTGCCACTATTGAGTGATTACTGGGTGCCAGGGATTGTGGTTAGTACTTTATGTGTGTTATCTCATTTTGCCCTTACAAGACCCACAGCAGTAAATACTATACTAATTTGCACCACATTCCAAAGCTGGGAAAATGGAGGCTTGGGGAAATGACTTGCCCAAGGAATCAGTGTTGTCTGACTCCAAAATCTGTGATCTTGATCACTACATGATGTCTGTGCCTCTGTTTCTTCATCTGGAAAATGGAGAAAGTGAGAAGACTTGAGAACGGAGGCTGAGGGAAAGGATTGGAGGAGTTTAGATCAGAAAAAAAACGCTTGGGGCTGTTAAGATGACAATCTTCAAATATCTACAGGGATGTCAGGAGCAGACATTGCTAGCTGTCTAATATCCTTTTTCTCCTTCTTCCCCACTAAGAGTACCTTAATCTTGTTTAGAAAAGATCGGTGTCTGGCTAAAAATGTTCACCTCCCAAAATCCTTGCATCTAGAGAAGGCCACATGACCCATCCTGAAGAATGAAATCGAAACCCCTGGGTGGGCTCTACTTCCCCATGAAGAGACACTGTTGCATTTTGACCTCTGCCCTGCAATGCAGAGGTGAAGCTATGGGGACAGGGGCCATCTTTAGATAAAAGGGCAGAAGCCACACTCTAAAGAGAGCAGGAGGGAAAGACAGGTGGAGGTGGGTCCCTGGGGGCATCATGGAGCTGCCAGGACAGACTTGCACTGCCTCTCTGGTTAATTAAGCCCAGTGGTTAATTATGGGTGGATTCTGTTACCTGTGGGGGAGCACAGTTCTAATGGATCTGGTCCCTGAGGGCAGAACTGGGACCAATGATTAGAAGCTACAGAGAGGCAGAACATTCTTCTGGTTTGAGCAAATCCAAAAGTCAAAGCTGTCCAAAGTCGGCCTGGACTGTCTCAAGAGGTGGTGAGTTTCTCATGCCTGGAGATATAGAAGCAGTGACTGAAGGACCGCCTGGCAAGGGTGCTGGGAAAGGCATTCTGACATTGTCTGGGGCTGGACCAAATGGCCTTGCATGCTTTAATCATACCTACTTTGGGAGGTGAGGAAAGGACCCCAGGATCTGTGCCCAGTTATGTGTGGGCGAGACTGTTGTCCTACAATGAATGACCTGCAGGGCCCTACTAAGGCACGTCCACTAGGATTTTGAGCAATGAGGGAAATGGTCTCTATCTGTGCCATCCAATACGGTGGCTGTCGGGCACTTGACACGTGGCTCCTGCGACTGAAGAATGGAACTTCTAATTCATTTAATTTCAATTATTTTAAATTTAAATTGCCCCATGTGCCTAGAGGGTCCCATGTTGGCATAGTGATCTGTCCCTGTCCCCTCCCCTACTCTCTCTGTCCTCTTCTGTTGTCCTCCTCTCTCACTCTACACCAGCCATGCTGGTCTCCTCACTGTCCCTGGAGCATGCCAGACATGTAGTCACCCTGGAACTTTCTCCTTGCTCTGCTCTCTGCTGGACTGTTCTTCCCCCAGATGTCCCCATGGCTAACTCTTTCAGCTCCTTCATGTCACTTTCTCAACATTTATTTAAACAGGCAACTGGCTTCCTACCACATGCTCTGTAATTTACCTATTATGTCTGCTGCACTGTCTGTCTTCCCAATCAGAAGGTAAACTCTATGAAGGCCAGAATCTGTAGGTGTTCTTCCCCCAAGAGCCTAGAACACTACGGGCACATAGTAGGTGCTCAATAAATATCTGTTGAATGTGTTTAAAGGCTTAAATGAGTCACATGGAGGGGGCCTCCCATTACAAGATGTCAGAGACCTAACATCAGTCAGTCAGCAATGCTCCCTGACCTTTGCCTCACATATGTGTTATGTATTGTGCCAGGTGCCAGTCACCTGGCAAAGAACACGGCAGACAGGGTCCCTATCCTCAAAGGGTGTACATCCTAGCACTGAAAATAGAATGAATAAGGACAATGTAGGGGGCAGTTGAGGCAAGGGCACACCAGACACCAGATGCCAGGGACACAAAAACAGGAAACCCAGGCTAGAAGGGAGCTCAGAGCTTCCCTGAGGAAGAAACATTTGAGCTGGGTGAGGCCTGATGAATGAGATGGTGTTAGCAAGATAAAGAGTAAGGGAAAAGCATTCTAGGCAAATGGAACAGCACGTGCAAAGGACCATGGGTAGGAAAAAGAATGGTCCTTTGGAGGAACTGCAGCTAAAGGTGAGTAGTGTGAGATGAGGCTGGTGCAGTAAGCTGGAGCCAGACGGGAGAGGTCTTATGGGCCAAAGGAAGGAATGTGAAATTTTTCCTAAAGGCAGATACACTCGATGCCCGCATCACATCTCAATCTACCCCTAATTTCTGTGGAACAGCTATGGAGGGCTGTTCTCCTGGCACTGCCAGTATCCCAGAAAGCTTTCCACTTTCTGCTCAGAGCCTGCTCTGATGCTGCAGGAGGCGCCTTCGCCTGCACCCCAAGTGCAAGCACAACCAGAAGTATGGGGGAATTTATGTTCCCAGGAAAACCTTCAATGAATGGGGGGCTGGAGCAAGTGGATGATGCTTTGCCCACCTTCCCCCCATCCTCCAAGTACACAATCTGGGGAGTGTTCTGTACCGAGGTCCCAGCCCTGTGCTTGCAGAGATGCCTTGAAAATCTACCTTTTTATAGGCTTTTCCTTCTTCCCTATCTCACTCTACCCACGTACTTCCTCTCAGCTACTTCTTCCTGGCATCACCTTCCAAATCAACTTCCTGCACCCAAATCCTTGACTCAGGCTCTGCTTACAGGGAAATCCAAACTAAAGACCACATGAAAGTTTTGCTTACCAGAGTGGCATGGTCAGGCTTACATTTCTAAAAGCTCACTTCAGCTGTTGTGTGGATAAGAGTACAGGACACAAAAGAGGAGTGAAGAGCTGAGCGGGGGCCCTGACAGTGATACAGTGAGAGAGGTTGGGGGCCAGCACTGGGCTAGTGGCAGTAGAGACAGAGAGACAAGACTGGAAACAAATAAGGAGCATTCGGTTCCCCCTCAGGACCAGAGGCTCAGTGGGAAGGTGGGATGACGTGGAGGCTTGGCCTGGGCCTGCCTGGCTGTGCCAACCAGCCTGGCCAAGTTTCATCCTTCAGTCCTGGCTTGGCTCCTAATACTTGTGGCAAAAGTGCTATTTTTAGAGAGCTGGGTGTTTACTTGAAGGATTTGAAGGCTGGGCTTTATTTTTAACTCCTGTCCCAATGGCAGGGCCTCACTGGTATGAACTGAGGAAGTCAAGTGGAAGTTGGACTGGGCTTTGGAAGCCCAGGGGAGAGAAATGGCCCGCACACAGCAGGGAGGATGAAGCTCAGAGCTTCATCAGAGCCTGCTGGGGCTCTCCATGTTCCATTCTCCGGAGTCTCGGAATAAGAAGAATGATGATAACACTGGCGAAGGCCTCTCCTTCCTGAGTACCCACTGGGCTCTAAGACCACACGAAAAGTTCTCTACACACATCATCTCACCATAACTGGAGAGGCAAGGCTGTTACTGTCCCCATTCTACAGACAAGGAAAGTGAGGCTCAGAGAGGACCAAGGACACATGGTCAGCAAGTAACAGAGCAGAATTTGTATCTCAGTTTCTCAGTCTCTGCAGCCTACGTGCTTAACGGCTCTGCCATACAAAACTATGGCCAGGCACCAAGGTTGAGGCATGAACATCAGACCTGATAGGTTAGCAACCTGATGTGTTGGAGTTCAAAGACTTTCTTGTCCAAAAGTGGTAAAGTAGGGGTGGGGTAGGGGTGAAGCTGAGATCAGAGAATTTGAAGCCTCACTGTGTCAGTTATTTGGGGACTTTGGGATAGTTTCCTCATCTGTGAAATGGATTAATATAATAAATGGCACCTCCCTCATGAGGATTAAGTGAGATGATACAATAAAGGGAATTAGCACAGGTCTGGCACTCGGTATTGAGAGCAGGGCACTGGGTGGTACCAGGCCCTGTCCCAAGCACTTAACCCACTCGCATGCCCCAGGAGGTGGGTTTTCTCACGATTCCCATCTTAGAGATGAAGAAATGGAGGTATAAAAAGTTTAGGGGGAAGTCATTTGCCCCTGCAGCCAGCAAGTGTCCAGGACTGGACCCCAGGCATCCTGGCTCTGAGTCTGAGCCCTCAAGCCCTTACCGACGGCAGTCACCATCATTCTCCTTATTATCGTTATTCCAACACCTTTGTCTAGGCCCTTCTGGCGTTGACCCCTGAGTCCCTGGCACTGCTTGGGGCAGAGCATTGGCTTCATGTGGTCGGACATTTCACTGGGACATGGGGAAACCCTGGCAGTGGGGACAAGGGGTATTTTTCTCACAAAAGTGCAGGCTGTTGGCCTGTCTGACTCTGATATTTAGGCTAAAAAAATCCAGCTGGAGAGGCTTTAGAGCTGGACCATAACCACAGGTAATAGGGCTGAGTGTTGGGGAGAGAAAACATTCTACCTCCCAGAGCTCTATCCCCTTCCTAGCTGATTTAGTAAATGTGACCCAGACACCAAAACAGGATGCATAAGAGCCCTGTGGCCACACTCTTCTCTCTGCTGTGACCTTGAGTTGCTGGTCCTTTCTAAGCCTCACTTTCTCCATCTGTAAAATAAGCACACTGGGCTGCATCCTCCTGAAGGTGCCTTCCAGCTCTGACCGGCTTTTTCTGGGGACCAATGGGAGTTCATGGAAGCTTTTCTCTGGTTCTCCACTCTCCAAGCTCAGGAGGCCTGGCTCCCCCAAACACGTCTTTATATTTGAACATCTTCCTGCTGCCAAGGAAGCCAGGCAAGTGCTCTCTCTCTCTCTCTCTCTCTCTCGCTCTCTCTCTCTCTCTCTCTCTCTCTCTCTATCTCTATCTCTCCCTCAGACCTCTAAGCTCACAGTGGAGTCACGGCTGCCTCGTGTATGTCACAAGAGTCCAGCTCTGACAACTGGGACATTCCACTTGCCCAGGTCTTCAGTCTCTGGGAGCAAAAGGATTTTGTTCATCTGGTAATTCTCATAGGACAGATGTGATGGAGGGCAGGGGTCTGGGGTCAGGGACCCTTCCAATGTTTCAAGGCTGTCCTCAGGGAGTTTAATCCCCCTTAGTGGAACACCAAACCCCGGAATCTCAGGAGGAGAGCTGGGAACACGGAGAATAAGGGCAAACTTTTGCTTCTGTGGGCGTTGGCAGTCAAAGGTCATCACTGGGTTAATGGAACACCTGATAGTCCTCCATCTGTCAAAGATGCCAAGGACTGATAATACACAGTGTTGGCAAGGTTGTGATAAAAACTGCCCTCTTGTACAGGATTGGTGTGTGTGTGTGTGTGTGTGTGTGTGTGTGTGTGTGTGTGTGTGTGTGTTGGGGGCAGGTAGGTTATAAATTACATGCCACCTTTGGGAGGTTAACTGGGGTTCTGATAATAATTAAAATGCAGGTTGTTTTTGACTCAGCAATTCTACTTCTAGAAATTTAACTCAAAAAGTAGATCTGTGGAAGCCGGGACAGGCAGAGATGTAGGGGTCCCTCAGTAGTCTGAAACTTGCACCCTTTGCAATAGTTATTGTTTTAAATACCTATTGAACATATATGCTGGGGGAGCATTACATAAGGGTAGCTTGGAGTTTTGCTTGTTTGTATTAACCTACTCAATGGTCCTGTTGACCTTGTCAGGAGAGAGACCACTAAACTTACATTGTGACAGTGAAGGTCAGGACTCAGGCCCTTGTAAAGACCTGGGTTCATCGGCATTATATTTCCAATGTGTCCCAATGATGCTTGATGGCATCTGATAGGATAAGGTGCCAGGCTGAGCCATCCCTTTAACCAGCTCCGTGAACAATCTCCATCAAGAGAAATCTGGTTAAATAAATCATGGTACATCTGAGCTATGAAATATTATGCAACTGTTAAAAATAATAAGGCAGATCTATGTGCACAAAAGAAAAAGATCTCCAAACACAGCAAGTCAGAAAAGCAAGCTACACAACATTATGTAGGTACTCTGGTTGTGGGTGGAGGGGGAACCCCACAATAGCTAAATGAAACCATGCTCTAAGTGCATTATTAGCAATGATTTCTTTAGAGGTGCGTCTCAGGTGGAAATAGGAGGAATTTTATTAGTTTTTGACTATTGTGAATTTCGTTAAAGTTTAACAAGGATGTTGTTCTGAATAATATAAAAAATGGAAAAGAAAAGAAGGAAAAACAACACAAAGAGAAAGGGAGAAGCTTACTGAATCCGTGTGGCAGAATACTCAGTGTGGTGGCTGAGAGCATAAACTCTGGGGCCAGAATCTCAGTTCTAGCAATTGCTAGCTATGTGACCTGGGATGTGTTTTAAAAATCTCTATGTGCCGCAGTTCGAATTAGATGAGTGAATTCAGCTGAGCACTGAGACTAGCGCCCACCACATAGTATCTTTGAAGCTCTTTAACCTGGCATCCAAAGCCCATCCTAACCTGGCCCAGCCTCATCTCTAATCTCTTTCCTCACCCATCCCAGCATTCTCAATGACTCACCGCTCCCAAAATACACCACACACGTTCCTACCTCCATGCCTCTACCTGGAACGACCTTTGTCTCCCTCTTCTCCAATTGGCAAACTCCCAATCAGTGTCACCCGCCACCTGCAGGGAGCTTTGCCAAACCACTCCTGGGGCAGTCAGTGACTCTGCTCCTGCCTTTCTTTAACCCACCACTGATGATGTTGACCCCTGTCTGCCTTCGCCACTAAGCCAGGCGTCCCCCAGGATGCTGACCACACCGATCCACTGAGTGTCCAGTGCTCCAGCACAAGTCTGGCACAGAGTAAGTGCTAACCAAAGTTTGGGGGCAGGGGACAGCCAAAGGTCAGATCACGGTTATGAGCATTCTAGAACCAGGTCTCCTGGCTCTGGAGTCTCAACTCCGAACTCTGCCTTTGCTCAGCTGAATGACCTTGTTTGAGATACTTAACCTGTCGGTGCCTCAGTTTCCTCATCTGTAAAATGGGAATAATAGTACCTTCCTCAGGGTTGTTCTGAGGATTAACTAAGTTAAATACGTAAGGTACTTAGAATCTTGCTCGGAGCCCAGAAATAAGGACTTGTATGAAGTTTGCTAAATAAAATCAAATAAACAGGCTCGAACATGGGCGATTAGCAAGATCCGCCCTTAGACCCAGTACAGGGCCAGGCCCTCTTCCTCCTGGGGGGTCTGCATATCCTGGTGCTGCTGGAAATGCTGGCAGTACAGGTCACGGGCTTGAAATGGCACCGGTTCCACCCTTCTTGCTAGTCAGGAACAAACCTTGCTTAGGTGCTAACGAGTCTTTCACACCTGTCAATCTCTTGCCAATGTCTCTTTTTATCAAAAAAAGATCAGGCTTTGGGCTCATGTGCCTTCAGAATTAGTAGTTTGACCTTAGACTTGAATAACATCGTTCTGTTTTCCGAACTTCCTGACCTATTGGTCTGCCATTTTCAACAGTGGCTCCAATGTCTTTCTTTTCAATCAATGTACATAAGTATTTTTAAGTAAATTGATTTAAAGATAAACATTAAAAGGGTAAGTAGAGATGGTACAGGGATGTAGCAAAAATTGGGGTTGTGGCCTACAGAAATGCAAGTTTGCAAAATAGAGGTGTGGGAATGATGAGAGAAGATATGGCCTTCCCTCGGGGCGATTTCACTTTCAGGGGAGACTCTCAGATCGGTACAGAATGACACATGATTAACAACAACAGCTTATACCTCCCACATGCTTTACATGGCCTATTTCTTTTATTCTCGGCAACAATACTTTGAAGGAGAAATTAATGTAATTCCTATTTGAGGAATAAAGAGGAAAGTGAGGCCCTGAGAGGTGAGGCAACTCGCCTAAGGTCACATAGCTTATAAGAAGCTGAACCCAGATTTAAACCTGGATCAGTCCAATGCCACAGCCCAAGCTCTTATGGCTACTATATCACAGTTACTGAGAAATTCACCTCCCAGTAACTCATTAAGTCAGCTCTAACCCCTGTATTCAATTAGAGAATTTCCTGGGAAGGAGATGGGGATGGGGATGGAGGAGCAGAAGACAGGCCAGTCGAGGGGACCACACGGATGCCACTTTGGTACAAAACCTAAGTTGTTCTGAACCTCACTCCCTGGGGCAGCTGAGAACTCCTGAAGGCCAGCCCTGCCTCTGCTGCGGGTCACAGCTAGAAGAATACTAGACAATGACAGTAACAATTCACATTTATTGAGCTTCCAGCCCTATGCAGAGGACTCCACATGCAGTCTCTGATTTAACTCCCATGCAAAATACTTCGAGGTAGATATCATTATTCTCTTTTCAGAGACTAGTGAATTGAAGTCTGGAGAGAAGACAAGATATGGTAAGCGAGAGGCAGAGCCAAAGCGCTACTCTTAACCACTCACTGTGCTCCTTCCAGATGAGAGCCATTCATCAGGGCATTGGCATGACAACCAGAAAAGTTTAGACACCTCCCCAAACATCCCAGCTTCCTTCCATGGTCCAGTATCCATGACCTTAAAAGGTATTACCGAAAGAGTTCTTAGCCACAAAATCAGAAGACATGAGGCTACTTCCCCATCGACCCCTTAGTGACTGTGGGTATCTCTTTGTCCTTTTCTGGACCTTGATTTCCCCATCCGGTCAGTGAAGGAGATGGATTATCTCATAGGGCCCTAAACGGGTCTAGAGCAATACCATCCAATAAAAATATAACGTCAGTCACACATCTAATTTTTTAATTTCCCAGTGACTACCTTCAGAAAAGTAAAAAGAAACAGGTGCAATGAATTATAATAAGCTAATCCAAAATATAATCATTTTGACATGTAATCAATATAAAAATTATTAATAGGTTATTTTAGATTCTTTTCTTACTAAGTCTTCAAAAGCCAGTGTGTTTCACAATTACAGCACATCTCAATTCAGATCGGGCACATTTCAAGAGTTCAACAGCCACATAAGGCTTGTGGCTACCATATTGGACAGCATGGTCCAGAATCTTTTTCAATCCTTAGCCCACTTTAAAGGGGCAAGACATCTTGGCTTCTTCCCTTCCCTCTGTCCAGATCCTCTGTAGCCCAATTACTCACCAAAGTCCTCGGGAGGGAGACAACCCTGCATTTCCTCCTAACCCAAAGATTCCCTTAATTGGAAATTCAGTCTGAACTTAAAATTCAGCCAGGCAACCACCCTCCACACAGCCCCAGCCCTGTGGGCTCACAGGATGTGCTTCCCAGACACACAAGGGACCCAAATGTCCCCTGTGCTCCTCTCCCGGTAGCACGATGTGGAGCAAACAGGATACCGTAACCTTCTAACTCTGGAGCCTCGGTTCCCAGCTTGGGCCTAACAGCTTTCTCAGAAGCTCAACACCTTCATGTTGAAGGGCACAGGGCTCAGCAGGAAGGACAAGGAAGACAGGGAAAGCAAAGGGGCAGAGAGGGGCAGCATTCTGCCCCCAGCAGAATAAGGAAATCCCTCCTTATCCCCAAGCTTCCATTTCCTCCCCTTTAATGACTGCTTTTACTGCTGGCCACTCTGTGCCACGCATTTTATATGCATTAGCTCATCTACTCCTCAAAACAACCCAAAGATGAAAGAGGATCCAAGATTCAGAGTGGCAAAGCCACTTGGGTGAGGTCACACAGCTCTTCAGTAGATGAGCCAGAATTCTAATTCATAATTTTCTGGCTCAAGAGCCTAAGCTCTTACCTACTTCAAGCTCTGCCATGTCACAGGGTGGCCCGCTGTAACTATATACACTTGGCATAATGATTTTAAATGTTCCCTTTGAGGAAAGGACAAATCTTCCTTACAGAAGAATTCCAAATATTATATGTCAACACTCCCCACCCCAAAAGTGGAGCTTAATTCCAGACCCTTCTTCATCTTGGGTATGGGCTCAAATTAACATCTGGATTAAAAAAAACACACACACACAGAGTGTGAAAAGGGGGCAATGGTAACTTTACAGCAGAGAAACCTGGCAGACACCACCTTAACCAAGTGATCCAGGTTAGCGTCCCTGGTGATAGCTAAGTCATGCTGAAACCATGTGCCCCTGGTATGATGCAATGAGAAGGGCACTTTACCCGTGTGATTTTATTCCTCAATACCTATAACCTCAGTCTCATTATGAGAAAAATATCAGATAACCCGAACTGAGGGACATTCTACACAAAATACGTGACCAGTACACCTCAAAACTGTCAAGGTCATGAACGAGGCAGGACTGAGAAACTGTCATGTCATGACCGGAGGACACTAGGAAGACTTGACAAGTAAATGCAACATGGGATCCTGGAGGGGATCCTGGGACAGAAAAAGAACTCTAGTGGAAGAACTAGTAAAATCCAAACAAATATATGTGACAAATATATTATTGTCATGTAAGAAGTTAACGTTAAGGAGAACCTGGGCAGGGAATATATGGGAACCCTCTGGACTATCTTTGCAATTTTTCTATCAATCTAAAATTATTCCAACATATAAGTTTTGTTTTTTTAAAAAAACAGGCCCCCTTTTAACTCATACAAGTGTCCAGGTTTGGACAATGAAAAACATGATCACCTGGACCTAAGCCTGGCTTTGCCCCTGACCAAGAAGTCTTAAAAAGATTACCCATACCATCATCATCATCTCAATGATACTAACTTCATGCACATTCACAGCAATTTAAAATTTACAAAGTTTAAAGATAGCACAATGCGCTGGTTAAAGCTTTGGAATCAGAGAGCTAGGGGCTGACATCCTGGTTCTCCCACTTGCTTGCCAGGTGGTCTTGGCATATTACATTCTTTCCCTGGGTCTCAGGTTCCACATCTGTAAAATGAATTCATTGAATGACAACCAGGACAAGTAAGGCTTATTGAGCCTTTGCTACGTATCCAGTACTACAACGGATAATGTGATATGTCACCCAGTTTCCCCTTCAGGACTGAAAGACTTATTTCTATACCACCCCCCACCACCATGCTCAGAGTGCTGCCGGCTGTCAGCCTTGTCCAGGGATTGCCCTTGGCTGAAGAGGACCGTCCAGCCCCAGGTCATGCCCCTTTTCAGAGAGTGGCCTACATCCAGTGCAGATGATATAAAGGTCCGGCTTCCTCACCTCAACCTGGACAACCCCGAAGGTCATCTCCACTGCAGCACACCCTTGTGGTCTGCTGAGGCACTGGTGGAGACTGCACTGTAGCCCATCTCCCTCTGCCATAGTGCAGTCCTGCTTTCTTCCCTTCCTCACCAGTGTTGATACTGAGAGCACGCTGCAGAAACTTCCTGCACACTAATTTTTATCTCAAAGACAGTGTCCCAGAAAATTTGCCCCACAATTGGACCGAAACACTGGATCTGCACACTCTTTCCTGACCTTCAGACCAAGCCCACTGTAATAGATGACACAGCTGATGTTGAAGAAGAAAACCAATTTGGCCAAGAACATACAACTAAGAGATGGTGACTCCACAGATGGGGAAACTGAAGCTCACACAGGAAAAATGATTTGACAGGGCTCTGAGCTAAAAGATCGTAGAGCCAAAGATTTGGCTCTAGGTTTGCATAATTCTAAGGACCACAGTGCCACAGCCTCTAGCCCAGGCTATTCAGATCAACCAGCAGGATTGCTATAGGCACCGGGACAAGCGAGTGCTTTTACCATTGTCCTGCCACATTACCACCATCCCTGAAGCTCACTCCACATTTGCAAAAAGGGAATAATAACAGTACCAACCTCATTAAAAACTTGAAAAGATTAAAGGAGTTAAGATATGTAAAGACCTCAGAATGGTGACTGGCACATACGGTGCCCTCTATAACTGGCAGGTTAAAAACAAATCACGTAAGCAGCGTAAAGTTGCTGTGGGACATTCTGAGAAGCCAATGTGCTGAGTGAGAGATGGCCTGTGACAGAGGGCTGGGCCTCATCAGCTTTCAAAGTGGGCACGACTTGACCTGAGCTCTGAAGGAGGAGTAGGAATTATGGGGGCAATAAGAAGAAGGAAGAACAGTCCAGGCAGAGGAACTAGAAGGGATAAAAACCCTCTGGCAGGAGAAGTAATGAAAGATAATACAAGGCCAGCATGACTAGCACAGAGAAAAAATCCAGGTCCAGGGCAAGAGTGGTCAAAAATGAGGTTGCATAGGAAGGTAAGAATCAGATCATAAAGGGCCACTTACTACCTGAGCGATTCAGGACAAGTCACTTTATCTCTCAGAGCCTCATTTGGCTCATCTGTAAAATGAAAATAGAAATCGTATGAATCTTATAAGGTCTTTAAGGAGATTGAATCAGCCAATATTTGTAAACCATTTAAAATAGTGCTATGCACACAGAAGGTACTATAAATGTTTGAAGACAACATTAGAACTTTTCCTGAAGTACGATGAGAAGACATAAAGGCATTTGAATATGGATGAAAGGGTGAGTGCCGAATGGATGGGAGGGTGACGGATGCAGGGCTGGTAGGTGGGTAGGTGGGAATGGTTAAATAAATGGAATAGTGCGTGGATTGATGGAAGTATGGTTGAGTGAAGGAGGAGCTTGAATAGATGGATGATGGATAAGTAGTTGGGCGATTGGGTCGGTGAGTGTGAGCAAATACTGTTTCAGTGGATGGAAGCATGGTTGGATGGTAGGATGGGTGGCTTGATGGAAACGGGTGAGTGAATGTGGGTAGTTGGTGGATGAAGGAATGGATGAGTGGTTGAAGGGCATCTGGATGTTTGGAGGGTATCTGGGTGGGTGGGTGGGTGGGTTGGGTAGGTGGTTGGTTGGATGGATGATTGGATGTTTTGTAGGGTAAAGGGATAGAAAGTTGAATGGGTGGATGGGGTAGAGGAGGAAATGACTGGGTGGATGGGTAATTGGATGTTAGACACGCTGAGTGACTGAAGGTGGCTGGTTAGAGGTATTTAGTGATGAAGGGACTGTTCGGGTATGTAGTAGAGAAGTCAGGTGAATGAAGGGGTTGGGTGAATGGATGGATGACTGGGTGGTTGAATGGGTAGTTGGATGGATCATTTTGGTGGAGAGATGGTTGTTCAGATGACTATTAGAAAGGTTGGGTGAATAGAAGGGTTAAGTGTATGGAGGAAGTGGTGAATGAGTGGATGGATGGATGGATGGATGGATGGATGGATGGATGGATGGATGGATGGATGGATGAACAGGTGACACCAGATCCAGAAATGCCTGCATTCAATCCTCTAAGGATCATGGAGGAACCACTGATGGTTAAAGAAGCAGAAACCAGCTTGGAGATAGGGCCTCCTAGGTGGCCCGGTCCCAGAACCTCTTCCCTGAGAGGGCTCATCCCATTTGTGCCCACCCCAGGAGTCCTACCTGGAGGCGGCGATCTCTGCCTTCTGGCGCGCTATGGCGGCGGCGCGCTGGGCGCCCTCCATACTGTGATCCACCTTCTGGCGGACCTTGCTGCTCTTGAGTGGCAGCACGCGGCGCTTGGTGCCCTTGACCAGCACGTTGTGGCGGTATTTGCCCTCTTCGCGGTGGCCGTCAGGCAGCGTGGTGCAGCCGTAACCGTGGCGCAGGTTGTCCAGCCACTCGCCCTCGTAGCGGAGGCCGCTGGAGCGCTCGCTGACGCCGAAGCCCGAGCGCTTGTCGTTCTTCCACTCGCCCATGTAGGTCTCGGTGGTGGTGGCGTCGATGTCGGCCTCGAAGGGCGCGGCGTCGTCGGCGCCCTCGGCGCCCTCGCCCAGGCTGGTGGTAGAGGCCGCATCGCTGGCGCCCGAGCTGAGGTCGCTCTTGAGGAAGCTGACGCGACTCCGCTGGCTGCCCAGGGAGGTGCGCGACTCGGCCCTCCGCAGCTTGCCCAGCAGCGCGCCCCGCTGGAAGAGGCCTCCGCCCTTGGGCGCCCGCGCGGCCGCCTCGGCGTTGGCCAGCAGGCTGAGCGCGAAGCCGCCGCGCGGGATAGCGGGTGAGGGCAGCGGCGGGCCGTCCGAGGCCGGAGAGGCGGGCGAGTCCGGGGCCACCGTGCCGTTGCTGTGCTCGCTGCGTAGGGACGAGAGCGACGTGCGCAGCGGCGAGCGCACCACCACGGCCATCCCGTAGGGCACACTCTGGCGCACCCCGTAGCCGTGGCGCATGCCGTTTGTGAACTGGCCTTGGTACGTCCCTGCGGGTGAGGAAAGCGTGCGTCAGTGGGCGAGGAAAGGGTGCGTCAGTGTACAGCACGACGGGCCCCCGCACAGTGACTTGGGTTTGCCGGGGCAGGAGTGGGCAAGGCCATCTGAGGGGCAAGGAGTTCCAAGTAATGGAAGAAAGCAAGGTTCTGAGGGTGTGAGGTTGCATGAGTGTGCAAGAACATAAGTGGGCAAGCCAGAAGGAGTTTACATGGTGGTGTAAATATTTCTGTTGGTGGGAGCATGACATGGTCACAGGTGTGCAAGATAGAGTGAGTCTGTGTGAGTCAGGGCATCAATGTGTGAAGTTATGTGAGCAGGTAAGACCCTGGGAATGCGCAAGGTTAAACGAGTGTGCAAGAACACTAATAAATATGCCAGAAGGAGTTTATATGGTGGTATAAATAGTTCTGTTGGTGGAAACATGCCAAGGTCTTTAGTGTGCAAAACAGAGCAAGTGAGTCAGTTTTAAGTGTGAAGTTGTATGAGCAGGTGAGGTTCTCTGAGTGTGAATTTAAATGAGTGTAGAAGATTTTGAATCACACAAGAATATAAGTGGGCAAGACAGTGAATTTATGTGGTAAAGTGAATATTTGCATTTGTGGGGGTCTGAGAGGAAATAGGAACATGAAGAACCATGAGAGCCCAGGCAATGTGTGCACAGAGATCATCTGAACATGTCATAATGGGGTGCAACATAAGCTTATGTTAGCATTTGAGGTCTTGAGTGTGCAAGGAAAGGCAAAGTTGAGTGAGGATACAAGACAGTTAGAGGGTAAGTGTGTACATTTGTGTAGCAGACAAGGCTCTGTCTATATATGAGGTTAGATGCATGTGCATGCTTATAGTGTGCAAGGTGATGTGAATATGTGAATATCCAAGCTCATGAATGAATATGGCAATGAGTTTGCACAATAGTGTGAACGTTGGAGAACCTGAGACTATGTTGAAAAGCATGAAAGAGTATATATTTGTGCAAGGCCATGTGTACAGAAGACTTTTATGGGCATGTATATCAGTGTCTTTTGACTCTATGAGATCATGGGTGTGCAATGCAATGTGTACACAGTTGGGTGAGTGCCCACTGGAGGTGACATTATGGGTGTGTAAGAAGTTCTGAGTGTGCCAGGCCATTTGAGTTTTAAAGCACTAAGCAACATGAGGCATTCTAAGAAAAATGAGTGCGTGAGGTTGTCAGCATTAGTGAAATTGAGACCATGTAAGACCACGTGTATGCAGGAGAGTGGCGTACACAAGGAAATGTCAGCAACAAAGGCCTTGCGTGACCATGGGTAAGCACATGCACTCCTGGGAACAAGGCTCTGTAAGTGGGCCACCATGTGAATTAGAGGTAGCACAGTAGTGGTTAGGAGCACAGACCCCAAAGCTAGGCTGCTGGATCCACATCCTGCCTCTGCCCTTACTAGCCGTGTAATATTGGGCATGTGACTTAACCTCTCTGTGCCTCAGCTTCCTCGTCTGTCGGAGATAATAATTGCCTCTTACCTCAGGGTTGTTTGAGGTTTAAATGACCTAATACTCTGAAAAACTCTAAAAGAAAAGATATATGTGTGGTATTACTGTTCTACAAAGTTGTGCTAGTGTATGAGATCACCTGAATTGTGTGAACAAATTGACACAATAGCACCATACCCCACCTCCAACCTAATATGCTGACCGCCCCCAGCCTCCATCCAAAACCTCTTCACATCATCCCTGGGTGATTGTATCATCTGGTGTTTTTATAACTGTCATCTATGTCCGGCTGACCCCCACAAATATACCCTCAACCCCTTCCCCTCCCCTCTATAGCTCCACATGTCAGCTTGGAGATGGATGCCCTCCAGGTGTTACACAGCCACCTCTAGCTCATCATCTCCCCTGGCCTCCCACACACCTCTTCCACTTCCTTGCTCTTTCTCTCCCAGGCAGCACCACTGAAAGCCAGTTCTCTGCCTTCAACTTCATGCCTCCAGTATGTAGAACAGTGTCTGGCACACTCAATTGGGGCGGCGTGTGGGGGGGAATTCAGAGTCTTTATTTTGAACACATGCTGACACTTTCCCCTGGTTAACCAAAACCACCAAATGGTCTTCTCAACAAACTTTGTTCAGCATGGCTGGCTTACTGAACAGCCGGCCAAGTAAGGGACCCCTAAGCTCAATCTCACAGGCACATTCCTATCCAGGCCTCTGCACAGGCTGTTCCCTCTGCCTGGAACTCTTTTCCTCCAGTAACCTGCAAGTCTTTGCTCAGTGAGCTGTACCCTGACCACACCATTTAAAATTGCAATCTGCCCGCACCCCCACAAGCACTCAGATATCGCTCATCTACTTTTACTTTATTTCTATAGCATTGATCACCTTCTAACATACCATATGATGTATTTATTATATTTATTGCTTTGCTCCCCCTGCTAGAATAGAAGCTCTAGGAGGGCAAGAATCTTCCTATTTTGTTCTCCAATGAATGCTGGCATCTGGAACAGTACCCAGCACATAAAGGTGCTACACAAATACTCGCTGATTGATTGGTTGAACCTGTCCAGAAACTCCGTCTCATTATTTGACCTTGAGCTTCTCTTCCCATCTTAAGGCCTCCATGGCCCCATCGATAAATGACTTGTTGGATATGAAGCTCAATAAGGTTTGGCTTAACTTTGACACATAGTGCTTGTAGAAATGGGGCACTGTGACTGTGGAAGGGAAAGACAGCACATCCTCATGACTTTGCACTGCCCAGTTCCTCCCAGCACAGGCTGCTCCAGCTCAAGCCCCCACTCCTACCTCGCCCTGGCCTTTTCACCATGAAGGGCCCCGTTGAGGACCATGCACAGTGCCAAAGGCTCACTTAAACCTCTCAACAGTCCTGTGAGGTGGGTCCCATGATGACGCTCGTTTACAAGAGAGGAAGTCAGTGGTCTGAGAGGTTAAGCGACTTGACCTGGAAAGCAGGAAATAAACTCAAATCTGACGCCCAGAGCTCATGCTCTGAATCCACTGTTCTCAACCCTGACTGCCACATTAGAAGCTCTAAAAATAAAATAGAGATCCCTAGGCCTCACCACCAGAAACTCTGCTTTAATTTGTCAGAGGTCTGTACTCTCTGTACAGCAGGTAAAAGCAGCCGGGGGTAAGAGGGACATCAGGGCTTCCTCCCTTCAATGACCAGCCACAAAAAAAAAAAAAAAAAAAAAAAAAAAAAAACAGTCATGGAATATCAGCTATAAAACGGCCAAAGAGAAACGGAGAGAGGCAGAGAAGGGGGAGAGCACTGGGCACGATCTAGTAGAGGAAGATGCAAATATGATCTCAATTTCACAGGGGGATTGATGTTCAGAGAGGTTATGTGACTTACCCAAAGTCACACAGTGAGGAAGGAGCAGAACTGGGATTTGAACTGAGGCTTGACTCAAGCTGTGGAAGTGGGAAAATGAGATTGTGTGGCAGGTGCAGAGAATGAAGAAATGCAAGGCTGGTGCAAAAGATGAAACAATTAGGACATGGATAGATGGACAAGTGATATGTTCCATTTCCCAAGCTCATTCACTTGTGGCCACAGTTGTGTGGGAGACAGAAGGACAGAAAGAAACGTGGAGTCAGAGACAAACTGGTTTCAAATATCAGCTAAAGTGGGGAATCTTGGACAAGTTACTTCTGATATTCAGTTTCCTCATCTGGAAAATAGAAAAATAATAACTGCTTTCCAAGATTTTCAGGAAGATTAAAAAAGAGACCAAAAAATGGAAACAACATAAAAAATGTCCATCTCTGGTCAATAAACTGTGGTCAACCACAATTTATGAGCGGACTGCTCATATACACAACATGCATGGATATCAAAAAATTCTCAGTGAATGAGGCCAGAGACAAAAGAGTACAAACTGTATGATTCCGATTGCATGAAAGTCTAGAAAGAACTAACCTGATTTGTGGTTACCAGGGGCTGGGGGTGGGAGGGATGCACTGCGAAGGGGACTTTTTGACTTGATGGAAATGTTCCGTGTCTTGATTGTGCCAGTGGTTACACAGGTGTGCACCTGTCAAGACTGTACACTTAAAAGTATACGTTGTCTTACATGGAAATTATACCTTGATAAAGTTGATTTGATAAGTAAATAAGTAATTTTGAAATAAACTTTTAAGGAAAAAAAAAAAACATTCAGCACAGAGTCCTGAAGATATTCCTCAGGAAATCCCATCAGCTCTACTTTCCATGTGAGTCTAGAATCCAGCTGCTTCTCACCATCCCCACTGCTACTAACTGGTAGTCTGAGCCACCATGATTTCTCCTGGATTTTCACGATGGCTGCTCCACTGGTCTTTGCTTCTGGCCTTGACCTCTTCTATCTATTCCTAGCATACCAATCAGAGGGACTCTCTTCAAGTATAATAAGTCAGATCATGACACTGCTGGGCCCCTTCTCACTCAGAGAAAAAGTCGAAGTTCTTAATCACCCACGAGGCCCTAACTGGTCTCATCCCCATCACTCCTTTGTCCTCACTTCCTCCCATTCTCTCCTTTCCCTCACTCTATTCTAGCCACAAAAGCCTCCTTGCTGTTCCTCCCACATACGAGTCATGGTCCTGCCTCAGGGCCTTTGTATTTGCTGTTTCCTCTGCCTGGAATGCTCTTCCTCCAGAAAGCTTCACGACTCATTCCCTTCACCATCTTCAAGCCTTTACTCAACTGTCATCTCGCTGAAGCCTCCCTGACCATCCTATTTAAAATCATAACCCCTACCTGAGGTTTTATGTCTCCCTTCTTTGCTTTACTGTTCCTCATAGCATATCTACAGTATCATATGTTTTCTTTTTAGTTTCTTTATTGACCATTGCCCTCACTGGAATGTAAGTTTCATAAAGGCAAGAATTTATTCTTTTTGTTCACTGCTGTATTCTCAGTATCTAGGGCACTACCAAGTGGGTACTCAATAAATATTTGTCAAATGAATGAACAACCTACATTCCAAAACTGTTTATTCTCTCCTTTCTGTTCAATCCATCTAAGAACAGCTCTGTGAAAATGACCAGAGAGGTATTTAATGGTTTCTATAAGACTCACCAAGATGGCACAGCTAATAAACACACAAGCAGCAAAACTCACATCCATGTCTAGCTTTGAACTTAAACTTGTCTCAGAAGAAAGAAGAAAAAAAAATAACATGAAAAGGGAATGTGGACAAGCAAGCCGAAAAGATGGAAAACTGGGGAAAAGAGAGAAAACATTTAGTCTCTGGGTTGGACAAGTTTGTGGAATTAAATTAACCCATCTACCTTTAGCTTAAATTTGGCATGAGATGGACTGACATAGTCCCTTTAAGCTCAAGAAAAACTGAGATTACAACAGGAGAACAGTTCTTGGCCACCAGTTGGGAAGGAAATGGCCAGGCTATATTAGGAAACTTATAAGCAAGTGGCAAGAGGCACAGACACCCAGGGGAGGCTTGGAGTGACGAGGCCCTGGGAAGGGGGAAAAGCCAAGTACTGAGGCCATCCCCAGTCTGACTCTCTCTAAGACAGGATAGTGCTCCCTAGGGACAGGAAGAACACATTGGAAGAGGGAGAGAAGAAGGACCATGCCCACAGCCATCTGGCTGAAAGAGGCCTCCTGACAGCCTTTGGGCTGGTCCCCTCACCTTGTCTTGTAAACACTGCAGGGCTTCCCAATGCCCTCAGGGTAAGAAGCAAGATTCTCAGCAGCCTGCAAAGCCTGGCTGTCCCTGCCCACCTCTCCTGACTCATTCTGAACAGCTCTTCAGTCATACTAACCCTCCCACCTCAGGGCCTTTGCACATGCTTTCCGTCCTCTTCTTGGCATGCTCTTCTCATTCCTTCTCCAATTATTCTATACTAAACTAGTAGGGCAACTGCAGGGAGAAGGCGATACTCAGATTTTATTAAATTTAGGATCCTGGTCGGAGGGACAGGACTGTATTAACCATAATTATGGCCCTCACCAGCCTTTTACCAGTATCCCAGTAACTCCCAGGGTTTGAACTGCTGGGTCAAGACCTGAATGTGCTTGGCAACCACTGCCAATCACTATTGAGAAGATGCGGATCCTGTCCCTGGAAGAATGTATCAATCAGAAGACACAGATTCATCAGATGTTTACGGAGGGCTTTCTCAGGCCTGGGAACTGTGCTAGATACTGGGATCATAGCAGGAATAACAAGACATGGCTCCCACCCTCTTAGAAGCCAAAGTCTGATAAGAAAAGCTTACAGTGAACGAATGATCATAATTATCTAACTGCAATTGAGAAAAGTGCCAAGAAGAATACAAAATGACATGACATCATGGGGCAGTACGCAGGGTGTAGAGTTCAAGAAATCTTCTTGGGTGATGTCACATTTAAGCCAGAGCTTGAATTATCAGTAGAAATTGGCCAGGGAAGAGTTTTAACCTTAACTCTGACACTGAATAGTTCTAAAATGGTCCTAAATTATTTAAACCCACTGGGCCTCAGTCTGTCCTTCTGTAAAATGGAGGTAATGAGACCTCCTTCGTATGGTGGTTCATTCATTCCTTTGAATTCAACAAGTATTTGTTGTGGATCTTGCAATCTCAATCCTAGGTGCTGGGGATACAGTGGTAAATAAATAGATGTTTTCCCTGGGGACTTGGAGTCTAGCACCAGGGTGGACTAGATTTAATCTACTGTCACAAAAATAAACTGCAGCCACAGCAGCGGTCCAGAGAGTCCACGAGCCAGGTCTTGGGTGGCACCAGAATGGGGAGGGTTGATTGATCAAAGACTAAGTGAACTACTTGTGAGGCAGCTAGCACACAGGAAAAGTGCTCAATTAAGACTAGGTTTCTGACAGATCAGAGTCTGCTCAGAAAACCTGGCCCAGAAAAGATTAACTAGAAAGGTGCAAAGGAGCCAGGTAAGACAGAGAACTCAGAGGGAGAGAATGAGAGCAGCTCCAGCATCCTGCCTCGGTCGACTTATTTGTGAGAAAGTGGGCTTGTGCCTGGCAAGGCCCAGCTTTCCCTGGTCTGGTCACACTGCTGACTCAGGGAGGCCTCGGAGCTTTCATACTTGGGCGGAAAAAAATGTGGGGGTCTGTTCAACAGTGAGACATGCCTCCATACTCCCTAAACACGCACGGCAGAGTATTTTCTGGAAGCCACATCTATAGTACAAGAGCCACCCTGCAGGATAGAGGTTATGGCTTAATCGATGTGGATACTGGTAACTTTTTAAGCACTGCAGTTGATTCTAATATGCTGTAACACCTCTCCACTGGCCTCCAATTACCCAGCATGCTCTGTTCCTTCTCTCAAATTGTTAACTGATGCCCTTAGCCCCCCGAGGTGACCAGCTGGCAGACCATACTCTAGGAAGTCCACATACTTCTTACCCACATGTGGGTCATATGTTTACTTAAAACTGTTCCCAAACCTGTTTACTTCTGTGCTCATTACTGATATTATGTGGTGTATTAATAGTTATTTTCTAAACCAATGGGCTATCAAATTTTAAAAGGGGTTTTACTGCTCTGAAAACAAACTGAGTGCTTTTGGATGTCCATAAAGGAGAGTCCCTAAAATAGTGCCCTCAAATTCAGTATAAATACCTATAAAAGATTGGTAATGAAGTTATAAAAAATCTTGACGTTTCCTGCACTCAGATTGTTTGGCAAATGTCTTTAACTTCTCACTCCACTTTAAAGAAACCAACAGAAACTAGAAGTTGTAGGTTATATATTATAAGAATGCAAGAGAGAAATGCAATGAGAAAGCCATCAGCTCGACCTGGTGAAGCCAGGAGAGCAGATATTGTGCAGATATTGTGGTCTACCTAACAGCAGTTCTCTCCTTTGCTGATAGAACCCCAATTCTGTTCCAGGGTCCAGTCCTCCTCCATAGGACTCAGAGGAAGGGTCAGGGGTAAATCCTAATTGCTCCAAACTGACATCCAGGTCTCTCCATCTTGCCAATGATTGGATCAGATATGAGTATCTGATGAAATTGGGCATTAAGACCTAAGGAGAAATGGGCCAGAGGGGTGGGGCAAGGGAGGCAGGAAAGAGTTCTTAGCTCCCATAAAGATAACTATGCAGAGAAACATACTCTCTTCTGCTGCTGGATGTTGTTGCATGTGAAGATGACTGCTGGAGCTGTGGCAGCCACCTGGGGACCATGAGGTGAGCTAGCTGAGAACAAAGCTGGCACTCTATATCTATATCCAGAGCCTGAGTCCTTGTTGATGTTGTTGAGCCTTCAAATTAACCAATCCTGAGACTGCCCCACCTCTGGATTCCTGTTTATGTGAGATCATAAATACCCTTATTGTTTAAGTCTGTGCTGTCCGATATGGTAACCACAAGACACGTGGTTATCGAGCACTGAATTTCAAAGAATCAGTACAAAAAAGAATATAAAATATCTTACTAATAATTATATATTGGTTAATGTAGAAATCATAATACTTTGGATCAGGTGTTAAATAAAATATATTATTAAATTAATTTTGCCTTTTATAATGACTAGAAAATTTTAAATCACATATGTAGCCCATATTATATTTCTATGGAAAGTGCTGATTTAAGTCATTTGGAGTTAGAGTTTTCTAATACCTGCAAGACAACCACAAAAAAAAAAAATCCTAACAGATCGTAGGTATTATTGTTCTGATTTTACAGTTGGAAAAATTGAAACAAAATTTAAATAACTTGCTCATGATCACACAAGCATAGCAGTTGTTGGAGGTCACAGACAAGTATCCCAATCAGTGCTTTCTCCTCTGCACTGCTAAGAATCTGAGAACATCCCTTACGAGTTCAAGGTTCAGAAGTCCTCACCCAGACATCAGCTCTGAAGCAAGCATGACCGTTTCAGAAACCCAAGGGAGGTTCTAAGAGATCCAGAGTCCACTGTGAGACAGAGAAGAAACATGTGGGCCACACCAGGGACTCTGCCTCCAAACAGCGAATGGACACTGAGAATACCACCTCTCCTGGCCAGTGACACCTGCCTATTTCTAGGAAACTGTCTGAGATCCAACCGTCAGTGTCCCAGGAGAACTGAACAGAGATGGAGAGAAAGGAATCAGGACTAGCCCCTCCCCAGGGGTCCCTACTGCCTATGGAAGTCCTTAGCTGATGGGCCAGTCTTGCTGACCTGGACCAAATTTACCTTCTCATCTTTGTCTTCCCAAGTCTGTCAAAGCCCAGTTTCAAAGCCATCTCCTTCAGGAAAACTCTCCAGGCCACCTTCCTTCCTCCAAACGCTCATTGCTTGAGACATTCATTTCTCCTTACCTCCTATGGCAGCTGTCTTGTCTGTATCTTGCTTATTTTGTCTAACAGCCATCCCTGGTCCTTCTCCCTGGCCTCTTGCATAGTCTCAGACATTTGCGGGAGATCTCCAGGCAAGACTACGGAAGCATCATCAACAGATTTCAGACAGGGTTTAAGATAGAGCATGGGAGGTGGGGAAGTGAGCACCAGAGTGTCCAGGGGTTAGTAGCTCCCATACACGCACACCAAAATGAGACCATGTAAACCGGGAATGCACTTTTGGTGAACATGCCACACACACCCATACAGATCCTCCCAAGTATAGGGTGCCCACCCCAGCTTGGCTATATCCCACCCTGATAAAGACCATGGACCCCGTGTCTCGGAGAAAGCAAGTCAAGCCTGAGACATCTTTAGGGGCAAAATAAGGAATAAAGGAAATTGCTTGGGTTTGGAAACAGATCTGGTTCTAAATATCCCTTTAATTCCCCAGCTCCTCTTTATCTCCACCCATCCATCCAGTCCAGCCACTGCAGTCCTCCCTTATCGACTACAATAGCATCTTTCTTCCCTGGTCTCCCTCCTCCCCTGATGCCCGATTCAATCCACACTCCGTTGCCACCAGAGGCATCTCCTTGATAAGATGCAGATCTGATCTGGTTACTCCATTTAAAACCCTGCGGTGGCTTCCCAGTGCCTGAAGGGAGGATTGTCTCGGGTCCCTAGGAAACATTCTGAGACCGAGATTGCATGCAAGTGATTTGGGGGGCCATGTTCTCAGGATGAATACCTGTAAGAAAGGAAGTAGGATCTGACAGTGGAAGAAGCTGAACAGTTGCAACCGAGGCCTTGGCTGATCCCATGGGGATCTTTGAAGCTGGCCCTTCAGAGTTGACTGAAATCAAAGCAAGGAGGCTGGGTCTTTATACTCCTGTATCCGTCAGTCATTAGCTGTAGGTTGTCCCCGGAGTGAGGCACCACCCTTTGACAGAAGAAAATGCCCAGCTATGAACCACCAGCAGGCAACACTCCCAGCAGCTAAGGGAATGAGGCCCCTAATCTGAGGGGTGTCCAAGGGTGTCCTGCAGCATCTATCATAAGGATGAAGTCCAAACTCTTCATGGTGACCCACAAAACCTTCATGGCCTGGGCCCTACCAACCCTCCAGCCTCATCCACCATGCTTTTTCAGTCTCTGTGCTCCAGCCTTTTCTTGAACACAACAGACTCCATTCCCACCTCCAAGGCTTTGCACTTAATGTTCCTTTGGCTCAGCACATTGTGGCTCTCCTGTCACTCAGTCAACCCCTATTCATCCTTCAGATCTTAGCCTCAGTATCACTTCCTTAAGGAAGTCTCTGATTACCCGACCAGGCTAGGTTCCCCATTATCAGCTCATAAACTCTTCTATTTTCCCTTCACATTATTTATCTCATGTTGTAATTAAATTATCATCTGATGCTGGTCTCTGATGGTAGAATTCATGCTCCTGAGCGAGGTCCTGCCTTGCACACCGCAGCATCTTCAGCGGTCAGTGTGATGACTGGCACATCTGCATTCAGCAGATGAATGAACATGTACATGGCCTTGGACAAGTTCTCTTTGAATCTATCTCCGGTCGGCAACATAAGCATAGCAAGTTTACTTTGCAGAGTTGCTGTGAGTACCATATAGATCATCTAGCAGGGATCTCAGACTCTCAACAAATGTTGATTCCCTTCATTTTATGGAAGAGGATTGCAGGGTGACCAGTCATCCCAGTTTGCCTGAGACTGAGGATCTCCTGAAATGTGGGACCTTTAGCAAATCTGGGATGGCTGGTCACCTAAACCTGGGTGAAAATGAAAAAAAGAGCATTTCATATTAGTACAATGTTCATTGGTACACTGGTAAAACAGCTGTTTGTGGGGGGAAAAAAAACCCTGATTTGGAACATTAGTCAGTTTCCAGCATGGAAATATTTCCACATGGCCAGTCAAGTTACCAATAGTTGAAAAATCAGTTTGCAAAACTCCTGAAAATTTAACAATGGGCTCTCATGAGCTGGTGGGAGCTGGTGCCAGCACCCCATATTTAATATAAACTCTCATGTTCCTGGTATCTGCAAATGTGCCACACATTCACATACAACCTCAACTTGGGAGTAAGTGAGGATAGCTCAGTGCCGAGAAGGTCACAGCTAGAGTGGACCTTGGAGACCATCTAGTTGAAGGCAACAAGTAATCTGTCACATGGGCCACCTTTTTTCTCACCCTGTGTCTGCAACAGACGTTGTTAATCAATCTTAATATGGCCATGAAGTCTCCCCTCACCACGTGTGCGGGCAGCCACTGTAAATTAGCTGGTATTGCATATGAGAGAAAACCGATTTAACCTTAGGAGCAAGTGTGATTCAGCCCCCTCGTTACACAGAGGAGGAAGCTTGGTAGAGAGAGAGAGGGACCTGCCCAAGGCCACACAGCCAGGCAGTACTAGCTGGGACTAAAGAACACATCTCCTGCCTTGCTTTGAAGAGCTGAATACCCCCAGAGTGGAGAGGAATGAAGGGAGATTATTTGGGATCTGAATCTAGATTATAGAGAATTCTGCTTAGAGCCCCCAAATGCTTTTTGTACCCTGAAGGCTCCTTATCATTTGTAAATTTAAAAATTTATGTGCTCATTGCATAAGATTCTAACGATAGAGTAGTATTGTAAATAAAAAAAACCTCTGCCTTCTCTTCCCCAGGGCAATGCTGTTAACAACTGAGGGCCCTCTGGACTTTTCTCTACTCACTGACAAGCCTATCCAAATAACAAATAGCCTAAAAGGTTAGCTGTTCTCCCCTCCACACTACAGTCACTGAGAACACCACCTGGCACCCATTAAGCACTCAATAAATATTTGTTGAATAGCTTTTGTTCACTTAAAATATCTTAGATTCCTTTCCATATGAGTGTAGGTGGGTCCACTTCTGTCTTTTTAATGTACTCATTCTTGATTGCGTGGTCGAACAGCCCCTTTGGGTGAGTATTTAGACTGCACTCAGTTTTCCCCATAACAATCCCAAGGCCTCGCTCTCTGGCTGGCCTGCAAGGTGGCACCGAGTCCCTTCCCATGGCTCCCAAATGCTGCCGCCCATCAAAGCTCCACTGTCTCGGGTTTCCCAGGATCAATGCTAGGTGACCCGAAGCAGAGGAGCTGGTGGCATTTGTGACCAGCTCCCAGGAGCAGGGTTGGGTTGCAGCAGTGTATGACAAGTCCCATGGCCTGCAGGGTTCCACCACCCCCGACATCCAGAGGCCACTGCCCCGGATGAAACCCCACGGTTTGTACAAGAACCACAGGATTAACCATGCAACACCGCCTGGATGCTGACAGCCCAGGGGCTTGTGGCCTGGGCAAAGCCCCTTTGCCAGGCACTGGATCAGTTCTGCAACTCTGAAGGGCCTTAGACACCAGAAATAATTGGGTGTGTGACAGATAGGGGGTGGGTCCTCATGCCCACATGATCCAACAGGTATCTGTCACCCATGATGTGCAACACTGAGCTCCTACCCTTCTCTCTTCGAACCCTCATCCTGTCTCAGTTCCATCCTCCTGCGGCTCAGGCCAAAGCCTTGGATCCATCCTTGACTCTTTTCTCGCTCCCACATCCAACCTGTCAGCAAAATCTCTCAGCTCTACCATGAAAATAGATTCAGATTTCAATCACTTCTCTCCACCTCTACTGTGACAAGATGTTCCAAGACACTGTCATCTCTCACCTGTATCACTGCATAAGCTCACTGATTGGTCTTCCTGCTTCCACCCTTTCTGTTTCAGTGTCTCTCCCCACAAACAGTCTATCAACACAGTAGCCAAAAGAACGCCTTTAAATAAAGTCAGATCATGTTACTTTTATAGTCCTCATTTTTTCTCCGAATAGAAGCCAAGTTCTTACAATGGCCTAAAGACCCTGCATAAACTGGCCCCTCTCCACACCATCCTGGCCGTAATGTTAATAGGTGATGCTGTGTCTTTCCCTATACATCCTACCAAGGGCCCATATGGGCAGGTTGTCCTGTGGTCCATGATGTGAAATTTGATCACTCTACCAAGATGGTATTCACAAAGGATTTCAATTTAATTAAAAATGACAGGAAAAAAAACCACAGTGCATGCCAAACCCCTTCCCCCAGCACTGTCCACACAGTGGTCAGCAACATGTGCTTGGACACTTCCAGGCGCAAGGAGCTCACTGGGGGTCAGGGGGTTCTGGAGTTCTCCACTGCCCTTGGATGGCTCTACAGATTTCATCACCAGTCAACAAGTAGTTACATAGGAGCGAGTAGAGTTCCCAAATGTGTTACTTGGGACCAGACCTAACTGCTCACCTGCTCCGTGGCTCTAGCTTGGGAAGGTTAGGAGGAGAGAACAAGGATAGCTCTCTGGTCTATGGCAGGAAACAACCCCCTCACCCCGCCTTCCGCCCTGAGCCAGAGCCCTCAGAAAATGACACTTGACATTCCTCTCATGGGTGTGGCAGCAAGGGCTAGTCCAGGGAACAGCTGCTGGGGACACGGAATTAGCAGGCCCTGGAAACAAGCAAGCTCAATGAATCTCAGAGGACCAGACTTGGACAGGGGTACGTCTGGGGGACGTGGCCAATTAGACACATGCATCACAGAAAACAAGGCCACAGAGAGGAAAGAGTAATTACATCCACTTTCCTGTCTTGCTGAGGGTCCACTCTGCTCGCCTGGGGTCCCAGATAATGCCAAGAAGCTGGCGAGACAGCATCTCAGCCGCTGTCACTCTGACCCCTGGCTGTGAACTGGGACATGAGATTTTCAAGATGAGGTTAAATTATGCTGATTCTACATTCAAAATGGAATCGTGCCTGGCATGCGGTCCGTCTACACTGGCAGGACTTAAGGCAGAACTAAGCGTTGTTATTAACTGCTCCAAAGTCAAAAGCTAGTATTTGTGCTGAAATATTCTCCCCAAAACAGAGACAGCTATGGTTCAGGCCATCCTGAATTAGATCGTCCTCTGGACTTTGTAGGAAATACAGAAAGGAGAATATATGTTTCAGCATTTTCTATGTGACAGGCATTATGTTAAGTACTTATTATGCATTATCTCATTTCATTGTTTCAACCATATTTTGAGGAGGATTTTGACATCCTTAATGGAAGAAAAAAAAGAGTAGCTTAGAACGGTTACATGATTACATGATGTGTTCATGTTCATAGAATTGAGAAGTGGCACAGCTGGGATTCGAACCCGGATCTGGCTACTCTTGACCCTGAGTGCTTAAATACCACGTGACTCCCTTTAGTATTATCAGACTCTCTTATGACTTCTACACTTGATTTTTAATAGCAATCAAAAAATCTTAAATTAAAAGATTTCTCTTGTATCTGAAAAACAAAAACAAAACCCACTAAAATTAAAAAATTACTTTAGTAAGGTGAAAGGATTCAAAGTTAATATATAAAAATAATTGTACTTCTATAGCCTAACAATGAACAATTAAAAAAATCAAGTTGAAAGTGCCATTTACAATATCATAAGAAACACTTGTTAATTTTATTCAACAAAAGATGATCAAAACACTGAAAACTGCAAAATATTGCTGAGTGAAATTAAAGAAGACTTAAGTAAATAGGAATATATACCATGTCCATGGATTAGAAGGTTCAATTCTGTTAAGATGTCCATTCTCTCCAAATTGATGTATAGATCTAATACATTTTTAAATTAAATTCCAAGCAGGCTTTGTAGTAGAAGTTGAAAAGCTGATTTTATAATGTAGAAATAGAAATGTTCTAGAATAAACCAAATGCTCTTGAACAAAAAGAACAAAGTTGGAGGATTTACTTTGATTTAAAACTTAACTATAAATCTCCAGTAACCAAGGCAGAGTGATATTGGCATAAAGATAGACAAATAGATCAACAGAAAAAAATATTCCTTTGGGGAGCAATTAAATAAATAAATATGAGGTTAAGTTGCTTTAAGGAACCCATATCACAGACCCAGATAATGTGACACCATACCAGGTATTGCTCAGGCCTCTATCCTGGCAAATTTATTTAGCTCCCACGTTCAGAATCAATTGGGCTAAAATGAGCTGAAGTCATTGGCTTGGGCAGAAGAAAAAAAGTGAGCATATTTAGGGCAAAGAAGCTTGGGCTTTTGACCCAGTTATCATTGTTAAACATAAAAAATGTCATCTTTCCAGCATTTAATAATAATAATAATTAAAGCACTAACCAGATGCCAAACTCTGTTCTAAGTGCTTTACATGTATCAAGGTACTGCTTAATTCTCTCAATAAGAATAATATTTCTATCAACAAGATCAAATAAAAGAGAAAATAGCAATTAATGCATATAGAAAGGAAATACTGGTTCATAATGATTTGTTTCAGTTTTATATTTTTGTGCCTGTATGCATAGAATTACAATGTGAAATATAGATCTTACAGTGGGTTGTAATCATAAACATTTGAAAGCTACTATTGTAGTAGCTGAGAGTTGTTAAGAAGCCTAAATAATATAATGCATGTAAGATTCTTAGCATAGAGCCTGGTACATAGTAAAGACTCAATAAATGCGGTTACATATCACTATTGTCAAGGCCAGCTTCATGGGCATTCAACCTGGATAGTCACACAGGGCCCTACACTTAGAAGGGGCCCAGACTTGGTTTAATGCTGTGCTGTCACCATCTTGAATTTCTGAATGACTTTGAAGAAAGGATCCTGTGTTTTCATTTTTCACTGGCTCACACAAATTATGTAGCCAGTCCTGACTATTTTGTATAGTTATTATTTATTAAAATATTTATAATATGAAATATTTAATTATCAGTTATTATTATCAAATTCTATCTCTGCTCTTATTAGCCAAAGGACTGTGAGTGAGAATTTGTAAAGGATCTGTGTCTCAGTTTCCTCTCTATAAAATTGAGGCAATAGCAGTAGTTCCCTATGAAGTCGTGAAAATAACACAGCATGTGCCATGTGCCAAAACAACACCTGGCACACTCCAAAAACGTTAACTATTTTTATTATTAGCTTTATGAAAAAAAAGTCAACCTTGGGCCTGGTTTCTCCACTGCACATTTGGGGGCAGGGATAATTAAACTAGACCTATGGTTGGAGAACTTGTTAGAGCACCAGTTACTTTGAGAATCTGATGGCCCTGGGAGGAAACACCTTCCAGAAAAACACAGACAGTCCATGAGCCTACATCTTGCCTGCAACTTTGGAGCAGTTATGTGTCTCTGAGGCCAAACAAGCTTAGACCCCAGGTCAAGAACCTCAAAAAGCAAAGATCCTTAAATCCCCGCTCTAGGCTTGGAGTCTGTGGATCTCTGGGGTGGAAAAAGCTAGGCAGCCACACAGGACATTACTACTTAAGGGCCCAGTGTATGTTGGCTTTGGAGCTTTAAGTCAACAGCTATTTTTAGCTTGGCTATATATGGAGGGTATTGTGGGGACGGAATGAGGGCTATAGGCAGGGGAGGGGTACCAGGAGGCTTATGGGAGGGTTTGGGAAACCTGAGCTCCTTTGCCTATGCCACTTTCCCTTTCCACAAGAGAACTGGAGAGCTTAACCTCCAGCCAAAGGGACAAGCATGGAGGAGAAAGAGGGTCTGTGGAGGTGGGGACGGCAGGGGCTTGAATAAAGATGCTAGGTCAAGTCACTTTAGCAAAGTGATTTTCACACTTTTTTGACCATTTGACCTACAGTGAGAAATACACCTGACATCATGACACACACATAAACACACACTATACATATGCATATATTTTCAACTGAACAAACATTTCAGGAAACATCTTACTCCCTATGAAACACTGATCATTTCTGTTCTGTTCTTTCATTTTTAAAAAAAATGCAGGTCATGAGCTACTAAATAGATTTCGCCACCTATGAACAAGTCAATACTTCCAGTGTGAGAAAACTGCTGTTTTCTTTGTTTTCAAGCAGTCACCTGTAACATTTGACTGCAAGGTAAGGTAGGGAATGTAAGAAATGGAACATATAATCTCTTTGATCACTCCTTCTCAAAACTGGGAATAAGATGCAAGTTTCAGTTTGATCTCTAACTGGACAGCAAGTTTTGGACCTGCTGGCTCTGTACACTCTGTTCTCCTGATCTGGATGACTCGTCCTCCACCCTTGTCACCTGGCTTGCCACTTACTCCAGGAAGCCTCCGTGAATGCCTAGGTCTGGTTAGCTGCCTGCCTCTTGCTCCCTCACTCCCAGGTGACTCCCTGCCTAGCACCTAATACACTGCAATACAATTTTGTGTTAGATTCTCTGGAAGGTAGAAATCTTTTCCATTCTGTTCATTTTTATACTCTTCCCGCCACCACCACCTGGTGTAGTGTATGTTGTGCTGGCTTCATAATAATCACTCCATAAATATTTATTGAATGAATTAATGATAGTCAATAGTAATAACAGCAACTACCATTTATTGAATACCTATTTATCCCATGAGAAATCTTAGGAGACATCAGAATAAGTCCATTTGATGGATGAGGAAATAAGGCTCCAGGAGATTAAATAATAGTGTAGGGGCAGGACATGTAGTAACCCAGAGCTGCCCAACTCCCAACTGGTCCTAATCACAGGATCTTATTTGTCCATATTCCCTTCAGTGCTACCCAGGATGGGGAAAAGGGCAGGTCCTTAGTAAACCCTAGGGGAACCGATGACAGGTTGATTAAAGAGATTTTCCAAAGCAGTGGCCATATCTAATTTTGGAGCGTCGCACCTCGTGTGTGGCTCAGGAGAGAGGATCTATGAGGTTTCCAGGCCGCCTGGATGTGGGGCTGTCTCATTCAGGAGAGGAGTCTAGGCCTCTGGAAACCAGAGCAGCATGACTTCCTGTGACCTGGGCACACCTGAGATAAAACCCAGGGCCCTGCAAAGCCTCCGTGATCTGGCCCGTGCTGACGACTCCAGCACCAGCCCTGCCCGTTCCCCTCAGTCACTCTGTTGCTGACACCTGGCGTTCTTGCTGTTCCTCAAACAAGCAAACCCAGTCCTGCCTCAGGGCCTTTGCAATCGCCACCTCTCTCCCAACTAGAAGTCCTCACTCCCTGTCTAGTCCACTCCACCCTGCTCCTCAGACCACCCCATCCAAAAACATCACCCTCTTCCTTCTCTGCTATTTTTTTTCCCATAACATTCGTTAAGTTCTGGAATTAAACATGACTTTGTTTTCCAGTTTATTTCTGTCTTCCTCACAGGACAGGGAACTCCCCGAGGACTTGGCTTGTTCATTGCCCCAGTCCCTGGAATTCACTGTGGGATAATGCCTGACACATAGTTGATGCTCCACAATATTGGTCACATGAATGAATGAATGAATGAATGGATGGGTTTCCCCGCTTTTAGACATATTGGGAGATCAATCCAGTTTCCCAGAAATATGTGTCCCTGTTACTCACATCCAGTCCCCACCGTGCACCCCCTCACACACACACACACACACATACCTTGGTTTGGAGAGAGGTAAGAGGGAAGGGAACATTTGGCACACACGTACTGTGCACCACTTCGCATAGGTAACTGAGCCCTGGCAAGCACTCAAGGATTACCTCCATCTTACAGCCAGAGAAACTGAGGCTTGTGCTCTGCTTGTCCCCAGTGCTTAGTGCAGTGTAGGACATAAACATCTGGCGAACTGATTTGCAGAAGTTCAACTAACAGCTCAAGGTCACCGAAATAAGAAGTGTGACACTAGAATTCATCCTCAGTGCTGTCCAGTTCCAGCCAGTGCTATGTCGCCACCATTGCACCAACAGAAACTCCAGGGATACATCCTCATTAGCATCCAGACACATCGAGGGCAGCCCAGCCGGGAGCACAGGAGGCTGCTCTCTACATGCCCAAAGGCCACAGCTTGAGCAAACCTTCCACCCCGGCCTGACTATGCCCCTTCCTGCCCTACCCCAGCCCACTCCCAGACTGCCCACTTCCGTTCTACACCATAAAGGGAGCAGACTCGTGACAAACATAAAATACTACAAATGCACTCTGACGTCAAACATGTATTTTTTTTTAATTAGCCATAGTTCTGATTTATTTGTGTCAGCACCTCTTCCCAATGTGGCATGTGAGGGACACTTCACAGAATTATCCTGAGCTGGAAAAAACCCAAATGAACATTTAAAGCAGGAGCTGGCAAACTTTTTCCATAGAGGCAAATAGTAAATATTTTAGGCTTTGTGGGCCAAGAGGCAAAATTGAGGATATTATGTAGGGACATCCATATAATTTTCACATTACAAAATAGTGTTCTTCTTTTGATTTTTTTTTAAACATTTCAAAATGTAAAACCACTCTCAGCTCACAAGTTGTATAAAAACAGGCAGCAGGCCAATTTGGCCAGCTACCTATCGTTTGTAAGCCCCTGATTTAAAGCAATACTTCTTAAACTTAAACGTGATAAAAAATTGCTGGAGAAGCTGAAAACAGATATCTGTACCAACTCTTAGAGATTCCAATTTAGGTGGACTTGGAGGGGACCCCTGAATTCGTATTTCTAACTGGCAGACAATGATGCTGCCTATCCACCGAACACATTTTGAGCAGAACTGATCATCTGAAACACCCCATTTTATGGATGAGGAAACTGAGGCCCAGATTAATGATATGCCCAAAGTTACACCCCGTGGATAAGGTGATGACATCTGCTCTGCCACTTCCCAGGGCTGTTTTGCCACAGAAAATTCCTCTCCATTTCCTTAACCCACTGAGTCCGCTCATACTTCTGAGCTTTTTACTCATTCTTCTCTTTTCTGCCACTCTGTACTTACTTGTGTATAATTGTCTACAAGCCTGTCTTTGAAGCCATGGGCTGTATCTTATTCCTCTTTGTATCTAACCCTTCGACAATGTCTGGCAAATAGGAGGTATCACAGAAATATGCACTGAACAAATGGATGAATGGATGCAAGTATGGGTGAATGAATGGATGGACGGGCGGACAGACGGACGGACGGATGGATGAATACTTCCTGATCTATTGTTTGAAAAATAATTTGCAAGACGAACTTGAGCCTAGACCCCAATTCTTCTAGAGCACAGGCTATAGTATATTCCACAGCTGATCGTATACCTAGCGTGCAAACAGTAGCAGTTACGCCTTATTGAATGCATGTTGAGTGTGTATTTACATGGCAGGCCTTGTACTGAGCACTCCTGCCAATCCTCTCAGTAGCTCTGGTATTGGCCCTACCTTTACTAACCAGAAAATGGATGCTGAGAGAGGTAGAGCCACTTGCCTGAAGCCACACAGCAAATAACATCTTGGCCTCTCTGATTCTGTCCGTGGGGGGCCCCTCGCTCCTCCCTCCCTCCACCAGTGTACCTCACCCGTCTGGCTGGGCTCACCTCCGTCAGCATAGGTCTCCGTGCCATAGCCATCTTGCAGGCCATTGTTCCAAGTGCCCTCATACTTGGCACCGCTGCTGCTGCTCTGCCGGGTCCCATAGCGCCCCTTGAAGCCGTGTGTCCACTCGCCCTTGTAGTGCCAGCGTCCCTTGGTCTCTATGCCCAGCCCATGCCGTTTGCCCTGGCTCCAGTATCCCTCGAAGGTGTTTCCGCTGGGCCAGGTGTAGACGCCCGCCACTTCAAAGCCAAAGTTCCAGGAGCCTGAGTATTCACCCTGGCCCTTGGGGCCCGTGCACAGTCCATGCCCGTGGGCCTTGCCGTTCTCCCAGCCCCCACAGTACGCCCCGCCATCGTCAAAATCAAAGCGGCCCCCGCTCATCTCATCATAGTCCCTGACAACCTCACTGGCCTCCAGCTTGGGGGGAAAGGGCGATGGGGGCGCCAGTGACACTCTCCAAGCGGGCTCAGGACTGGGGCCCCCCCACTCACCACCACCGCGCCCCAGCAGGGGGAAAGCAAGATGCCACCAGAGGCTGACTGAGCCCAGGAGCCAAGTCAGCACTGGGTCGGCTGGTCAGTGCCATGCCTGAGAGGCCCCCACTCAGTCAGCCAGAGGAAGGCTGCCAGCTGGGAAGGAAGCGGGAAGCAAAGATTCAAAGTCTCCACAGAGCGTCCCAAGTCTGGCTTCCATGAAGTCAAAGGAAAAACGCTGGGATCCCTTTAAGAAGCACAGGGAAGGGGTCGGGTGGAGGGGTCCCCAGTCCATTTCGAAGAGGGGAAATTCCCCTCGGTGACAGTCCCAGCCCCCACCAGGCTGAACGCCTGCAGCCCGCTGGCCCCCTTCTCCTCCACCCCGTGGGCGTGCGGGGCTGTCGCTCTCCCCGCCGCCGCCCCGCCCCTCTCCAATCCTGCCCTCCTCCCGGACGGAAAGGTCAGTGTTGCCCTAACAAGGCCATTGGATCTCAGAAGCTGCTCCCAAAATAACCCCCTGGCCAGCCCAGCCTCCTTCAACGCGGGAGGGGTGTTTCAAATTGGGCTAGTGCTTCAGACCCTGGGAGTGGCTGGAGGGTTGAGGAAGGAAGCCGAGAGCAAAGTGTAGGCAGCTGGGGCATTCTGGTGGTTTTTTCTTCCCCTAGGTGAGAGCTGCCTTCCACCTGCAGGATGCCCCTGAATCCACGGGAAGTGTGTGTGTGTGTGGGGGGGGGGAGGTGCGGGTCAGGTAGAGGAATCGGGAAGGGAGGGGGAGGAAAGACTAGCAGAACACCCAGTCCTGGTACACTTAAAACCCCCCAGAGCAAATCTCAGCCCCACCACCACTCACTCACATGCCCTCACAGGTCCTAGGGCTGTGGCGCCGCTGCCAGCCCCAAAATGGAATCTAGTGACCTAAAGGGTTTCACATATGCTTTTGAAAGCAAAGGAGGGATCTCAGGAGGGGAGGGGAGGTTCCAGAAACAGTCTGGAAGATAGAGCAAATCTGAGTCCGGTGCTCATGCAAAACCCCAAATCCTCTCTACTGGGGAACCCTGGGGAAAATCCTAGGACCTAGTGCAAAAGGCGCCGATCACTCCCTTTCTCTCTCCTCCAAAGGGTAAATCCCTCCTCTGAAAGGCGAGGAGACTATCCTCTATCTCTGAGACCCAGGGTTGCCCATTGCGTTATAATGAGTTCGTCTCAGAAATACTCAAGGATCATGATTTTCAAACAGCTTTTCTTTCCAAGTTCTCGTTCACTCTGGTGTCCTAAGAGCCCATGAGGCCAGACTTCATAAAGCTCCTTAGGCAGGGTTCGGGAGTGAGGGGCCTGGGTGGATTCCCAGCACTCGGGTTCCCACCGAACTCCAGTGAAAGGAACAAATAAATCTTCACGATGTGAAGCTGTGGCCAGGACTAATGACTGGAAATCCCAGCTGAACCCAGGGTTAACTGGAGCGGAGAGTAGTTCCAGGAAAGGTTGGAGCCACCAAGGACAGAAAGCTCTGTGTGTGTGTGTGTGTAATGGGGGATAGAAATCGCTAATAAGCAAGAGGCCTTTGAGAACATCAAACTATGATCTGACTTCAAAGTTATCTGACCTAAATCCCATGTTGATGACTTAGGCCACTTAACGTCACCGCAGAAATTTTGTTCATTTCAGAAATGGATAGAAAAAGTTCTCTTCTTTCCCCCCACAGCTGAGATTCAGTTCTTTAGACTTGGTTCCTTCATCAGCCACAGCCCCATCTTAAAGAGCCCCTTCTGTATCCATGTTTCATCCCCAAGTGAAAACGCACAGTCTCCGAGTTCATTATCAAAGGCTGTTTTCCAAGCTGGCAGGGAGCAAATAGCAGTGGATAAAGACTGCATCATCTGGTTTTTGTCTCACCACCCGGCCAGGCTGACTGACAGCCCACTTTCACAGGTCACTACCAAGAACACCTCAGTACCGGCCCCAGAGAGTTCTGTTTGTGCCATTTCTCAAAATCGCATTGACAAATCACGTTTCTAGTGCTGCTCTCAAGGGGAGAAGAAAGAGCATCTCAAACTGGAAGCCAGAGGAATTTGAGTCGCCCAAGTTCAATACCCTTTGTAGTTAAATGCCGAACAAATCGCTATAATCCTGCTCTAAGGCTAGGTGGCTGCTGTGTCCTAGGGAGCTGTTCTGCCTGTATAAATTTAGGCACTGTTCATCCTTGCTGCTCCCTATCGTGGTCCCCTACCAAAGGCTGGTGCACATGTAAGAATCATCTGTAGAATTTAAAAACACAGATTCCAGACTCCCACCTCATCCTCAACCTACTGAATTCTGTTGTCCTGGGGGAAGTCTGGGGCAGTTGCATTCTTTTTCAAAGTTTCTCAGATGAATCTGATTGTCATTTCTGGTTAAGAACAACTGTATGTTTTTAAATCAAGAAATTGTTTCTTAGTAACATTTACTTATTCATGAATCTAGTCACTAACTATGGGCTATAGAGGGTGGATAGTTGTGGTGGGAGATAGGTGTTCAAATCCCATTTCTGCCCCTCACAAACTGTGTGACCTTGGACCAACTGTTAATTTCTCTAAGCCACAAATTCTTCATCTGTAAAATTACCTCTCTCAAAGGATTGTTAGTATTAGGGACAATAATATCTACCTTATATGGCCGGATGAGGATTATGTGAGTTGATACTGTAAAAAGGCTTAGAACACACTAAACCCCTAATAAATGTTAGCCATTATTATTATCTTCACATGATAGGTTGTTTTTCAATCTGTCGTGCTTATAGTCACCAAAGCGGGAAGAATCACCTTGTAAACATTAAGTAACTTGACACTGAAGCATTCCTTCCTCTTCCCAATATGTTTTTATGTGACATTATTCTGTGGCTTTTCATTTTTAACCTGATAAACTATGTTATTGCTAAAGATAAACTTTGATTTCTTAAAAGTTTAATTAAATTCTTTGCCAAATTTGCTACTGGCCTTACCTGACCCGTGTTAAGCTTTCTGACTCACCATCACCTTTTGGCCTCACCCTTTAAACCAGAGCATTTTAGGGAAAGGGAGACCTCTAGTGGTCATGTGTACATTACAACAGATTTTCCTTAGGAAAACCAATTTCTACCGAGTGGAATGTACTAAACTTGGAATAACTTTTAAACTGTGTTTAAAGGTATTTATTCCATTTGCTCTTTTCCCTGGGTCTTTTCTCGCTCCATCTTTGGTCATATGGGGCAGTCACTTGCTTTCTCTGTTTTCTTCTCGGCTTCTCAAACATGATTGCTTCCTAGGGAGCCTGGGGAGAAAGGAATTAAAAATCCAGGACAGAGAGGACTCCGCAGAGAAATCCACTTGAGTTCTTCTCAGCATTGAAGACTCAGCTGAAGAAGCCTCATCTCCCCAGACAAGATGCCTGGCTGAGGGAGGTGCCTTCCCACACAACGGCGCCTCCCCCAAACTGGGTGTATGAAGCAAGGATTACCTTCATTCCAAAACAATGCATGAACACCTACTCCCTGCCTGGAACTCTGGCTCATCTTTGTATTTCCGGTACCTACACATAGTGGGTGCCCTTGATCTCTCCTCTGTAATAGTCAGCTGACAACCCCCTTCTTAAAATGCTTTTTCACTTGACTGCTAGGATTCCTCTCTTGGTTTGGCTCCTGTCTCACTGGCTGTTCCTAACTCAGTCTTTTTCTGGTTCCTCCCTAATACTTTTGCCCTCGATACTTCAGGAATGTCCCAGAGCTTAGTCCTTGGACAGATTCTTTACCTACAATTGCTTCCCCGGTGATCTCCTTCAGTCTCACAGTTTAAATAACATCCATATATTGACTGCTCTTAAATCTGCATCTTCAGCCCGTACCTCTCATGATCTTCAGTCATATTTTCAACCAACTCAACATCTCTGCATGATATGTCATAAGCATCTCGGACTTGACAAGATCAAAACCAAACTCCCAATTTCTCCTCTTGGATCTGCTCCTCCAGCCGACTTTCAGCTTATTAAAATCTTTGGCATTATCCTTCATTGCAATCTTTCTCTCACACTCTATATCCATCAGCAGATCCTTTCAGCTCTGTCTTCAAAATAACTTCAGAATACAACGTTTTTCTTGCACTGCCAAGTGTCCAAGGCACTAGAAACCATTGCCCAAATGGCTCCCTCTCTCCTCAGGAGTCAAAGCCTTTAAAATGGCCTACAAAGCCCTCTGTGATTTGCCCCTGTCCTATGCTTCCATGACCTCACCTGCTTTGAGCCACAGATATCCTTGCTGTTCCTCCTGCCAGGAAGGCCCTCCCCGCAGATACCTACACGGCTCCCGACTCAAATGTCACCTTGTCACAGAAGCTTCTCTAACCACCCCAAATAAAGTAGCAGCCCTTCCCCCTGCCCCAGCCCTTACTACCTCCTAATCCTTCTCTCTCCATAGCACTTTTTCTGAGGACAAGGATGTCATTCTGCTTACTCTTCTATTCCCAGCACCTAATATAGTGTCTGGCATGTTGTAGACACTTGATAATGTGTTGAATAAAACAATGCTCAATGAATAATTATCAAAGGCACAGGTCAGGGTGCTACTCTTCAAAACAGAGCGAAAATTCCTGTCCACAATCTGAACCTGTTTTCCGGGATGCATCAGAGAAAGATACATCAGTAAGTCGTATTCACGAAAGGTCAAATGTCTCCACAAGGGACACATTAAAGTTGGCCCAACTGCATTTGAGCAGAGTAATTTTTAGCTTCAAGAGTCAGGTTCTGAGGATGATTTTCACTGATGTATACTCACAACTCATTCCCATGAATCTGGAATGCCATGCTGTCATTCAAGTACAGATGTCTTCAACAGGTTACTCGACCATTGGAACTGTGTCCTTTTTGATCCTGACACCCCTCCTCATGACAACTTTGTATGAAAGGAATGTGAATCATTCTTCAGTCTCTGGTGACTCTTCTGTTAATACACAGAATTAAGCAAAACACCAGACTACTGGTTTGAAAAGCAAACCGAAAAGGGCTTAAGAGACTTAGGAACCATCTGAATTCAGTATGTTCAGCCCTTATGTTCCACTACTCACTCTCCAATAAAAAAGGTGAAGCAAGACAGATTGTGAAGGAGAGGGTGGGTGGTAGGCATCTTTACAACCAGCTCTAATGGCCGATTGATTAGTGGCTCTCGAAGTGTGGTCTGGGAATCCACTTTTTCAGGGGATATGCAAGGTCAAAGCTGGTTTCATATTAACATTCTTTTTTTCATGCTCATTCTCAAAAACATAGTTTTCCAGAGGTCACATGACATGCAATGTCACAAGAGACTGAATGCAGAAGCAGATATGTGAACCTAGCTGTCTTCAATTAAGCCAGATTTGCAAAAATGTAAAAAAACAATGCTACTCTTCTAACTACATTTTTTTGGAAAAAATTATTTTCCAATTTAAAAATGTTATATTAACATAAATGGATTTATGGACTATTTTTAAATAATTATTTTAAAATTTCCTTAGTTTTAATTTCTAATACAGTAAATAGTGGTAATCTATATAAGCAAAACTCTTAGGATCCTTAGTCTGTAAGCATCAAAGAGCCCGGAGACCAAAATATTTCAGAACTGCTGCCTTAGACATGTGACATAGTATACCTTCTGCTAGCATTATGAAACCTTACAGATACAGTTCCTAGTGCTGTGATGGAAGGCATTTTGCAACCGTGCTTGAACCACGGCCTTCAGATGTTACTACGTCCATACTGAACTAGTAACTAGAAGGAGTCTCTCACTACTTAAGTTTGGAGCTTTTCCAGAAAATCACCTGGCCCCACCGCTCCCAAGTACAAATCACCGTTTGAAAAGCCCAGATCTCACTGTCATGAATCAACCCAATCAGTGGTACATTTTAGTAAAAAGTAAACTTATTTTGTAATCTAAATAAAACTTTGTTAACATGATGTTAAAACTAGACAAATTTTCACTAAATTTGATGGGTATGCTTAGGATGGGAAGTTATGTGGCATATGTAAAATTCACTTTGGAGTCACCTGAAGATAGGGACTCACCTTTCAACTGAAAATGAGGGCAGATTTTTTCCCCAAAAAGTTTGGAGGGCATTTGAGATGGCTGAGCAGAAATATAGGAAACAGTGTGTGTAAAATTCTCTTTGGGGGGTTGCTAGCGAAGGAGGGCAGTGCAGAGATAATATCCATCCAGGGTATCTGAGGTATGAGATCTACATTACAACTGACTGAAACATGCCACGTATGTTAAAATGCCAAAGCTGGAGAAGATGCACACTAGTTTCCAACATCAGCCCCTCCCTCCAACTGAAGAGGCCCCCTCCAAGCTGCTTCCGGCCAGAGAAACTTCCTGTAACATGTCTCAGGGTGAACGGCACCAGCAGGGGTTTATTTACTGATGGTTAAGGATTCAAACATAGGGCAGGCCAGCTCATGTACTCATACTAAATCTAAACCTTAGATCTCTGGCTTAACAATAACGTAAGAAACTTTTAAAGACACAAAAAATGTTGCGTTAAATCAGAGATAGTTTAAATCAGTCATATGACTTCTAATATTCTGGGCTGGCAACTACAGCATGACAAATGTTCAGTCCAGTTACAAAACCACATTTCATTTTATTGGCCACCAAATCTTAAACAGATCTGAAAAATGCGCTGTTTTACAAAGGCTTTCATCATATACCCACTGCTACCAGTCAAGTAATTATGGTTTCTTCATCACCCAGGAGCATTTCTAAATGAGGTTTTTCTTTGATCTGCTTGCCTTGGTGAGTATGTAAGAACTCAGAGAGTACGTTTAAAGAATGAAGATTAACTGAGATGCCAAGAAAAGTTTTTATTGCAAGCACAGTGAGCAGGAGATATCTTCTGACACAAAGTGGCCGCCAGGTCTGCCATTAACTAACTCTCTCTGACAACCTTTCATTGGTTTAAAGCATATTAGTTAGCTTCTTGCTATCAGGTATACATCATTTCTGCCATGTGGGACATTTTCTTGGGAATATACAAGTAATATTCCATGTAGCCTGACAGGTCCTCAATGGTCACATCATCCACATAGACTCGAGCTTGTTCTGAACAGGAGCGGGGGGAGCCAGACAGAGTTCTGGTGTGAAGCGACTGAGAGTAGTCCTCAAGCGTGGATCTCCGTTCTGGGGCCAAGGGAGGGACATTCTGCAGGCCTGAAAAGGAATACACTTCCATATCATGCCACCTCTTACACTGGCATTCCTGGCCTAGGCATGCACATGGCTGGCCCTGGTTTAGCTTGGAAACGGATTGAAAGTCAGAGAGATCATTGGCCTTGAGACTTGCTTGGGAGACTGGAGTAGCATCAGAGGAGTCTTCCTCCTTACCCTCTGACGGGAGCCTTGGAACCGAAGTTCTCAAAGGCTCAACAACTGCCCCTGTGTGATTAGTATCAAGAGAAGCGGAGCACTCTCCTGCATTAAACTCGTTAGGGGCCGAAATTCCCAGCCCACTGCTGCCATCAGGAGAGTCAGTCTGGCTTTTGTGCTTGAGCTGGCTGCTGGAAGAAGCAGCTATTGTACTGCAATGTATAAACTTTGGAGGATGAAGGACAGGAGACTTAGAACGTCGACGACGCTGAGTTCTCACTGCTCCTCGTGAAGACTTCCTCGTAGACCTAAGAGGAAAAAAAAACGCACAGTGTTGGGATACAGAGCTCTCCTAAACAGGTTCTTCATGATAGCTGGAAATTTGCCTCTTCTCAAGCTTATGAGTCTAAGGTTGTAAGTTTCCCCTAGAGAGGTGCCGGCCTCCGTTTATAAGCTGCCTATGTCTCTGTGTCTCAAAAACTTCAACGTCTCCGTATTAGCAAATTACAGAACAAGAGAGTTAAAGGAGTATTTTTAATTGCATTTCGTGGGCCAAACATTTGGAGCAGAACACCTGCTCTGTCCCAAACCTTGGCTCAGAAACCTTTGACCAGTGGGTCTGAGGAAACACTCTATACAGACAACTTAAACTGACACTGTAAAACCTAAACGTTCCTATGCCCTAAATACAGCCCCTGCAGTATCACTGTGAGGCTAATGCTACAAATGGCCACAGCATCACGACTGCTAAACAGAGCAGAAGATTCAGGATTCGATTCTATCACTGGTAGCAGTCAACAAACAGATTTAGATTCGCTGAAGTTTTCAGATAGTGGGAATCATTAGATACACTATAACTTTTTATTTAAAAAAAAAAATAAAAGAACTGAGTGAAGAAAAAGAGACTCAAAACTGCTAAGCAATTTGAAAACAGAAGCAAATAAAACATTCAGAAATAAAAAAAGTTATATCTAAATTAAATGGATGGGCTAAAGAGCAGAATACATGCAATTACGGAATGGGAAGATAAATGAATTATTTATAACAGGGATCAGCCAACTCTGGCCACTGCCTTTTTCTGTACAGCCCATGGACACCGCTCCCATGGGCTAGCCCTGTGAGCCAGAGATCAAGCTGAGGTGTTCCCCTCAGCCCATTGTCCCTCACCTCCCCACACCTGCCTTCCTGGCTAGCAGATGTTTCACACCACTGCTCAAGGCCCATACTGCCTACTGCTTACATGTTGGGGCTCTGCTGTTAACAATCACTGGGTCCTGAGAAGCTGAATCTCAGTTTGAGTATCTGGCCTTGCCAGGTTCTCAGAAATTAAAATTGACCCCAGCACTGTCCCCTACCCACCCATTATCATTTCATCCTGAGACTGTCTCAGCAACTGAACACAAAGTGTGTCCACCAGCCAGGATAGAACGCATCACACAGGCAGGCAGGAGTTTTCCCACTTACGTTAAGTTCCTACACGATATCCTCAGATCTTACCTCCTGTTTTCCAAAACCTAAAATATTTACTATTTATTTGGCCCTTTACAAAAAGTTTGCTGACCTGTGACCTAGAAAGCAACAGAGAGACTTGGAAATTTCAGAAAATGTAACTGTTAAGAGATATGTAAGAATAAAAAGTCTGGAGTCTCTGAAAATAAGACTACACAGAATGGAAGACAGTGATTTTTCTTAAACATGTAACGGCTGAGAAATTTTCTAAATTAATGAAAGAAAAGAATCTACAGATATCGAGAGCACACTGAAGCAGGATAAATAAAAAGAAATCCACATCTAGACACACAACAGCAAAACTGTAGAATACCAAACACCACAGGAACATCTTAAGAGCAGCCCAAGACTAGACAGATTATCAAATGAACATTTAGACTGAAAGAAGGTTTTTCAATGTCAACATGGAAACCAAAAAACAATATACCTTCAAGCGCTGAGAGAAAATAACTAGCAACCCAGAACTATGATTCACATATATCAAATCAGGTATATCTTTCAAGAACAAGGATGAAAATAAAGACATTTTCAGATAAATCAAAGCAAGGCATATTTCCCAAAAGACAAAGATGTGTCAAAACTCCAAGAGCACCACTAAATTTATTCTGTGTGGATTTTTGTAACACAGGCCCTATTTGCTACCAACAGACCTTTACTAAAGGAACTGCTGGGGAAGTACTTAAGAAAGTGGTCATCCTATGGAACGTCTGAAATGCTAGATGGTGACGGCAAAGATAGTATAAATGAGACAAATCTTAACAAACACTGTCTATTTAAACAATAATAAAGTGGATTAAATAAAACCTAATCTGTGAAATTAAAAAGTGATACAACTAAAACTTTGGGCAACTATACCACATGGAATTCATGAAGTCAGATAAAAGGGTTTTTTTTTTTTTTTTTTAATGCCCTACAGCAACTGGTCTCCCATTCAAGTACTAACCAGGCCTGACCCTGCTCAGATTCCAAGATCAGACAGGATTGGGCACGTTCTGGGTAGTGAAGGGTTTTAAAGAGGAGGGTTAAAATATTAACTTTTATCTTTGTTAAGCATGTATGGTAAAATTTCAAGGCTATCTACTAAAAGAATATAAACAAAAAATACAACTTCAAACCAGAAGGAAAAATGATAGGAAAAACAAACCAACCAACCAACCCATTTCAAGTAATTTTTTTAAAGGGTAAGGAAGAGAGAGAAAATGAGAAGAGGAAAAAAGACAAAAAAGCATGACAAACAGCATAAAGTAGAACAGCAGAAACAAGTCTAAATAAATCAATAATCAAAATATATGTAATAACTTTAACTTGGTAGTTAAATAAAACAAAATAAGCCATACCTAAAATTTTAAAACTTAGAATGGTTGAAAATAATAGAAAAAGATACACTAAGCAAATATTAACTAAAAAACAAATGGATCCGCTACATTAATTCCAGGCAAAATAGACTTTAAGACAAAAGCAATTATGAGAAATTAAGAAAGCCACTATATAATAAAAGTCTCAATTCACCATAAAAAACATTCTCAGCTGGCATGAACCTAGGCTGTATGAACTTAACAAAATAGCCTCAAAACACATAAAGCAAAAATATAGAACTTAAGGGGAAAAAAGGCAAATGTGCTTCCATGGGAAAGATTTCAATATACCTCTCAATTATTGATAGGTCAAGTTGACAAAAAATTATTTGAAAAGATTAAAAATACACACTGAAAAGCTTAATTTAATGTACATTCATGGAACCCAAGAATAGAGAAGACTCATTCTTCTTAAACGCACAAAGAACATTTACAGAAATTGACTATGAACCAGGCCATACAGCAAGTCGCAGCAAATGCACAAATGGGAAGAATGGGCCTTCTCTAAGCCTTGGATCTTGGGTTCTGTATCATAATAAACTCATTTCTGGATAGTTGGGAAAGAAAATCCAACAATATTTTAAGGTATTGGGATAAAAATCATCAGGGATAAAAATCACCTGCAATAAGAAGCTCTTACCCATGCCAACTGTCTTTAGATGCACATGTGGTTTTAGGTTTGGTATCATCTGCTGCTGTTCTGACTGATGCTCTGACACTCGGGCCTTCTCCAACAGACAGAGATGCTATGGACCTGAAGACAAGAACAAAGTTTACCGCTACAGAAAACTGTACAAGGGGGAGAACTTACTACTCTCTCAAATGCAAATGCGACTTGTTTTCTTTCTAGTTTGAGATTCTCAAAAACTGCTCAGCTTTTAGTGAAAATTTTCCTGCAAAACCAAATTTAGAGGATCCCTAAATTTCCACTGTTGCAAAATCACAAGCCAAAGAATGATTCTTAAGTATAACCAGCAGCAGGATATAAATAGACTTTTAGGCTGTTTATCTGGGGCAGATCAGGCCTTATGTCCAGGGAGAATGCTAATGACACTGACCATTTATTTTATGTGGGCAAACCAAAACTGGAAACTAAGTTTAGGAGCAAAAACGTTAGGAGACCCAACCTAATTTGAAATCATTTTCAAATACTACACAACTTTTAGAAAAATATTTTAATTTTTACAACTAATAAACTTGAAATATTACTCAGATTAAATCTTAGCATTTGAAATTACGCAAGGAATGTGGGTTCTTAGTAAAGATGAAAAAATTTAGAAGAGAAAAAATCGTCTACAATTTCACAACCCAGAGGTTACGAACATGAACATTTTGTTATAAATCCTTTTAGACCTTTTCAATATGCACATACATACACACTGGGCTCCTTCCACACATGCTGTGGTACTGATTAAAATCCTTTAGAAGTAAACAATCTATTAAAGTAAAATAAAAAGACATTTCCTGAAATACAATTTATAATAAAAAGTAACTGGAAATAAATATCCAATAACAGAAAATACTGTATTATATAAATTATGGCACACATATATTGGAGTATTAGGAGTTTATTAAAAATTAAGTGTACAAAAAACTTCTAATGACATGAGAGAATGCTTATACTATTAAGAGAAAACAGCACAGATATACTAACTATACATAAATTATGATCTCAACTAAGTAAAAAAAGTATATGGTATTATATACAGATGGTCTAGATATTAACAGTGGTTATGGTAAAATGTAATGTTTTACTTCTTTTTTATTTTTGTGACTTTTTCTGTAATGAACATGTGTTATTTTATAGTCAGATAAAAAGGATTATGATGTTTTATAATAAATATATAGAGATGTGTCTTGATAAGACAAATACCATTAGAAATCAAAACCTGTTGAGCAAGATCATGCTAAATTCCTGGCAAGGCTTGGTGAGTTTATGAGTCAGTACCTCAGATGTCCTATTTGTAAGTCGGCAACAATATGAAACGACTAGAAATGTCTGATACAAGTCTTATTCCTCTTAGTCATGGTAGTGACTCACTCCTTCTACGCTTGTTTGGTTTTCTCAGAATCTCTCCACTGTTCCATCTCTTTCTATAATTTTTCTCAAAGCAGATCACATGCTACCAATAAATAATATTTGGCCATATAGTGTACAGACATCTTGAAAGTTTTTTTTTAACATTCCAAGTAATTTTTAGGGGCACTGAAACCGCTCAATTTTATGTTCCAACTTCTTAAAAGACCAGGAAAAGAGTACAGATATCAAAGTTACTTATATAAATTTATATACTAAGAAATTTATGTGTGCGTGTGTATATGCATTCCTAGCATTTTCCTGCTTTAAAAAAATTATTTCTACACCAGAAATCACAAAGGCATACACTATGACCACAATTTGGAACTGTTTCTCTGCTTTTGTTTCCATTTCCCAAAATGGCTTACAAAGTACTAATCAATTTGAATGGCAAGATGATCTCCACATTGGAAAAACCATTGAGAGGAGAAAGATATTTATTTGCAATATCATGGAAGCAAATGTAAATACCTGTAACACCTATTGTGCAATAGCATATTTAGTATAAATCAATCTACTAACATAAATCTTCTCATCTGGTAGGCCAAAATAGTAGTAGCAATAAGCTTGACAGTTATAACAACTAATAGCTATTTAATTTTTCCTATGTGTCAAGTATTGCATGCATTTTTTCATGTTGTTTTCAAAGGAATGGTTAAAAACACAGGTGCTAGAGAAAAACTGCATGGGTTCAAATCTAGTTCTACCACTTCCTACCAATGTGACCTTTAGCAAGTGACTTAATTCATCTGTGGCTCATTTGTACACTGGAATAACAGTAGTATCTTATCTTCTAAGCTGGTAATAAGGATTAAATAATGTGTACAGAGTACTTAAGCCAGTGTCTAGGACATACTAAGTAATAAATTTTAGTAATTTAGTAATTATTTAGTAATTATTAAATTTAGTAATTTATTAAATTTAGTAATTATTATTACTTGTTGTGGAATGTTCTATTCTGAGTTTCCAGTGTTTGGTTTCCATTTATAAAAAAGAAATATTCTTATAGCCAGTAAAAATGTGAGATTTCTTCTGGCCTGGGGCAAAGAATAGGGATGAAAAAAGTCCAGCACAAAACATTTTGCACAGGGTGAAATATTAACATTCAGACAGCAGCTGGTCTATAGGTGCTCTAATTAGTTTGGCCAAAGGGTCCAAGATTATTGATCTCTGTGACAGTACCTTAATGAATAGATGTTTCCATAGTGATAGTCTCAGCAATAGAGCCCATGAAATCGACAACATCTGCATATATTTCTATTGAGCCAATTCACTTTTAGTGAAAAATACTGTGATCCCCTAGAGATGTATGAGGAAATCCTTGATGGAACACTGCTTGATAATGTTTGATTAAAAAGAGAGGGGGGCAGCTCTCCTCAGAGTTAAGGAAAACAAAAACATCCAACCTTGGAATACAAAGGAGCTGGGACTTTTCAAAATTTAACAGAGGAGTTTCTGTTAAGTAATACAATGCTATGCAGAATTTGGTAGAATGTCACACTAGTAGCATTGATCTCTCTTAGGAATAATGAGAAATTTTAGGAGAGAAAGAGCTCTTCAGAGGAAAAGACTATTTAAACCTAGTAAACAAGTCCCAAATAAATATTATATACTTAATTACCCTGATGCATCCACTCTTAATTTCTTGAAAGCAGTTTGTAGACTCTCCTCCTCTCCATCCTTGGCTTCAGATTTCATTGCGAAACTTTTTACACTACTATGGATGTTCTCGTTAATACTAAAAAAGAAAATCGAAAGAAAATCAATCAAGTGAAAATAGGTGGGTTCAAAAGTATACCTTTTGTTAAAATCTTTATTCCCGATACTAAAAAAAAAAACAAATGTTTCTAAAAGGAAGTTTCAGTGCAGACAATTAGGAAACTAGGTTTTCTTATATTTATTATGAAAAAATTTAAACGTCCAAATATTTGATGCCAATATTATAGTTTTGGAAACTAGATCACCTAAAATCTGGGTTTCAGTATACTTTTTAACAAGGGGAAAAGTCTCTCCAGTTGTAGGAGTCTAGAAACCTACAGACAAAATGACCTCTGCATCAGAAATAAAAGGGGAAAGCTCAACCAACAGCACTCTGATTCTTTAAAATGCTACTGAGTATTTATCTAGTCTAACTCTAAAAACTGCAGTTAAGTATAACCTCATGACACATGAGAGCATTTCTCTAAAGTAATCTCAACTCAAATATCAATATTCATATCAATATTCATATCCAGATATCGAACTGTTATTTTTAAAGCAAAGTTACAAAAATGTTTCTATGATTTCTCTTATTCCACAATCTACCTAGAAGGCTGATATCTTCAGGTTTTATAGCTTTGCACTTGTTCATTATTAAACAAAAAAGAAAGAAAAGAAATGAACTATACTTGTAGCTCAAAAAGATGAAAAGAACAAATTTATCCAGAAGATATAGGTCATAAAGAAAAAACAGAAATTACTGTTCTGTAGGTATGCCTTTAAATGATCTTCACTTAATCAACTACCTTGATAAATCAAAGTTCTTCACTTCTTCCACCCTGATTATTATATTTAAACAAAGAAAAAGGGAAGGGGGACCAACTTAAGCAACAAGAGACACAACTGAGAATCTGTTAATAAATCCTTTGACTCTGGTTTCCCAATTATTCTTTCACTCATGTAAAATATTAGTTAATACAAATTCCTGAAAAAATAAGCCAGTATCTATGGTATCAGAGAATCAGAAAGAAAAAAACATAATTTCCCTCCCCCCCAAAAATAGATGATGATGATGATGATGATGGGAAACTTTTGAAGCCAGGGATTGACTTTACCTCTTTATTTCTAACCTGCTACCCTGACCCCATTCCCCCACCCCCCTTAGGCACTCAGAGGGAGCAGTGCCTCTCTGTAGAACCTTGGATCCTCTCTGAGTCCCTACCTGCTCATTTCTCAGGGGTGGGTTTGATGTTATTGTGAGACCGCTAATATTCCAAAGGTCGGGGTGTCATAATATGTTGGATATAATGTAATCATGTAGTACCAGTGGCAGAATAAAGAAGCAAGGAATCAAGATTATTCATTTCCTTTTCATTTATGTGTAAAGGAAGATAGTTTAGGCAGCTGTCTCAGGGGATTGAAACACTGAACACTGAAAATAGTCCAAAGAATTCAGCCAGCTTTCACTTCAACTTAAGACCAAAAATTTAAATATACTTCCCATATATATTTGCTGGTTTATTTAACCAGTATATGAATTTGAAGAAACATTATCAATTCCATATTCTACTGGCTTCTAATTCTTCTGAATTTAGAGGGTGATCCTTCCCCATGTATACAATAATGTCCTACAAACCTGGAAAGAAGAGTGAGCAAAGACCACATCCTAATATTTTTTAAAACTCTACAGCAACTTAAAGGGTTCTATTGCAGATTGTAAACAAATTCTCCCTGCTGGCAGAACTAAAATAAAGTTTGATTTATAGTTTTCAATTTCTTTATGACCTGTCAGTCAAATGCTCAGACTAGTGGCCCTTATAGAGTTAAACCATCTGAGCCCATCTCCCCTTGCAGACCCCACACAAACCCTCCAAGGCCTCTTTGGAAATCAATGCAACATCATATCTAAATATACACTGCTAAATTCTAGAAATTCATTCCTTATACACATATTTATAGAATTCCTACCACAGGCTCTCACACTAGACTGGATATTAGGGACATAAGGGTGAACCTGACACTTACCAAGACTGTGACCCCTATTCCTGTAAGGACTGGAATCTCCTTCCTGTCCTAACACTGTGCTAAGAAGCTCTGTACCTAGATATGTAACTTTTAATTATATGGTGCTAACTTAATAGTACTGCCGGTGACCTCTAGATGGTAATACAAACTTAGTTAACATTCTTTTTGACATATTAAAAGTTAAAAACAGACCAAAATAAAAATTAGCTACATAGACTAAAACTTTAGGAATGAAGTTTCATCTCAACTATTTTCACACTTTCAGGATTTTGATTACTCACCTTTCCCCTGGGTTATATTAAGCAAAGTTGAGTCTTAGGTATGACCTTAAGAGCTAAATCAGAGCATGTTTGCAATCACAAAAGATTTACTATGCTTCTCTGTATTCTGAACTTCCCATTCACTGAAATCAAGAGCTGTACGACTTACTCCAGAAAACATACAATTGGTTTGCCCCTCTTCATTAATCTTAAACTTACAGGAGACTTTCTTGCCGTTTTCACCACACTGACTTCTTGAAATTAAAAATCCCCCAAAAGATCAAACTTTTAAAGGCCTATTAGAAATTACTTGGTATTAAGTCAAATCACATGAGGCAACTTAAACTTAACTTTGCCTCAGATTTCCCCCCCACTCTTTAAAAAAATGACAACTAAAATTCTTCTAAGTTCTCAAAAGGGAGAATTCCTGGTTTTCTCTTGACTTTCAACAAATAGCGTGTGTCACAGTCTTATTTATATCTTGCAGTTTTAACCAAGACCTCTTTGAACCTTAAGCCTAGGTCCAAATTTCCAGGACTCTGGAAAGACCTGAGAGAACTAGCTATAAAAGATCCGTGCGTAAGCGTGTCATCACAATGTTAAAGATTTAGAAACTCTCCCAACCCACCAGGAAGCGTGGAATACAAGAGAGAAAACCCTGTCCAGCAACTCGAGAAGTCGCCAGCAAGACTAGGTTGAAACAACCGGCCCCCGGAACAAAACACATTCACACCTCTCTTTACACACCCACTCAATCTCTACACTCTCGGTACTAGAGCCAAAGCACGACGTTATTCTTCTTATCCAGAATCTGGATCGGTCGTGGTTAAACAGGATCAGAAGGAAAAGACAGGAACCGGGGGGAATCGGAGAGTGGGGAGTGTCCAAGACCAGAGTTCTGGCCGCTCGGGGTCTCAAGTTGGGAAGTTGCCCCTTTGGGATACTCCTGGACCAGATTTGAGACGTCTGAGTCGGGCTAAGGCGCCAGCGATGCAGGAGGAGGCGGGAGCGGAGCCGAAGAGGCAGCCAACAAGACTAGGGCTCAGGAACCAGCGGGAAAGGGCGGGAAGGAGCAAAGGGCGGCCGATGAGAGCGAAAAGGGGAAGCTACGGCAGGGCGGGAGACCGCGGAGCAGCGGGACGGGGCGGGAGCTGCGAGAGAACAGGAAGGCGGGAAGGGGAGAGAGAGCGGAGCTCCGGCAGAGACGGGCCGCAGCGGCCGAGGGGGCGCGGAGAGGCCCAATCTCCGCCCGGCCCAAGCAGTCAGCGCCGGGGCACTACGCGACCAGAGGCGGGCGGGCCCAGAGGAAGCCGCCCGCGGTCAAGTCGGGCCAGGACGCCGAGACGCGGTGCCGCGGCCCCTCCCCGTCGCGTCAGGACTCTCACCTCCTCGCAGCTGGGGCGCTCCGGCAATCCACTCCCGTCGGTTCAGATCGTCTCTCCCGATCGCCGCGCCTGACTGACCCGGATCCAAACCCGCCGAGAGGGCGGCCCGCGCCTCCGGAATCGCACTGCGCCTGCGTCACTCGAGCACGCGCCCCGCCCCCTGCTCGTGCTCCTCCCACCCCAGTGACTCGGCAGCGCTGCCGGCGGCGACTACGCAAGCGCAGGCGGCGGCCGCGCCTCTCAAACGCCCCGCACCCGCCCCTCTCGGAAGCACGTGCGTCGACGTCATTTCCTGTTATTCTCTTCGCTCCCTCCTCCTTCGGTAGTGGGTTTCTTCTGGATGGGTTTTTGGGGCGTGCCCTTTTCCTCTATGTCAGGTGAGTGCATGGGTGTACCTCGCAGTGGCGGAGGCGCCTGCACTTCCTAGAGACCCCCTGTGCATGCTTCTCTACCTGGAGTCACCAAGGCAACGGATTTCGTGGGGTGAGGCCAGGGCGGTGGAATCTTCGCAGCAACCGAGCCCCTCGGAGCGCTTGGCCCGCGTCTCCTCGGCGTTAAAAATCTGGACCGCCTGCGACATATTCAGAATTTGGGCACTAGCACTCACCTCCCGGAGATCTTTCAAGGCCTGCCGATAAGCGGTGCGGTATCGAACAGGGCCAGGGCTATGAATGTGAAACCGGAATTGGAAATGGAAAAGTTTTCGTTTTAATGCCCCTGTTGTTTGACTTGAGGTGACTTGAGGCAACTGCCTTTACCTTTCTCGGCCTCATTTTCTTCATCTGTTATGTGAAGAATTTTAAGAGCGAATCTCGTTTTTTTTCAGGCATGACTCTTCGAATCTGTGTAGACCCTCTTGACAGAGAAATGAATAAAACACTAAATTTTGCAAAAAGATTTAGGCAGTTCACGAAAGTAGGGAATTTTTAGGGATTTTCCCATTTTTATGATTCTGATGGTTGCTACAATGGCAGGCAGGGAAGGGGTGAGCTGTGCAACAGCTGCCACCTCCTCCATCACCGGATTGGTGCGGCTGATCTAGCTGTACCTCTACTCATTCACCGTGCCCCAGCTCCGAGTCTGCACTTCCTACTTCATAGGAAAAGGTGTCTTTCCTCAGTAGAATTGGTTCTGGCACAACCTAGGTTGAGTTGTTACTCCAACCCAAACTGAACCCTCCCATCTCCACTCCCTAGTACTTAGGTATCGGCACCTAACCAAATAGACTGCTGAAAATATTTTAGGATTTTCTACTTAACTGCATCCAGACCTTGGAATGCCTGACCCATGTCTGGGAATGGAATCTACAGGTCTTTGTATAAGGTTAAACATAAAGCATGTAGTGAGCCCTGGGTAAAACTTTTAAAATTCCCTTATTCACACCAGGCTCAGTAACTGACAGGGGATGAAAGAATAGCTGTACATTATAAAGTTCCAACATCAAACGTAATGATACTAATAATAATGGCTGCCTCTACTGTGCAGCAGCTATGTACATGTTCTCTCATTTAGTATTCTGCTATTTTACACATATTACAGATAAGGATGACTGGGACTCTGAGAGATTAGATAACTTGTTGCAGCTCTCTTTATCCTGTGTTACACAGTGCTAGTAAGTGGCGGAATCAGAATTTAATCTCTCTAAAGCCTGTCTATTCACTGCTGCCCTGTAGAAAAGAATATAAAAGGAAAATACGATGCATTTTTTCTCAAAAGTTGCCAAGTCATTTGCATCAAAATCAAATATGTGTTTTTAAATTATATTTTTAAAATATTTCTTAAGATAAAACATATGTCCTTGAGGGCAAGGACTGTCCCTAGATCAGTAATGAATTCCCAGAGATTAATAACAGTTCTTGGAGGTTAATAAGTGATAAATACAATTTTGGTGAATTCTTCATTTTTCCTTATTGTTACCTATTATGGCTTTAAATACTAGAAACCAAAAAGTTTTTTAAAGTGCTTCATGTAAACATATGTCTATCATAAAGTTAGACATTTTCGGAGAATGTGGCTCCTCACTTGGGGAGTATTTGAAAGGCAAAACCCTCTTGAAAGGCCAGTGGGTGGCACCGGTTCACCAGGTTGGGGAATTCAGGAAGCCAATCTAGGTTTGGGGACTAGGGAGGGAATTTAGTTTTGGGCATAAGCTGTTTGAGATACAGATGAAAGCAGGAATCAGGTCACAAAGGGTCTCAAGGGCTGTGTCATGGGGTTTATTCTAAGAACCGTGAGGGCCGTAGATGAGAAATGACTTTTATTTTGGAAAGACTACTCTGGTTTTAGCCTGGATGGCAGTATGACCCAGGCCTGAGATGATACACGGATCAATGAGCAGGTGGCCACAGGAATGGACAGCAAGTAAAGAGACTGAAAGTTGTGTAGATCAGGCTTTGGTGAGAGATTGAATGTTAACAGGAAGGGCAATAAGAGAAAGTAGGCAATAACAATTCGTTTTCTAGTTTGAGCAGTTGAATTGTTGCCTATTTCTAATGTAATTCTATTGAATCTAGTTGGCAGGGAAAAGACGAAGAACAATATTTAAATGAAGATAATAGTAAAAGCTAGTACTTCTATAGCTCTTACTATGAGTCAGAAAACTCTTTCTAATCCTCACAACAATCCTAAGGATTAACATTATCATCTTCATTTTCCAGATGAGTAAACCAAAGCAAAGAAGTAAAGCAACTTGCCAGAGGTCACACAACTAGTAATTGGTGGAGTGAGAATTAGAACCAAGGCATTCTGGTTGGAGTCTGTGCTCCCACTGTATCCTTATGATGAGATACCTTTAAGTGACAAGCTCAGTTTGGACACATTGAACTTGAGAGCTGTGGGGTAGCCATGTAGAGGTATCCATGGGACAGGAAGATCTGTGAGTGTGACACACAAATGAGAGATGTGGACTGGAAATAGAGATTGTGGAGTCAGCATGCGGATGGCCATTGAAGCCACAGGAGAGAGTGAGGGCCCCCAAGGGAAGGGTGAGAAATAATAGGAAAGAAACAAGGAGAACCCTGGAGGCAAGCACAAGAATTCCAGCTATGGGAAGGATGTATTCCCTTCTGCAAATTAATTTGGTGTCTGATTTATAGATCATCAGTATCAAGTCTACTCCCTTGAGTTTGACAGCCCTGGGTACCCTGACACAGTAAGATTCTTGGACTCACAACTGGAAGGACGTACCCTGGGTGGTGGTACCCCTTCTCACTCTTCCCTGCCATGTGATTCCAATTGGTGGCCTATTGGCCTCCCTGAACATTTGTTTCTTGCCTCTCCCGCAACTGAAGAGCCTGTAGCTTCTTTGTCTACCACTTTCTAACTTTATCAGCCCCAGGCCCTTTCTCATCTCTAGGACTCCAGAAACATGTCACTTGGAAAGTCATCAAGTACCTTTTATTTATTTATTTTTTTAACCTTTAAGTCATACGCTTCTTGTGTCTTCAGCTAGATTCTAAGCTGCTGCAAAAAGTGTCTGTTACATTTTCCCTCTGACTTTCCCTCCCTTAGCCCTTGCCGCCCCCACCCCCTCCTGGTGTAAGTTAAATGCCCCTATGTTGTGTGTTCCCAAGAGTGCTTTACACCTACTCCAACATAGCTGGGGCTGCATCTTGTGTCCCTGGCACAGAGTCTGCCACTGTACGTCTTGAATGAGCGAGTGAGTCCATCAGTAAATCTATTGATCATCTAAGCAAATTATTACAGTTGCCCAGTGGCATTTTTTTTTTAATTTTTAAAAATGTTTAAGTTCTTTAATGTAACCACATATTTGACCCCTTTTACCTCATCTACCTCCTTCCGCCCCCCTCCCCCGCCCATTGGCTTTTTAGAACCATAACTGGGGACTGTTGACTCCTTTCTTTGACAGTTGATTTTCAAAGCAGAGCCTTTCACAATAGTCTGTTTGGGGTGAATTGGTGGTAGTTGGGGAGGAGATTTAACTGCACTTTCCTGGTGTTCTCTTCATACCCCCAAAGCTATTATGATCTATTAGTTGATACTTGCCTTCCTGAAATCTTGGGTAACAGAATAGGGAATGAATGAGGACTTTGGGATGCCTAGATAAATGACCTGGCCATATCCCTCTGCACTGGTATGAGTCAAGTCTGCAGCAACTTGAGTCCCAGGACTCAATCCTGAGCTCCCAGAAGAAATGGGAGGCTTTTCCCGGTAGCCACTGATAACCTGCAGAGGGAGCCCTAGGATCGCAGATTCTCTTCTTAGTTGGGTTTTACGGTGGGTTTTCAAAACTTGAAAGCCCAGGCTTAGTGAATCACTTGCCTTCTCTCTCAAATTTTCACGTATTTGAAGTTTGTAATTTAAACTGTATGATGACATCAGGAAGGTGTTAAGGCCAAAAAATAGAGTCAAGCTGTAAAGCTACAGAAGAATCTAAATGGTGAGGACTAGAAGGAAATATTGAGCAGGGCTTCTGGGATGCCAGTAACATTCCGTTTCTTGATCTGATGTTGCTTGAATTCTGAGCGTGGTCTGACACGACATGGCCCCCTTCTGAACTCATTCTTCTTCCTGCTTCTGTGGCCCCCACACCAGGAACATCCTTTCAGTTTCCCCTTTTCAGTCTCCTCCTCAGACATCTCTTTTCATCTGGTGGTCCTCAGAGGCGTCGCCTCACCACTGCCCTCATCTCACTTTCACTTTCTGGATGATCTTGTGTCAGAGAACAGAGAAATCTACTCTGACTTGCTTGAATGGAAAAGGAATTTACTGGCAGGATATCAGAGAGCTGCTTCAACAAAAGGGAACACCCAGTAACCAGGCCTTATTATACTGGGGACCAGAGCCTTTCACAGGCAGCCTCTGGGGCATTGCAGTCAGTGATTCAGTCCCACACATTTTTGATCTTACATGTTCCTCTGTATGAAGTTCAAGTTCCCAGGAGAGAGGCTCTGGTTGGCCCCTGTGGCAGAGTCAGACTTTATGCTCCCCACAACTCCCAGCTACTCAGAGGTACAAAAACAGCACCACCTCTCTTTCAGCTGATCTCGTCTTGCTCTCAAATTTCTATTCTCCCAATTTTAGGGAGTATTTCAGTCTCTTCTGGTTTACAGCACTCTGTTTTTGCATAAATATTCAATATTTCAAGGTTTTGTCCACTCCCCCTTCTCCCTCCATTCTCTCTGAGGGCTGGTGAAAGAATTTTGTGGTTCCCTTGCTGTTGCCTACACTTTGCTGGTCTTTGCTGCCATGTGGCTGCTTAAGACTTGTCTTCAGGTACTATAGACTCTAGTGGAACCCACCTGATTTAGTTCCCAAGCAGAAACATGAAATTACTTAGCATCATAAAAATCACCAGTTTTTCTGCTCATGAGGTCCTCGTGGGCCACAGCCCTGACAGCTTGTTTCCTGGCCTTTCCTCGTCCATCAGTCCACTGAGCACATCCACAGAAGTGTGCCCTTCCAGATCCCGTACAGGCATACAGGTCAAGGGGAATGGAGCTGTTGTTGTCCATCCCGTCAGCTCCTGGGGCTGCTCTTACAGCTTAAGTGCCAACTCGGTGCTGTGGCACGGCTGGCGTGGGGCTCTCCCTCAGCTCCACTCAGGGCATGGGCACCACTGTCCCCCAAGCCTGTCTAGGTGCTTCTCAGTACCACACAGGGGATTTGACCTTAGAGGAGGAAGGACCAGAACACCAACATCTGAATTCTTGTCCTGCCTTTTCTCCTGGGCGGGCCCGGAAGGCCTTTGTCCCTTCCTGCAGCATGGGAACTTCTCTTTTATCTTACCATGTGTCATCTCTTCTCTGTGGCTCATAGAAAAGCTCTGTACTCTCATCCCCCAGTTATACTCTTGATCTGCAAAGAGAAGCGTTTGGAAATTAGAAAACTTTTTTTCTTTTCCTTAACAAAACCAGATTTAAGACTTCTCTCACTGTACACTCAAGAAAACCAGATTTCAAACTCAGACCTGAGCAATGGATCCCTGAGCAGAAAAGGCCATTTATTAAATGGCTGGGGAGCTGCAGGCTGACTAGGAACTAAAAATTATCCGCAACAAATATGCATTTGTTTTGATCTCAAAAAGTGTTCTTTTTTAGCTTGACAGATGTGCCCACCTCTTGGGTGGTGGGGCATTTTGACCGTCTCACTGAGACCACATTAAATGGTTAGAGTGCTTCTCTAAAGGAAAAATTGTCTTGCTGTTACCCAAAGGAGTGAGAGAAGGGCAGGCAGAAACTGTAAATATCTTCCATAGCTTTGGTGATATCTGCTCGCTGTTGACACAGCTGGATCTCCAGCCTATATGCCTTCTCACTACCCCTCTGTGTCCTTATCCTAGTGGTCATCTCCACATGGATGTTCCACAGACACCTGGTGAAATGCAATATGTACAGAATTGAATGGGTTATCTTCCCTTCTAAGCCTAGTCTTCTGGCCTTTCCTGGTCCCTTTCAGTATAATGAAATCAAATGGAATTTGATTCACCACCTCCCATCCGTCTGGTTCTGGGTTATTTAATTCCCCCCCACCCATACTTTGGAAGTGTTGTTAATGTGTTAATATATTATTTTTGTGATAAAAAAGTTTATTTTAACAAAACATTAACTCTGTAGAAATTTGGGAAATATAAAGAAGGAAATTTTATGTCATTCGGCCATCGCACGTGACGATGACCACTGTCCGCATTGTGCCAGGATGTTGCAGAGTTCCTGGGAGCCAGCCTGGCTCTGTTAGAAGCCCTGCTTCCCCACACCCACTCCTCTGTGTGGCCTTGGACACTCTGCCCAAGCCCCTGTGCCTCTCTTTACTCCTCTGAAAAAAATACTACCCATTTCAGCAGGCTTGGAGAGAACTGAGTGAGTAATGTGATAGGATGCTACGTGGCTTGTAGTAAGCATCCAATAAATGTTAGCTGCTATTATTATTATTTTATTATTTTAATGTATATATTTTAATTGCTGATAAACTATATACAGTTTTATATTCTGATTTTTTCATTAACTATTGTAAGCATTTTTCACGTCACAAAATAGTCCCCAAAAACCTGATTTTAATGACTGTATAATAGTCCATCATTTAAATATATTCATAATTTCTTTTGTAGTTAAACATTTTATTATTTTTTAACAGTTAGGGTATGTGTATGTGTGCTATAATAAAGAACTCTGAGCTGAAAATCCTTGTTTGTATGTATACATATAAAAATTATGTGTGTATGTATTGATATACATCTGATCATGGGTCTGATTTTTTTCTTAGAACAGAATTTTACACCTACAACCCCTGGGTGAGAAAATATGAACTATTTAAAGTCTCTAGCAATGCACCAATAAATTGCATTAAAAAAGGGTTACCAACCATTCACACACTTGGCCCACACTGCCATACCCCCTCTGGCAGTGACATGTTTAAGTCTACCTGTTGTTGCTGCCATTCCTTTACTGGGTTGCTTTTACCAAATTTCACTGGGACGCTGGATGATCCCGAGTTCAAGGTGCTTCTGCACTTGTTGCTTTTTATAATGTTAATAGATTAACTGAGCAGTCTCATAAACCCTGGACAGACAACAGCTTGCTTCCTGCCAGGTCCATTTCCTGTGGGTGGAAGTATAACCCATGGGGCTGGTAGTACTTTAGGTTTTCTTGTTTCCCTGTTCCCCCTGCCTGAAAATGTTTAGCATTGTGGTGTCTCTGGTGACAGCACAGGTCCCAAAGTCCAGTAATAAGTTCTAAGGGAACCTGGCTCAGGTAAAGTATGAACTTAGATAGACTCACCCATTATCTGAACTGTGTATGTGGCTTTCTCAACAAATTTCAAATTCAGATTTCCATTCAATATACTCTCACTTGTACTCTACCGGTGTGACTCTAACTCCACAGAAAGAGCTAGAACTTAATTTGTTAAAATTAATATCTTTCTAAGTCCTTTATTATTTTATAGAATGCATCCATATATATGATTGCTTTGATTTTTAAAACAACTCTGGGAGTTTGGTATGTTTTTCTCCATTTTACAGATGAGGCCCAGAGAGGTGAAGCTTCTTATTGAGCTGATGAGCAACAAGGCCGATCTCAAGTCCCTGGTCTTCACAAAGCACGATGTCTTTGGCAAAGGGGAGCTGGAAGGATGACAATTACTTTGGGAAGATGGAAACCAGCTTTGGTTGAAGGAATAATTGCTGAAGAGGAGCTGAAGGACGAGAAGCCGCAGGTAGGAGTGCTTGAGCCGGACAAGCATGTCAGGCCCGTGGCTGTATGAGTCTGTGGCTGGACCTATTCCCATAACTTTGGAGGACACACGGGAGAGGTCAATGGGACTCCAGAGACATGGACTCCCTCTTACTCTCTCCAGGGCCACCACTTCCTGCTGGTGGGCCCTTGAGCAAGTCCTTGCACTCTAAGTCTCAGTTTCCCCATTTACAAGATGGAAATAATTACCCTTCTCTGCCAAGTCAGAACAATTGCTTTAAGGCTCTGGTAAGGTGGCATATATGCCTGCTGCCTCGGGGACTTTAAAGTGTGAACACGAGGAGCCCCTAAAGTTGGGTTTACTCCAGGAAAAGGTAGATAGGATGCCAATGAGGGGGCCTCTCTTTTTCTGCTTTTTTCCTTTCTACTACTTATTTTTATCTTTATTATTTTACAGTGTCCATGTTGTAAAATGATGCAAGTGATGCTGAAATATTTAAAGTAGAAATAGAAAATCCCATGTACTCCCCCATGCAGCTCTTCATCCTGCTGTGTGGTTTAGTACACCTCCTTCCAGGTTTTAAAAATATACATACATACAGATTTATATGTACGTATTTTTGCATTACATATACACATGCACTTTTTCATACAGTTTTGTTCTTTAAATTTTACAAAAATGTCTTCTACACTGTTCTGCACCTTGCTTTTTCTTTTTAACAATTTTATCTTGACGAACTCTCTACATCAGAGCCATTTAATTCTTTTCTATGTCTGGGAATTTTGCAGATATATATAATTTCCTGCCACTGTCATTTGGATCATTACCATTTTTTTTTTTTAAATATTGCCAGTGGTGCTGTGTGAAAATGCTTGTCAAACAAGTCTGTACTCTTGTAAATGTATTTTGAGGTGAAGTTGCTGGTGACACAAATTTTAATATTTGATATGTCAGACTGCCAGATTCCACACCCACCAGAGTGCCCATTTGCCTGCAGTGTTTCTCAGCCAGGGTTGATTTTTCACTCACCCTTCAAGGGACATTAACAATGACTTTTAGTTGTCACAGCCTGAGAGGTAGAGATGAAGATGCTACTGGTATCCAGTGGATAGAGACCAGGGATTCTGCTAAACATCCCTCAGTAAGCAGGACAATTTCCCACAACAAAGGATTGTGTTGGTCGAGCTGAGGTTGACAGACCCGGGACTACACCCTCGCCAGTGCTGGATATAGACATTCTTTTTTAATCTTGCCAATCTGGTAGTTAGAAAAAGGGTACCTTATTTTCCTTTGTACCTCTTCAGCGGAATGAAGTTATTTTTACTTCTTACTTAATATATTATTTAAATTTTTTATAATGAATATGTATTACTTTTATATTTTTTGAAAAGCCATTAAATATTTTGAAAAATCTATACCTCTTTGATTATTACTATGCAGTTTATTCTTAAGATTTAATTGTGTAAGTGCCTGCTTGTTTTTTTACTGAGAAGGTGTAGAAAGAAGTCCACAATATGGGCTTTGAGAAGCTGTCAATACTTCAGTTCCAAGTCTCCCATTCTCAGAATTTCTCTATTGCTTTTTCAAAGCACCTTCTCCCAGTGGACACCCAGACCTGGAGCCAGCCACCTCTGAGAATCATCTTAGCCCAGCGATACCCCTCACCACAGACCAGGGCTCCAGAACAAGGGTATCCTGTGCTGACCCAGAACACCCACCATGGACTCGGCTGCCCAGATACCAGAAGAAAAGCCTCATGCTCATTTCTCAGCTGTGAAACCTGAGATCCATGCACTCTGTGAATTTCCCAGGCCGTCACAGCCAAGCCAATCCCCTGGGGCTTCTGCGAAGCCTGGAGCTGCCGGCAGAGGCTCTGGCTCAGCACGAATATGTTCACATTCCCTCCACTAGGTCCTGCCAAATGGGAAAGGAGTGGAGCCCAGTCCTAAGCCCTGTCCAACATGGTGAGGACTCCTGGAGAAGTGCCCTGTTCTTTCCATTTGGCTCAGAGCAAGCCGGAAGCAGACTGGAGGAAGTGTCCGTGGAGGACTTGTCGGTGATACCTGGATACTCCCAAGAAAATGTCCCACGTGGCAGAAATGGCATAGACTCGCCTGCAGCCTTTGCAGGTCGCCCGACAGCAGACTCTCAGAGTGGGCAGACAGCGCCCACTGGTGCCAGGAACAGGAATTGTGCCAGCAGTTCTGTGCATTAGATCTGCAGCCTGCCATGGTTTTTCCGTAAGTAAAGGCACATGTGGAGGCTGCCTGGTCTAATGGCTCTCTCCACTCTCTGGAATCTACACAAATCGTGTCAGTGCAATGAAGTGTACATCTCTGAGGGCATGAGTGCCCGAGACACCCCCGCATTGCTGACTCAGAGAAAGCAGTAAGGGGTTCACAGTGGGAAGGCGGGCAGTGATAGCAGGGAAAGAACACGCATCTGTACACCAGGGCCTGGGTTCTCCCGCCTTGCCGTGGACCCTGGGACAGATCAGTCGCTCTCCTTTGGGCCTCAGCTTCCTTGCTAACTGCTTCTTGGAAGCATTCATTCTGTTCTCAATTTGCAATTTTCTCAGAAACATTGCCAATTAGATAAAGCTGACTAAAATGAATTAGAGATTTAAAATAGAGTTTAGAAACAGTCCACTTCCAGTTGATTAGTTTTTCTTACTTGGAAGTAATAGATGCTTAGAACAGAAAAAAAAAAGTCATAAGAAAGCAAAGCAAAACGTAGTTCATAGATAACACCTGTAATTCGATCCACTCAGAGACCATGCTGTTGGCATCTCACTGGGAGCTGTACAGATAAAAAGTTCTTGGGTTGGTGGGTGGGCTTTGAGGGACGAGAGCCCCTGAATGACTGAATAAGCCCGCTTTTGTGAGCCCTTTAGGATTGTTTAGTTGTTTTACCTTTACAAAGAATTCCATGCAGATATAAGCTGGATAAAAAAGAGTAAGAACTTTATGAGAAAACAAGAAAAACACAATTTGAACATTTGCCAACAATGAATTAAAAGGCACAAAAGGAGGCCAACTTATCTACAGTGCACAAAAATTAGCAGTGAGAGGCAAGGGGTTAATGCTTAATTTCAGCATTTACATTCAAGTAAACATTTACTGGGCAAACACTGCAATAGGTCAGACCCTGTGCCAGGTGCTATGGATTCCACAGGTAGCTCAGCCACTGCCCTCACTGAGCTTTTAAATAAGCAGAGACCAACACAAATTATTTTATGTACAAACAGTAGTTTGTGTTTAACCAGGCTGCTTTTGTGACTGACCAGCATGGTAGAACTCTGAATTATCTCACTCCCTGTGGTCTTCTCATTCTTTGACCCAGCCTCCCTGCCTTTTGAATGGCCCACACATTTCAGCCTTGAGTCGAGGCCTCTTTCCAGCTTACCTCCAATCCAGAGGTTGCCTCCAGGTGCCACTGAATCAAGGCCATTCAAGTTCTGCTTGTTCCTTTCAGGGAACAGGAAGCTTACTACCCTCAATGCGACTTCTCGCTGCTTGTTTGAAACTTTTCCTTATATCAAACTGCAACCTTCCCCCACCCCATGACATCCTCTGCTTGTCAACCTCACAAAACAAGTCTATCGTCTTCTCCAACCTGCGGTTCTGAAGTGCACCCGATCCCATGGTCCGGTCTTCAAGTCAGTACGCAGCGTCTGTGATGTCCTTTTCTGGCAGAAAGGGCCTGCAAGCCGTCTGTTGATTCATCAAACTGTGTGCATGCCAACTGTGAGCTTCCAACAGAGTATCCCTGAACAGATGGCCACAGCATGGGGGCAGCAAGGCCTAGACCTTTGAGGACAGACGATGCTTGTGACACTTGAAAAGGTTCTGCAGTTCGAAGAGATGAGTGGGGCTGGGAGAGAAGGTGAGCCAGCTCTGACTGGAGGACCTAGTCTGCTGCACACCCCAGAAAGAGCCATTAGATCAGCACCTCTCACACTGAGGTGTTTGCTAATCTCCGGGGGTCTGGTCTAGTTAAACTGGGGATTCCGATTTAGCAGATCTAGGGTAGGGCCTGAGATTCTGCATTTCTTACCAGTTCCCAGGGATGTGCTGATACTTCACACCATACTTTGAGTAACAAAGCCCTAGGACAGTGATATCGCAATCTCTTTGGGGTGCTCTAAAAATATAGAAAATTTGGCTCACCCAAACCTACTGATTCAGAATCTTCTGGTCCATTTATTCAGTAGGTCTCCACTCAGACTGCACATTGGAATCACTTGAAGAGTTGGAGTTTTGTTTTGTTTTGTTTTGTTTTGTTTTTTCTTTTTGATGCTGATGTCCAGGGTAGGGACTCACTCATTGATCTTTCTTTTCTTTCTTTCTTTTCTGCCTCTTTCTTTTTCTTTTTCTCTTCCTCCCTTCCTTCCTTCCTGCCTACCCCCTCTTCTCTCTCCCTTTCTCTCTCTCTGCTTTGGTTTGAAAAGCTCCCACAGGTAACTCGGATGGACAGTCCAGTTTGGTGTCCGAGCAGAGGCTGTGGTTCCCAGTCCTGGCTGCACAACAGAGTCACCTGGCAGTTTTACAAAATGTTGGGCCCCTCCTTCAGACCAATTTAATCAGAATTCCTAGGGGTTGGGGCCAAGATATTAGCACTTCACAGAGCTCACCAGATTATTATGAAGTGTAGTGGCTGATATAAAATCATCTGGGATTCTTGGTGAAGTACAGATTAGCACTCTTCACCCTGAACATTCAGATTCAAGGTCCGGGCCGAGGTCCAGGAACCTATCTGTGTAACAAGTGCCGCAGCTGACCGGGAAACACTGAGGTAGCAGAAAGGTCCCTGGACTGGAGGCAGAAAGACAAGTGCCGGCTGTGTGACTCCTCACAGGTTGCTTAGCCTCTCTGAGATTCGTTTCTTCATCTGTAAAATGGAGATGATAGCAGCATGAGGTAGGGATGGGTCACCATCCCCCAGAATTCTATGTGCCGGTTCCATAGGATAGAGTTGTTGGGAAGTGGCTGCCACAGGCCAGGGACTACATTTCCCAGCTCCACTTTGCTCTCAGGTGGGGCAACCACAGGACTAAGTTCTGGACAACGGACTGTGGGCAGAGTTAGGAGTGATCACATAATCCTCTGCTCGCTCTTCACAGCCTGCACGTTGGATATCAACGCCCACTGGATATCAGTGCCTATTGGTTATCAGTGCCTGGGTGATCTTGGAAGCCACATGGGAAGTTGAAAGAACTCCCTGCTCTTTGCATGCTGCTAATTGGACTTTACGTGATTAAAAAATAAGCTTCTGTGTAAAGCTGCTCCATTAGGAAGTTTATCTGTTAACAGTAGCTAGTGCTATATTAACTAATATACTCCCTCCATGATTGTGGCAAAAATTAAATATTCTAAAGCAGAGGCTACAAACTGACAATAGCAGGGTTTCGATCCCATCCACAAATTCAAAAATAGGTTTTGTTACACTTGCACTAGTGTTCTATTTTATTTAAAAAAATTTATCAACAGATTTTAAAATGAGCAATTTCACAGCAAACATCCAGATTCCCAGGTTTCTAAAAACCCAGAATAGCTATCGCTGTACCCAGGAGCAGCTGGAAAGAATGAGTGCTCTATTTGCCAGCCTCCGCCACACCCTGTGGACTCATACCTGGTCAGCCTCACGGCATTTACGGCATTTCTCTGGTCTCCGTCGCTTCCTGAGTCTGCGGGCCCTGATGTAATAGATGTGGAAGTTAGATTCATTCACTATTAGGGCTTTTCACAGTAATTCCTTCCAGCAGCTTCTAACTCAGAACGATTCATCTGCCCACAACTTGGAAGCAGAATCTCCCAAGTGATCCTTATACACTCTGAGGGTGTCAGCCATGTCGACCCCACCCACATCTGTGCCCATTTCAGCATCTTCTGTATGGATACAGTGGTACAAGGAGAAGAGAGCTCAGGTGTGTCTGGGGCTCAGATACCAACCCCAGCTCTGCTGCTTCCTAGCTTCCTAGTTTGACTTACTTAGAGTCAAACATTTTGTGTTTTCTGAGCCTCAGTTTATGCATCTGTCAGGTGTGGACATTAGTACCCTTCTCATGGGATTTCTGTAGAGGGTCTGGCCAAAGGACAGTCAGGCTATATGAATTCCTTCCCTTTCTCCTGTTGTTCAAGGACCAGGGCCAGCTTGCTCCCAATAGTATAAGATAGAAATCAAGCAGTATATTTTTTCAAAAACAACTTTGAATTCTTTTTAGCAGATATAAATAATGCACTTCCGTTGTAGGTGTAGAAGTCTGCTCAGGCTGCCATAACAAAATACTGCAAATTGGGTGGCTTAAACAACGGAAATGTATTTTCTCACAACTCTAGAAGTGGGAGGTCCAAGATGATGGTCCCACTAGGGTTGGCTTCTGGTGAGACTTCTCACTGGCAGATGCTACCTTCTCACTATGCCCTCACATGGCCTTTCCTTGGTGCTTATTTGAGAAGAGATCTTAGTGTCTCATCCTCTGATAAAGAGAGCATTTGGGGGGGATTTGGTCCCCAGCCTTACAATCTAATTTAACCTTAATTACCCCCTTAAAGGTCCTGTATCCAAATACTGTCACATTAAGATTTAGGACTTAAACATATGGATTTTTGTGGGGGATACAGTTCAGTCCACAACAGTAGGAAAGCCAGAAAATTTAATTTTAAAAAGTCACTTATGATCTCTGCTCCATTCTAACCACATAAGTACTTTTATTGACAATCTGTCTATAATTTAGATATTTCAAAAAAATTGAACTGTATATGCTTTTCTGGTAACCTGCTTGCTTTTCTTTCTTTTTCTTTTTTTTTTTTTTTAACATTTTAAAGATTATAATAATCTGAGCTAAATAGGATTTTTAGAGTAATATGTAATTGTAATCTGTTTTAAATTGTAATCTTTTCATTGTAACCTTTCTCATTTAGTGGATATAAATTGTTTCATGTATATACTCTTCTTTACCTAATCTCCTAATTTCTGGACAGTTAGAGTTCTATTTCTATGGACTTGGGCATTTGTCAGCTCTTGACTTTGGGCTAATAATAGCTTCAACCACCTGAGCATCAGTTTTCTCATCCATGTTATCAAGGTAATAACAATATCACCTCAATTAAAATAATGACTGTAAGCACTTGGCCCAGTATCTGGTGCACAGAAACCCTCATAGCTATTATTGTATTTTAGTGCCAGTTATAATCGGCCAGTAGTGGATTCAAATGACACATTTTCCTAAGACTCCTATCTCACTGTGTCAAATTCACATTCAGTGATAACCTTTTGGTGGCTGAGTCCATCCCTACTTGCCATGGAGGAAGGGCAGGAGTAATCCCATCACTGGCAAGGAACACCAACACCTAGTGTGAATTACTACATTGGAATGTTGGTATATGTACTTCAGGCCTTTTCAGATTTCCAGCACTCAAACTGGATGTTATATCCCTGATTAAAACTCTCCAGTGACTCCCCAGTACCCCCAGCATATTATGATGCCTGAAGGTGGCATAACAGGCCTGGTATGACCATTCAGCCTCACCTCTTCTGCCTCCAACAAGATTCCTCAAATACACCACTCTCGCACTCACCTCTGGGCCTTTGCACCTGCTCCTCCCTGCCTGGAGCACACATCCCTTTCTCCGTCTTCTCTTCAGGATCTAGCTAATTTCTCCTCATCCTTAAAGTCTCTACTTAGAGGTCTCTGAGCAGATGTTTACAATGCCCTATCTGTATCCCCCACTTTTACCATTTCACTGCACACTGGCTAACCACCAGCTGACAGCACCCTGTGGTCACTGGAACCCATTCTACCAACTGCATGGCAGGCCAGAGTGCTGGAGAAATAAACTCAACCAGGAGCCACCCTAGAGCAATGACAGGGTATATAAATATATCTGATATGACAGGGTATATAAATACCGCAGCTTTCTTCCTTCTCAGGTGGGATAATGCTTTACACCTGCCTCAGTTTCCCCATGGGGATAAACTCCAGTCACCCTCAGCGCCAACTTGCTTGACCACACACCTTCCTTGACTCCCTTTCCTGTCTCGTTTTCCAGGTTTCCTTCACCTCCCAAAGTAACTGCTTGTCCTTGAATTCTTATCTCAGGGTCCGCTTCAGAAAAACCCAAACCAAGAGCCTCCCCTGTCATGTCCTGTACCTGGGGAGGCAGAGCAAGCTCGATGTTCCTTCTCACCTCTGCCACAGCCCGTCCTCACCTCAGTCACAGCACTCATCACACCATGTTGTAATTGCCCAGGTCCCCACAGAGATACAGTCTGCTGGGAAAGAAATTAAAATGGCTCTTAAACATTTGAAAAGATAGTCTTCTTCACTCATAATTAATGAAATTCAAATAAGAATGCCAGTTGATAAATGCAGATGTAAAGATAAAATTAGAGAATCATTTAACAACCCTTGACAGTTGATTCAATCAAAGACCATCAATGGATGAGGAACTGGATACTCACAAGGTTCTGGAGAGATGTGGTCACCACCTTAACCTACTAATCAGACTTGGTAACATTAATAATGGGACAATAAAACATGGACCTCCTGATGAGGCAGAATGAAGCACACAGCACCACCCATGAAGTATTAATTAAATTCTTGCCCCTAAAACGTTTAGAATCTAATCAAATCTTTTAGATTTAAGTACTGGTTTATAGGAAATACAGGGGAGAGTATGACAAGTTAAATGATACCTAGATAACCAATCAGATCCCAACGTGGGACATTGTACAAGACAACTGGCCCAGTCTCTTCATGAGGCAATGTCATGGGGAAAAAACAAAGAGTGAGGACTATTCTAGATTAAAAGAGACTTAAGATGTAACAACAGAATTTATTGCATGGTCCTTGACTGAATTCTTTGGAAAAGAGCTCTGAAGACATTTCTGGTACAACTGGAGAAATTTGAATATGAACTAGATATTAAGGCCTTATGGTTAATTTTTTAAATGTGAAAGTGTTTTATGTAAGAAAATCACATGTTAATTAGAAAGTATCTAATACTGAAGTATTTGGTGGGTGAAATATGATGCCTACAATTTATTTCAAAATACTTCAAGCCCTCCCTCCCCAATTAAACGAATATGGCAAGTTTTTTAGATGATTATATCTAGGTGATGGCTATATGGGGGTTCATTGAGCTATTTTGTTTGCTGTTTCATATGTTTTTTATAATAAAATTTTTATAATAAAAAGGCAAAATAGAAGCAAATAAAAATTATGAGATACCATTTTTCACTCGTAGATTCGAAAAGAAAAGAAAATGTTTTAAAATATGCTGTTGGCAAAGGTGTAGGAAAGTGGGCGCTTTCATGGATTGGTAGTAGGGAGTGTAATTGGAACAGCCTCATCAGAAGGAACTTTGGCAATGACATATTCTTTGATCCAGCAGTTCCATTTCTAAGAGTTTATCATACAGATTGTTCTCAAACGTGCAAAATATATACAAATAAAGATAATCACTAGATCATTGTTCTTATAACAAAAGATTAGAAACATCATATCTGTCCATCAGTAGGAGTTGTTAAATGTATTATGGTGCATCCATACAGTGTAAGCTGCTATAAAGTATAGGGTAGACCTGTGCTGATAGGAAACTCTCCAAGATGTATTGCTAGGTGAAAAGTGCAAAGACCAGTATCTGTCTTATCAGTATATCTCTTGTGCCATCAAAGTGCCTAGCATATAGTGGGTACACAGTATTTGTTGAGGGGATGAATATGCATTTGAGTGTGACTGCTGTGAATCTGGCTCCCTGGATACATTCAGGTCAGAGACACAGATGGGGACCAGATTTTCCACCTCGATCAAATTTCTAAGGTCTTACTCCTCTGATTTCATAGACATTTGAATCTTCTGTCAAGACACATCACATTCTTCTTTGCAAAATCAAACTGTGAACAAGACACTTTGAAAAAGAATTTGTTGAACCAGGAGGCTAAGGTAGCAACCGGGACTTAATAGACAATGTAACTCCAAGCCTTCTGGCAGCCAAAGCAAGAAGGGAAACCTATGGACCACAGAACTTTGGTAGAAGGAAGACCACTGATTCCTCAAGAGCCATGCTTTTCAGTCTGGGAGAGTAATGTGCCTAGTAAGAGTCCTTGGTGGCGTGACAAGGGGGTGGGGGAGGGAGCAAACTGAGAAGCTTATATTCCTGGTGCATCTTTTTGCTCAATGCCATATAAATTAAAACACTGTTTCTAGTAAGGGAAGCAAGGGTATATTAAGGAACTTAAAAGTTCCCATGAACTTTTGGGATAAACTATGTGACAGCAAAGGCATTTCAGGCTTTCTTTGGACTCCTCTAGTTGTGGGTCAGTTTCCTGGGGGTGAAGATGTGACCTTAGACCAATGATGTGACAGCTCTGAGCCTCACCTTCCTCATCTGGGAAAGTCTTCTGTGGTTGAAATGAGATGATGCATATAAAATGCTTGGGGTTGATAAATGCCGTGCCACTGTTTGTATTAATATCCAGTTATTATGACCTTAAGGCTAAGAGCATATGGCTAAGACTCTGGACCCAGACAGCCTGGGTTCAAATCTCATCTCCACTTATAGCTAGGTGACCTTGGGCAAGGTCACTTAACCTCTCTGTACCTCACTTTCCTCCACTGTAAAATGAGGCTAATAGGATCAGGCTAAATGAGCGTGAAGCCCTTAGAACAGCGCCTGGGAACACACAAAAAACATAGTTTGTTCCTTTCTGCCTTTAGAGATTCTTCAGGAGAAAAGTTAGAAAATATCAGTTTCAGAGAGAAGCTATTTACAGACACTAATTTATAAAAGAACTGAATCGCTATAATACCAGTTGTCCTAAAGAAATATTTGCTTCTAAGGAGATTGAGAGGCAGAATGCATTTATAATGGTGGAATCATGGGCAGGTGACTGGCCAGAGAGGAGCTGTTTGGGATGCATGGCCCACTTCCCCATGGCTCCGTGGAGCCTGACGGAGAGCACTGGGGGCGTGTCTGGCACGGGCCAAGGGCGGGCCAAGGGGAGGAGGAGGGTAGGAGCTCCCGGGATCCCCTCACCCCCTCCCCCACTCGCCCAGTGAGTAATGACATTCACGGAGAGGGGAGGGAGGGAGAGAAGGAGAGGGGCAGGCTCGGCGAGGCCATGTGATGCTGGGCGAGAGAGAGCCGCCGCTGCCGGAGCTTCCTTCTTTCCTTCCTCTGATTCCGGGCTGTCATGGCGACCCCCAACAATCTGACCCCCACCAACTGCAGCTGGTGGCCCATCTCGGCTCTGGAGAGCGATGCGGCCAAGCCTGCGGAGGCCCCCGACGCGCCCCAGGCAGCCAGCCCCGCCCATTGGCCCAAGGAGAGCCTGGTTCTGTACCACTGGACCCAGTCCTTCAGCTCGCAGAAGGTATAGTCGGAGAAAGCAGGGGAACCAGCGCTAGGAGGCTTGCGGGGAGGGTATCCCGGGGGGCGTAAGGGTTTTGAGGACCTGGGGAGAGACTACAGGGTGGAATCTGGGGTTTGAGGCCAAAGGATGGGAGACACCGGGCTGCTCTTCCTGGAGGTGACTGGCCCTGTCTTGTGCCCTAAGAGCACCAGCCCCGATTCTAGGAATATCCATCCTCTTTCCCTTCCACAAAGACCCGGTCTGTTGGAGGGCTGAGACGAGAGACAAAGGCAAACGGAAGGGAATGGGCACTGCTGGCAAGGCGGCCTTTTGGAGGGGACAGCTCTGCGGGGAGGGAGGAGGAGCGCTTCCTGGGGTCCAGCTTCCAGCCCCGGTAGTCCATCGTAGGCCCTCCCTCACGGATACTACAGGCCCTCTAGGTCGTAGCTCCTCTGTCCCTCTGCCTAGCTGGGGGCTTTCTTCTCTGGCTGGGGCTTGGTGGATCTATTCTAGCCCCCTCCCCCACACCTTATCTTGAGGAGGAAGGAGTTAAACTCATCTTTTCAGACCTGCCCAGTCGTAAGATCTGTTTTGCTCTTAAAGGCACAGATGGCCTCTCGGCCCCTTCTCAGACCCAGGGGACCTGGGGGGCGGGGGACAGTTGGGAATCCAGCTGGTGCTGAGTTATTGGGGTTCCCGCTTCCTGGGGATGAGCAGGGGCACTGTGTTTGTAAGACAAGAGTACCTCTAGGGGCGCAATCTCTCACCTGGGGCAGCTGACCTGTTTGCGGGGCACGGATTCAGCACCATGGCCAGAGCCCGGAATTCAGGCCCCATTGATTGCCAGAGCCTCGGACTCCTCTCTCTGGAAAATCCTTTTGTTGCATTCACTCGTTTTCCAGATGGAGAAACAGTGTCTGTAAAGAGAAGGAGCCTTGGGACCAAAAGACTTGGTTTTCAGTCTTGATCCAGGCTCAGTTTCATCATCTGGAAAGTGGGATAATGAAAATAACAATAGCTACTTCTTCGAATTCCGGCCCCTTTCAGTACTAATGAGAGGGTTGCTGAAGAGGTGGTATAACTTAGTGTTCTAGATGAGGACTACTCAAATTTGAGTGTGCATGATAATCACTGCACGATCCTGGTTGAAGCACAGATGGCTGGGTCCCACCCCAGACATTCTGACTCAGTAGCTCTGGCGTGAGGCCCAAGATGCTACATTTCTCAGAAGCTACCAGGTGATGCTGATGAAACTGGTCCGATCATCTCCCACTGAGTAACCCCAGTTTAGGGTATGAACCCTGAGGCCAAACTGTCTCCCAGTAGAAGAGCCATCTTCTCCAAAAAACTTACTGTGGGGCTTTGGACAGATCACTTTGCCTCTCCGAATCCTCAGTTATATAATCTGTAAAATGGAACTAATGGCAGTGCCTACCTCAGAGGGCTCTTGTGGTGAAACGAGATGATGCACAGAAAGTGCTGATGGCAGCGCCTGGCACAGAGTCAAGTCTCTAATAATGGGTGTTATGATGTCGCTGAAGTGCTAGGTAAAGGAGAGGTCAGGTTAACCAAGGTCACACTGGGATTTGTCCATGAATTTTACACATGTCTGCTGAGCACCTACTGTGTGCCAGGCTCTATGCAAGTTGCTGGGGGTTTGGAAATGAATCATTCTGACCTCCAGATGCCAGAATCTCCTCCCACCTAGAACCTCAGGAACCAGGCCCAGTGGCTGGGACTGGATGGGAGGCAGAGGAATGGCATTCTCCATTACCATCCCCTGAGAGAGCCTCCTGCACCTCCCCCAATAGACTATTTTTTATTCAGCCTGAGCTCAGGGCCAAGGTGGTCCATTAGTCAGGATGAGACCACTCACTGCAACTGAATTTGTGACCAAGCCTCTGACCAAGCCAGCCAGGGCCTTCCTCCTGCCCAAGTGCCCATGGTGGATTCTAGAGGCAATGTAACCTGGCAGAAAGGGCATGGGCTTTGCATTCAGATGGTCTTGTGTTCCAGGCTCATCTTGGGTGCTACTGGCTGTGTGACATTTGACAAGTCACTTCACTTCTCTGTGCCTCAGCATGTACATCTGTAAAAGGCGACTACCCTGCAGAATTCTTGGGGTATCGAGAGGACATGGACACATATTAAGTTCATGGCATATAGTAGGAGCTTAGCAGATGAGTTTCCTTCCTTCCCTTCAATCCTAAAGGGCCTTGCCTGTACGCCAGAAGCACATGGAGCACGTGAGAAGTCTGTCCTAAATTGCCCATGAACTGTTATTAGTAGCAGAAATAGCCCACCCTCAGGCATAGTGGTGGCTTCATGGGTCATCTGGGGACTACTCCAGGGCCGGAGGGCAACAGGCCAGGGAGGGGTGCAGAGCCCAGACTCTGCAGCCAAACCGCCTAGGCTTCAATCTGAGCCCCACCACTGACCAGCTGGGTAATCCTGGGAAGGTTTCTTAACCTCCAAACCTCTCTTACCACATCTGTAAATTGAAAATATTAATAGTGCTTCCCTAATAGGGTCCTTGTGAGGATTCAGCAAATATATCTGTGTAAATCACCTAGCACAGCACCTGGAATATAGCAAGTGCTCAGTAAGTGTACTTACACTTATCAGATATGAGATCAAAGTTGCCACTTTCCAGCTCTGTGACTTCATGCAAGTGCCTTCACCTCTGTTAAGTCTCAGGTCCCTTATATGCTAGAAGAGTGCAGAGGGTTTTGAAGACTGAATGATGTACATGGTCACACACTTAGCTCGTTGCCTTAGAAAACTGCATGCTGATAGTGAAATTTCAGGCACCATCACAAGTAATCATTTGGTGTAGATGTTAGTGTGCTTCTGAGGCTGTTCCTGCCTCCTGCCCCTTCTACTTTGGGAAGATGAGGTTTGGAGGGGCAAAAAGTGCAGAGAGGCAAAAGACCAGCATTCCAGCGCTGGCGCTCCCATACCCTGGCTGTCTTTGGTCCTCAGTTTTCACAACAGGAAAATGGACATGTTTGATACAACCTGCCTCCCTCTGTCCCCAGGTAGGAAGAACTGTCCTACTTCTGTGTGCCTCCAGCCCTCTGAGCATCCATCCTTCTGTCCTCATACCAGCCAATTAAAAAAAATCAATATTGCTACTTACTACCTGTGCACCTGTTTACTCTTGTAAAATGATCATTATACTAGTACCTACCTCATTAGGTTTTTGTAAGGATTAATGAGTTAATACATGTAAAGGTCTCAGAAGAGTTAGCTATTTGAATGTTGTTACTTCCACCAGGGTGAGTCTCAGAGAACCATCCCTGGCTCCCCACAGCAAAGCCCAGTTCAAGGTTCCCTTACCCCATCCTCTTAGGCTCTGTCCTTGTCTTGGATGTACCTGTGGGGAGCCCATGGCCCAGCTTTTGGCTGCCAGGAATAAGAAGCCTAGGTCTCAGCACTGCCAGGGGTCAGTCCTGATACTCAAGACAGAGCAGGTCTCCCAGAGTCCTCCTCCCAGACATGGCAAGAAGGAAGCAAATGACTTCTGCCTCCCACCCTGGCCTTGCCTTTCACGCTCTTGGGCACTGGTCCCTGGACCTGTCCATACTACTGTACTTGACCATTTACCCCACCCCAGTAGGCCCACACGTGAGAACTGCAGATCTCACCACTCTGCTCAGAGACCTACAGTGGCTTCCCTTGCCCCTCAGGGGAAAAGCCAGAGCCCTCATAATGACCTCAGGCCCTGACCCCTCATCAATCTTGGGAAGCCTGTGGACCTTTTCAGAATAATGCTTTTAATTGAATATAATAAAATACATAGGATTATCAGACTAGAAGGGAAATCAATGATATTGAAGTACAGCTATTGACATGTTTTCAAAACAATTTGTTATATAATGACATATGTTTCCATATTAACCCATTCTATAACATGATGTAGTGGCAGGACTAGTAACTACTGTGACGTTGAACTTGTGCTGAGTTTAACTGCAACAATTGTGAAGTAATGAAAATATCTGATTCCTAGTGGTGACACTCTAACAGGCACTGCTAACACTACCATGCTTCACTCAAACTTGAAGAAAAAGCTACATGTCAGTTTGAGATTACTGAAAATAAACATGTAATTTTTCCTTCCTAGTTCAAAAACTCCCTGAATTTATTTGTGGACTCCTGGGTCTGGGAGTCTCAATTATAAGTCCCCATGCATGATCAATCTGACCTCCTCTCTTCTCTTCTCCACCATCCACCCTGCTCCAGCCACACTGGCCTCACATGTGGCCTTTTCAAACGCTTCAGACATGCTCCTGCCCCAGGGCCTTTGCACTGGCTGGCCTTCTGCTTGAAACAATCTTCCCCAGATCCCTTTGTGGACCACTCCCTCGCTTCATTCAAGCCTTTGCTCAAAGGTCACCTTCTCAGAGAGGACAGCTCTGACAGATCTCCCTACTTAAGACTATCACCTGTCTCCCTGATCCTCTGGCATCCCCAATTTCCCTTACTCTGCTGTATTTTTTTCTTTTTTCTGATGTGCTCATCATCTTTTGACATACCCTATCATTTTAACTGCTTGTCATTGGTCTGCCGGGATCTTTGTTCACTACTGAGTCGTCCATACTTAAAACAGGACCTGGCCAAGTAGCCACTTGATAAATAAATGTTAGAAAGTAATGAATTCATAAGCCATATGTGTTACATTTTTAAAAAAAGGTATTGATTCTGTAAACCTAAAACTGCACTAAGATACAAGGTTTATTAATTAAAAATAAGGTACTTGAGATAAGTAAACTAAGGCTCAGCGACTCTAAGTATCTGTTACAAAGTCACACAGCAACTAAATGGCTGGGAAGAGACACCAACCCAACCCATCACAGTTGCCTCATAAACAGGGGCTTGGGTGAGGAGAGAGAGTGCCTGACCATGACAACAAAACACCTATCGGTGGAATTTCAGGCAGCCACAGGGAGGATAGCTGGACCAGAGACGGTTGATGTCTGGTCACACTGAGTGGTGCCCACCTAAGTCTGGTCCAGCCCCCAGGAGGCAGAGATGGCAGATGGCCTTGGTGACTGCATACCCTTCCCTTGGGCCTGGCTTCCTCCTATATACCCCTCCCCCGCAGAATGGCACATGGCTCTGGCCCGCAGCTGAGCTAAAGGAGAAAGTCTCCTTGGCCACTTGCCTACGTGACCTGAGGCAGCTCCAAGCAGGGTTGTTATGCCTCTAAAGATAGTCCCCTCCCCAGGGAGCATCCCCTCCTGGCATCCTCACTGGAGTCCCAGGACAGGGCCTGGGAGTGGTCCTGGCGGGCAGGTGCCCTGCCAGACAGAGGCCAAATGTCTGGACCTGCCAAGGGCAAAGGCTTAGTTTGGTTTCTGTTTCCATCCATTCAGAGGCCCCAGTTTGGCCCAGAGGCTGGATGACTGGGCGGAGCCTGATCTCTGAGGCAGGAGGATGCCAGGATAGGCAGGAAGGGAATGGGGCGGTTTGGCTTCAGATGAACTCCAGGCTCAACTGCTCCGGGGCTTCTCCAGGGCACAATCACCACCCATGAGCTCAAATACACACACACACACACACACACACACACACACACACACACACACACAGGTTCACACAATACTTAAATATTTACACCTACTGGTACACTCATCCATACGCACCCACACTCATGCACGCATATGCACACACAGACATGCACATGCATTTGCTCATTCACGCAGTCGCCACTTGCACTCAGGCAATCATACTCACACACTGACACACCCAGATACAACAGATGCCACCCCCAGGTCCTCACTCTCTGTGACAGTTCTTCCTCCTGTCTCAGACAGACACAGAAGTTCCCTCCCTTGGCCCTGTCTCCTGCGTGGTCTGAATGTAGTATCAGCTCCCAGCAAGGCTGCAGCCTCTTGTTTTACTAATGAGAAAGAGGAGGCTCGGGAAAGGGCAGTGATAGCTCTAAGGTCACACGGCCATGCCATGGCAGAACCAGGGTGAGGACCTGGATGCCTGCCTCCCAGTGCCATGGGCAGGACCTGCTTTTGGCTAATGGAACAAATGAATCTGCAGATGAGAGTTGGGGGTTTGAGAACTAATTATCTCTTCCTCCCAACAGTTCACCGAACAGAAGAGGGTGTGCATGTTAGCTGGGAGCTCGGGGCATGAAGCACACTAGGATGTCAACCAGGGGTACAGGGCAGTCTATGTGTGCATGTGTATGTGTGTGATAATAGTGATGTTAGAATCCATGTACTAACGTCCTGTGCCAGAACTTTACCCATATCATCTCGTCTCAACCTCAAGCCAGCCTTGAAGGAGTGATTACAGCCCTCATTTCACAGAAACTAGGGATCAGAGAGGTCAAGTGACTTGCCCAAGATCACACAGCAAAGAAACAGTAGACTCAGGCTTCGAGTCCAAGTCTGTCTAACTCCAAAACCTACTCCAATGCAAGTAGCTAAGACACATTACCTCTACTGTATGCCAGAAACCATCCCATATTAACCCTCTGAGGGAATAGCTAGTGAAACTCCCATTGGACAGGTGAGAAAACTGAGGCACACAGATGTAAAGCTATTTGTTAAGCCAAGTCATCCAACAAGTAAGTGCTAAAGCTGGGATTTGAACTGACACAGTTTGGCACCCAGTCAGAGCTTCTGAACATGACCCCATGCTGTCCCTTCTGGGTTTTTAACTCGCGGCATCTGGGAGGGAGGCTAGGAATGCCCAGTCCCCAGAGTTTCTACCTGCGTGTGTGGGGATACTGATGCTCAGAAGTGGTTGAGTCACTTGCCATCTTTTTTGCTGGGGGAGCTTGGACAAGTGCAGCCTTCTTTCTGAGTCTCAGTCCACAGGAGGGGGAATGTTGGACTAGGTGACCACTGTCTTCCAGCTCAGAAATGTTGGGCTGGGTCAGGACATGCTCTAGCCTCAAGGTTCTCCATTGGCTTCTACTGTCTGTGAACCCCTAGAGATATAGGGGAAGACTAAGGAGAAGGCAGGTCCAGGACTCCCTGGAAGGAGCCCCCAGGGCAGAGAGTAGTGGTCTGGGAGTCAGGAACTAGTGCTTCCAGGTTTAGGTCTGCTGCTAAATTGCTGTGTGACTTTGGGTAAGTTACACACCCTCTCTGGGTTTCCATTTTCTCATTAAGAAAAAAGAAAGTTAGCTGCTGTTCTGCTCGCCTCTTGGAGGCAATTGTGAACATCTAACAACCAGATGCAAAGTCGTTTGGGGGCGGCTCAACCTATGTTAGCAAATTACTTTTCACCTCATTTTGTTTCTCAAATAATTTGAAAAGTTTAGCTGATGATTATAAGAATTTCTGCATATTTCCTGGCCAACTCCAGCCCCAGAGGCCAGGTTGAGAGTCCAGTCATGCTAATGGTAATTGTGAATCAAGTGCCATTTATATACAAGACACTTGGTTGGTACTATTAATATTTTCATTTTGCTAATAAGGAAACTCAAGCTCAGAAGGTTTAAGGAATCTTCCCAAACTCACACATTGGAAACAGGAATTCTGTCCCAAGCATGTCCAGCCATGAAACGCAGCCCCAGAACCACCAGGCCCCAGACCTCTGAGAGATAGCCCCCTACCCAGCTGCCCAAGAATGGGTTAGAAGCAACAGTGTCCCCTCCTGTATGTGACCTCTGACCTCCCTCCCCCATATGCTCCATCCCACCTGGGCAGAGTATCCCCGTGTGTCCGCCCGCCTTCCCCTCTCTGACCCTGGCGCCTGCAGGTGCGGCTGGTGATCGCGGAGAAGGGCCTGGCCTGTGACGAGCGGGACGTGAGCCTGCCACAGAGTGAGCACAAGGAGCCCTGGTTCATGCGGCTCAATCTGGGTGAGGAGGTGCCTGTCATCATCCACCGTGACAACATCATCAGTGACTACGACCAGATCATCGACTACGTGGAGCGCACCTTCACAGGAGGTACGGCTGCCACAGCCACCAGGGGCCCCACAGGCCCAGACAGGGTCCCGTGGCCTGGGGAAACCTGGGGAAACCCACTGAGGCCATGAGCAAGTCCCAGTCTCCCCTAGAAGAAACCATGGGGCTACAGGCAGGGCTCAGATGCCCTCTAGGAACTGCATAGTCCCAGATCCCTGGGGACCCCTTGGTACTCCTGGAAAAGAACATGGTCCAGACACCGCCTACTCTGCAGTTCTGGTGCTATAGCCTCCTTCCCCAAGAACTCTAGGGGCCATGTTGGGAGCCCCTCAGGCATGAGCAGGGCCCAGGCCCCGTTCTAAGTCCCCACAGATAGGGCCCAGATCTCCCAGGGATGCCAGAGTACCCACAGGCCCAGTCCCCTGGAGCCCTGTAAGCATAGTCAGGGTTATAGATTTCCAGGAAATCCACAGACATGAACCTAGAACCCTGCAGCCAAGAGCAGAACCCCGCAGAGCCCTACTCCCCCTTCTCTCTGCCTCCCTCTGGCCTTGCTCCATTCAGGAGCTCCCTGCCCACGGCAGAGCTGCAGACAGCAGCTGAGAGGGGATCAGGGCCTAGACGTGCACCGTTTAAAAAGAATATGAATTAGTTGCCACCATTTCAAAATCCCGGAGAATTTAGTTTTGGATGTCTGGGTTTCCAGCTTCTCTTGAAGTCTGTCAACCGGAAGCCCAAATCCCTACCAGCCCCTCAGGGGACAGCTCGGAGGGCTCCAGTGAGGCAAGGTAGGCAGGTTGGACCACTAGGACCCCATCAGTTGGGTGGGGACTTTATCTCAAGGAGTCCAAAAAAGGGGGTAAGCCAGGGACTGCCGAGCCATGACATTTTGGGGTTCTAGGATGCTAGGGTTGGGGTTTATAGGGTGCCAGAAAGCTGTCCTCTCTGAATCTGGGGCAGGTAGCTAAGGCAGGGCCTGTGCCCCCAGTCTAGTCCCAGCTGTGCCTCGCAGAGCATGTGGTGGCCCTGATGCCCGAGGTGGGCAGCCCGCAGCACGCGCGGGTGCTGCAGTACCGTGAGCTGCTGGACGCGTTGCCCATGGACGCCTACACGCACGGCTGCATCCTGCACCCCGAGCTCACCACTGACTCCATGATCCCCAAGTACGCCACGGCCGAGATCCGCAGTGAGTACCTGGGGTGGGGCGCACCGGCCCCCTCACTGACCCCCTTCTTGGCCTCTCAGTGGGAATCCTCCCTCCTCCTCCTCTTGCTCTCACTCATCTCTTACTCTCTTTTTCCTTCCTTCTTCCCCTCTTCCTGTCTCTGCCTCTCTCTTCCTGTCTCTGTAAATCTCTCTTGGTCTGTCTCGGTCTCTCTGTCTATCTCTGTCTGTCCGTCTATCTCTCTCTCTCTCTCTTCCCTGCTCTGCCTCATGCTTGCTTTCTCTTCACCACTCTCTCAGACCTTCCATCTCATTCATCCTGTTTCGCACTGAATATGTCTGCCCCTCTCCGGTAGTCTCTCTCTCCACTCCCCTCTCCTGGCCCCTTCTCTTGGCCTGCCATCTTGCACAGAGGCTCCTCAGAGGCTTGTCTTGTCCATGAGGAGCTGGGACACCTCCCCACAGGAGTCCCAGCCCCAGACACCTGGGTCAGGGGCCCAGGGAGGTCAGAGCCGTGGTTGGTATCCCAGGGCACTGAGTGACATCAGGGTTGGCGTCGCCAAGGAAGGCTGCCCAGATATGGCAAGGTCCCTGATTTCTGATTCAAGCATCACCAATGTACTGTCCTAACTGCCAGCCCATGGCCTAGTTTATCCTTTTGTTTCCAGCACCCAGTTAGTGGGGGTTGGATTAAATCAAGTTACCCATCAGCACCTGTTTACAGACTTTGGTCCAGGCTCTGTGCAGACACCATGGGGTCCTATAGACAGACAAGAAGGGATGATTCTAAGTAGAAAATAGGTGCTTGGTAATGGTCACTTCCTACCTCGCAAAGGAATGAGGCTGATGTTTGAAGGCGGGAAAGGGCCAGGCTGTGGAACTCAATCTCGTCCCTGTAGAGTGCCCTCAAACAAGACTCAGAATTGATCTATATTGTCTTGTCCCCATTCAGTGAACAACGTTTATGAGGTTTCTTACATCCCAAGCCCTGGTCAGGGGACAAGGGACAGATGGGGAAGACACAGCTTCTACCATCCCAGGGTCACAGTTCCATGGAAGTAGAAAGACACGTAACTAGGTAATTACAGCATGGGACTAAGTACATTTGAACAGCCTCAGAGGAGGGCAGTCTGGCGTTCTGTACTAAGCATAAAAAGACCCCCCACCTTGGAGATTCTTCTGCAGTTACACTGGATGTGCGCACCAAGAAGTTCAAGGACATTCATTACAGCATAAATGGTAATAGCGAGAGGTTGGAAATACCCAGCTGTCCATGAGTTGGGAAACTGGGTAAATAAATTCTAGTACTCCCATACAATGGAATGCTGTGCAACAGTCTAAAAGCTACTAAGCATTTGGAATACTATCTAAGACATTAGTGAGTAGGAAAAAAAAGTGAAGGCAAAAAATGCATCTAGTGTGCTAGCGTTAATATATTTTAGAAGGGGTTAAGTGGATACGCAGGTGTTTGTAAAAGCTCAAAGTATTTCTGGAAGCTGCCAATAGTGCTTGCTGTGGGAGAACAGAACTAAGGGACCACAGATTGAGAGGAGAGAGATTTCCTCTTCGTTGTACTTTCTTTAACGTTGATTGAGTTTTTAAACAAGTATGCATGCATAACCTGTTCAAAATCAAATTAATCTTTAAAATTTTAATCTAGTATCGATTAGTGGTCTGATAAGGGGAGCATGGAGGCTGTGGGACCATAGAAGATGCCCTCAAGGGTCGTGGAAGGATTCTGAAATGCAGCGACATGCAAGAATGACCAGGAGTTAGAAGGAGAAGGGGAGGGAGAATGCTTTCAGGTTCAAGGCTGGGAGAGAGTGTGCTCTGTTCTGGGAACTGAAGGAAGTTCAGTGGTTGAAGTGTAGCCCAAGCGGGTGCTAATGCTAATGGTTGTGGTGTGAGTCTGGGGAGCAGATCTGGCAGAACTAGAATTTTATCCAAAGAGCAGTGGAGAAACAGTGATGAGAAGTGACATGCTCGGCTCTGCATTTTACAAAGATCGCTCAAGTGAGAGAAGGGAAGGGTGGGTGGAGCAGTTAGGACGTCCTGACTATCACCCAGGCGAGCAATAATGGTGGCCTGGACTAGGTGGAGGCAGTCCCTCAGTGTTTCTGGAGGTTGGAGACATTCCCCCTTCCTTCCCTGAGCCATGTGAATGTGCCTAGAAGGCAGGAAGGGGTCCAGAGTAGGCTCAGCCTGCTTCTTCCTTTGAGGAGACAGAGAGGATCCCAGGGCTTCAGCCTAGCTGGGGAAGAGGAGGGAGAGATCTCCCAGGATGCAGAACCTTCCAACTGTCCTGCAGTAACCCAGCAGTCTGTCCAAGGTTGCTCCTCTTGGTCTGGTTTGCCCTCTTTGAGTCTAAAGAGAGCCACATAGGCAGCCCCAGTGACTGGCAAGAGAGAAGAGGCTGTACTTGACCTTCACATTTATAAAACATCAATGAAGCTTAATATAGCACAAATCCAGGGGTCACTTTTCACATAGACTAAAAGATCTGGAAATGTGTTTATTGGGTTTTTATCAGGCCAGGAGATAGGGTGGTGAACAGTGAAATCTCAGAGGGAGGAGCTGAACAACTGTGGTCACTCATTTGCTCACTCGTTCCCTTCATTCACTCATTCATTCATTTGACATTCATGTTCTGTGCCTCATCTGTACTGGGTTTTAAGAGAACAGAGATGAGTCTACAGCCATGCTGCCCTGAACAAGTCCGATCCCATCTGATCTCAGAAGTTAAGCAGGTTTGGGCCTGGTTAGCACTTGGATGGGAGACCACCTAGGAAGACCAGGTGCTGTAGGTATAAAAATAAAAAAATAAAAAATTGTAACCTGACAAGGTTCTTGCAATCTGTGAGGTCAACCAAGGGTTGCCCCCTCAAATAATAGGAGAACAGAGATGAATCTGACATAGCCACTGCTCACCAGAAGCTCAGATTCTAGTGGGAGACATATACATCCAGAAATAAGTACATTAGCATCAGAATCTCCATGTACAGCAGTACAGGTTGTACACTGCACAAATCAGGGATCACTTTTCACATAGACTACAGTGTAAATGGAATTATGCAATGGCACCTCTAATTAGTGTGTTTGAATTCTCTGACAGAATTCTGTACAGTGTACATTGGAGGACAAAGGCATGGATGGAGTGGTCAGACCTCCTAGGGGATCAGGCAGGGCTTCATGGAGGAGGTGATCTCAAGCTGGATCTCGAAGGGGATTTTCAGGGAATGGCATTTGGAGTGGCTGAAATGCTGCCATCTGGAGTCAGGGACAGTTGCAGGAACTCAGTAAAATATGGAGTTAGTGAGGAGAGAAGAGAATGGATTCTGCTGGGTCTTTTAAGGCAAGTTGAGCAGCTTGGATATAAGCTGAGGGCAGTGAGGATCCAGGGATGGATTTTAGGTAGGGGGTGGCATGGTCAAATGTATATTTGAAGATCTCTCTGGCAGAAGTGGGGAGAAGAGCTTGAAGGGAAGAGAGTGCAGGAGACAGAGGGTGAGTCAACATCATCCAGGCAAGAGATTAACAAGGATAGTCAGACGGTTGAAAGGGAGAAGTTAAATATGAGAAAATTTCTATTTTTCTCTTGTAAAACCCACAGTTTACAGTTAGACTTTCAAAGATTTTCAAAGTTAGATGATAGGACGCTTCCTCTTTCCCATTAGGAATAATTTTCAAGGTGCTGGCTTGAAGTCCATCACTGGCCCACTTTCTGTCACCTTTGCCTTTTTGGCATCAAGGCCAGTTTTCCTGGAAAAGATGGTTCACCGAGTCCCTAACTCTTCAGGAAACTTGCTCCACCAGAAGTGGAAGTTTCAGGACACCGAAGGTCTCTTATAGTTTTTCTTGCAATGAACAAGTTTTTCCTTGCAGTTAGTGAGCGAGAACTGGGCCAAGAATCAGGCAGATCTAGGTTCAAAACCTGTTTGTCATTTCCTAGTGTGGAATGTCATTTAGCCCCTCTGAACCCATTTCCACACTGCAGAGGAGGGTTGGGGGAGACACTCGCTGAAAGGTGAGCTTGTTCAAGTATAGAGTTGCATCCATTTCTGGAAAACTACTCATCCCCAAGAGCAGTGTCCTCAGTGAGGTTTCTTGATGCCTGTGCCGCAGTCGGGTGGCCCTCTGGGTCCCACAGCATTTTGTTTCACCCTTCATTGCAGATTGATCATGCTGAGTCATCAAGATTTCCTTACGTGTCTGTCTCTCCCACTATCCTGAGCCTAGAGCAGGATGGCATCTCATCCATCCCTATGTTATATAGCCTGTTATGCCTACTAAGTGCTGGCTGTTGATAGTGTTAGTTCCCAGACCAGTGTTTGGATGGAACCCACTCCCAGTTTGTGGGGGAAGGGATGCAGTGACACTGGGTATCAAAAGGACAAGAGCTTTCCTATTCTTTCCCCAGGACATTTAGCCAATGCCACCACGGACCTCATGAAACTGGACCATGAAGAAGAACCCCAGCTCTCTGAGCCCTACCTTTCTAAACAGAAGAAGCTCATGGTGAGTGCCTCCAAGCCTGCTCATCTCTCTTTCCCACCACCTTTCCCATGAAAAAGAACAAGGAGAAGCTAGTTCTAAGTAGAGGATCAGCTGCTAACAGGAAATGGAAAATCCACTGGCTTCCTTTTCCAATCCTCTGTCATTTATTGGCTATTTGGCCTTGGGCAAGCCACTGTCTCCCTGGAGCCTCAGTTTCCTCATGTCTTGGGTTGTGTCTCTCAAAGAAGAGCATTGAGCAGAAGTTCTTGGGTAAGTGTGATACTGAGGAAGTGCTCTGAGGAGAACCCAGTAAGGATGGGAGGGGTAAAAAAAAGGAAGGGGCCAAGTTCACCTGATCCCACAGGGAGCTCTTGAGCGTAAGTGGCACCATAAAGTCGACCCACCTTGAGGCAAGGGGACAACCTTTTATATCCCTAGTGAGTCATTGGCTACAGATTGCCTGGCAGAGGGGTTGAAGGGCTGAAGGGTGTGGGATAACCTCCCAAGTATTTTTGGACCATTTTTTATTGGTCAAGAGCAATTCTCTGGAGAAGGGGCAGCTATGAGCTACTATCAACCAAACCTCACAGCAGCTGGTATATGAGAGTACCAGCCCCATGAAAGGGATCTGAGCAGGACAGCCAAGCTCACAGGACTCTGTGAGTGCCAGATGAGGGCACTTTATACCTGCATGGCATCCTATACACTCGAGAGGAAATTTGGTTGCTGGGTCTACAGAAGGGAGTTACGCCAAGCTCTAGTTATCCCAGCTCTACTGAAACCAACTCAGCTCCTCTACTCCTGCCTATCCTGCCCCCAGGCCAAGATCCTGGAGCATGACGATGTGAGCTACCTGAAGAAGATCCTCGGGGAGCTGGCCATGGTGCTGGACCAGATTGAGGCCGAGCTGGAGAAGAGGAAGCTTGAGAACGAGGGTGGGTACCAATCCTGGGGTGGGTGGATGCTGGCACCCATCCAGCCCACCCTGACCCTGCCCAGTCACAACCTCCTTTTTTCCAAAGATCTCAGATGACCCAGATGGTTAGGATTGTGGGTCATGGAGTCAGAAGACCTAAGTTTAAGTCCTAGCTTGGCCACTCACTAGTTGAGTGACCATGGGTCAAGTACTTCATCTCCCTTGACCTTAGTTTCCACCTATAAAATGGTGATAGCAAAAAAAGACCTACCTCAAAGAAATGTTGAGACATTGCATGAAATAACATATGTAAGAGTGCTTAGATCAGTCCTTAGCACATAGTAGGTGTTTAATAAAGGTTTTAATGGTGGTGGTAATGGTGACCTTTCCCCTGCTCAAGGATGTATTACGGCTTAGTCATGCTGCAGCCAGACATCCAGGCTCACACAGACTCTGACCTTGACTCTGTCTGTTCTCAGTGGCACTCTTCTCTGGCCCCAGAACATACCAGCTTCATTCCCACCTCCACACCTTTGCCCCTGCCAAGTTCTTCCAACCTGGGGCACCCTCTTGATACTGCTTGGCTCCTTTTTGCTTTGACATACCATCTTTGTCACAGACCTTCTTCAAGTGTCATTCTATACCTTCCCCTTGCTTCGTTTTAGGCTGCCTGTTAGTCTTGTTTATTCAAGTATTCACATTTATGGAGCCTGTGCAACATGTGCTGCTACACCCAAAGCCACACCTACACACATCTACTGTGTGTGCATTGGAAAGTTGTGGAGCACAAGTGTTCTAAAAGATGGGTTTAGAGTCAGACCGATTTGGGTTAGAGTTCTGGCTTTGCTGCCTGTACTGTGCGACTCGCACAAGTTGCTTTCCCTGTTGGAGCCTCAGTTTCCTCATTTGTAAAATGGGATGATAATAATGCAGCTTAAAACCTTAACCCCACCCTGTTGGACTCTTGTAAAAATTAAAAGCACTCGGCACAGTGCCTGGAGCATACTAGTTTAACACATATGACAGCTAATTCTCCAGATGAGAAAACTGAGGCTCAGAGAGGTGAAGTGACTTGCTCAAGGTCACACAGCTTGTAAATAACATAGTTAGGGCAAGCACAGGTTCCCTCTTGATGGATCCAGTGTTTGTCCAGCATCTCACAACTGAAGCCTGAGCGCCAGGCACACACAGATACCTCAGGCCTGAGCAGGGATGTTAGCATGTGTACTAAAGCCAGCCACCTTAAATCCTCTCTAGAAAAAAAAAAAGCATGATAACAGCTAAATGAGGAAAAATAACACATACCTCAAAAGGAACTTTCTCATTTCCATCAGTGAGGGTGCGGAAGGGAGCCATTACAGAAGAGTGCTCAGGAGCCAAACGGCATGGTGGTTCCAAGACTGGCCTTTGGGGTCAGACAGAGTCCCAGCCCTGCCATTCCCTCACTGGGTGACTTTAATTCTCAGGTTTATCTTATATACTTATGCATCAATTTGCTAGGGCTGCCATAACAAAATACCACAGACTACACGGTTTAAACAACAGACACTTGTTTTCTCACAGTTCTGGAGGCGAGAACCCTAAGATCAAGGTGCTGGCAGGTTTGGTTTCTCCTGAGGCCCCTGTGTTTGGCTTAGAGATAGATGGCCTCATCCTCGCTACGTCTTTCCTGTGTGTGTGCACACCTGCTGTCTGTGTAGCAAAATGTCCTCTTCTTATAAGGTCCCCAGTCAGATTGGATTAGGGCCCACCCTAACCACCTCACTCTTACTCACCACTTTAAAGGCCCTTCCTCTAAATACAGTCAGTCTGAGATACAACAGGGTTAAGGAATATGGGCGAGAGGACAATTCCGCCCATAGCAATTTATATATTTAACAACCCTTACTGTGTGTCAGGCACTATTCTAAGTGTTTCACATATTTTAATTCATTTAATCCCCATTAACAACTCCAGGAGGTAGGTCATATGAGTAACTCCATTTAACAGGTGAAAAAATTAAGGCACAGAGAGGTTCGGTGACCTTCCCAAGGTCACACACATAGAAGGGGTAGAGCCTAGATTCAAATGCTGGCTCCCACAGTCGAGTGCTTAAGCACTAGTTATGGCACTTCTGTTTGGTAAAAGGGTGATAAAATGAGCACCTACTTCACAGGGTTGTTGTGAGGATCAGTGAGAAAATGCATGTAGGGGGCTCAGCACATTGCCTGGCATACGGTATGGAAGCGTTTGCAAATATTAGCTGCTGTCGTGATTAAGGCAGACACAGAGTCTGACCTGGGTGGAGGCCAGAGCTGATGGTCCTGGAGGATTTCTGTGGATAGGCAGTCCTCGGATCATCCTAGCCTGGGAGCCTCCTGTCCTCACTGTTTTGTCCTGAGGTCTTCCAACAGGCAGCACTGTACTGCCCCATGACCACATGGCTGGGGCTGATCAATATGGAGAGGTATGGGCAGACCTTGTGTCCCTCTGGGGCTCGGAGTGCCAGCAGAGGCCCAGGGAGGTGCCTATGAGTTTTAAAGTTCTGACTGGCTGGGCCTACACGGTCTCTATCTCTCATTTACCCAACAAGGTGTCCTCAGACTTTCTGAGGGGAATGCTCACACCCTCCACTTCTCTCTTTGTGGGACAGAGCCAAGGGCTAGGCGGTCTGATAATGTCACAGTTAAGACCCTAAATGAAGCCACTTCCAGATATGGGCGAAGGCGTACCAGGTGTTCAGTTTGAGACACAGTGAGTTTGAAATGCCTTTGAGACACCCAAGGGGAGATGTCACATAAGCCATTTAGATATTCTAGTGTCACTTTCCAAGGAGATAGAGACTTGTGAATCTTCAGCATATACTTGGCACTTAAAGCTGTAGAGTTGGATAATTTCATCTAGGAGAGAGTGGAGCGAGAGACTGAGACCTGCTGTATTAGTTATCTGTTGTTATGTAATAAACTGTTCCTGAACTTAGTGGCTTAAGCAGGAAACATTTTCGGTATCACACATTCTCTGCGGATCAGAAATTCTGGAGCAGCTTAGCTGGGTGCTTCTAACTGGGGCTGTGTGGTACAGGCTGCCATCCAGTTGTTGGCTGGGGCTGCAGTCCTTAGAGCTGGAGGATCAGCTTCCAAGATGGCTCATTCACAGGGCTCTTAACTAGAGGTCTCAGCTCCCCACTGCCTCCTAGCAGGAGACCTCGGCTCCTCGCCACATGGGCATCTCAACAGGGTTGCTTGAGTTTCGTTACAACATGGCAGCCGACTTCACCCTGAACAAGTGATCCCAGAGAGAAAGAGCAAGCAGAAGCCACAGTGCTTTATGTGACCTGCCATTGGAAGCCACTATCGCTTCTGCCTCATTCCCTTCCTTAAAAGCAAATCAGGAAATACAACCCATATTCAAGGGGAGGAAAATTAGGCTCCACCAAAGGGAAGAATATCTGTAGGCATATTTTAAAATCCCACAGCTGCCCTGAGGTCTCCCACATTGAGAGAATGGTAGAAGCAGAGAAGCAGACAAAGTCGATTGAGATTGATTGCTCAGTGAGGCAGGATGACCCCAGGTCATAGAAACCCAAAAAGTGTGCTGGGAGGCTGAGTAAACCAAGGATAGGAAAGTGACCCCTGGATTTTGTTCCATGGCTGTTGGTGGTGACCTTGCTAAGGGCAATTTCATTGGAATGTGGGGGCAAAAGGCTCGAGAGTGAATGGGAGGTGAAGAATGAAAACAGCAAGTATAGACAACTCTTTTGGGAAATTTGGCTGTAGAAAGGAATAGAGAAATGGGGTGGGGGCTGAAGAAGGGTGTGGGGTGAAGGAAGGAATTTTTTAAAGATAGGAGATACCAGAGTGTGTTTTCAGGCTGGTAGAAATGACCCAGTGGAAAAGAGAAAGCAATGACAGGACCGATGATGCAAAGCCGGTGAGAGGACAGGAGGGGTGTGTGGTTCTGACGGGGCCCCCACAGGAAACAGGGCCACCTTGAAGTGAGTACATTGGAGCAGGCTTAATAAAGAAACTGTTTACAAATATGTGGGCAGGAGTCAAGGACACCACAAGGAAAAGTGTGGTACCCTGGGCCTGAGGTTGTGAGGGGTGGGAGCAGTTTCAAGAACGTGGACAGAGAGGCTGTGTGGAGAGGGCCACCTGACAGGAGCTGTCACTTTTACTCTGGAGATATAGCCAGTCCATGGCAACCCACAGAGAGGAAGCTGAGTCTTACTTCCCTCAGCTTCTCATCACCCTCCTATCTTCTGCCACTGCTCCCCATTGGCTGAAACCCACAGAGCCAGGGCCAGAGGGCATGTATCCATCAATTCGTCTTCCTGGGGCACAGAGCAGCATAGAGAACAGAAGACAGTGGATCTAGCTAGAAAGGAAACAGGAAGATGTGCAACACGTGACAGGTTCAGATAACCACAGAGGCCTGGCCCTGAGAGTATGCGGATCGTGCCCGCAGTCATATCAGGAAGGTGGCAGAAGGCACATGTGAGTGCCTGGGTTTGTGGGTTTCATGGTGGGGAGTGAGGGCTTCCATGTCTGAATGAAGCAAGAGGTGACATCATCAGCTGAGAGAGACATGAGGCATGAGGTGAAAGATGGAAGATGTGCAATTGTCCCTACGGAGACAAGGAAGTGGGCCCGCTTGAGATCTATTACAGGACCCGGGCAGTGCTGAGTGCCCTCTTGGGCTTTGCGGTTATGAATTTAAAGAGTAACTGGTCAGTGTAACTATTCCCAGCAGACTCAGCTGGCAGACTCAGAGAAGGCACAAGATGAGAGTTCGTCCAGGGCTGGGATTGTCAAGGGTTCACACAACTGGAGGAGTGAGGAACGGGAGGGGTCAGGCCCTCTGGTGACGTGCCAGATAGCTCCATATGCAGGCTATCATTATTGGCCTACCAACACAGACACAGGCATGGACATGCTTAAATAGTGACGCGTGCGTACATGCTTATGAACATCTGTCTGCAGGTGAATGGCCAAATGGATGTGGGCATACACTTTATACATTATACATGTAGTAATCCACACACCCCTTGGACACAGACACCCATGTGTGTGGATATCCACATGCATATACACCATCAGCTGCACAGATTTGAGCAGACATACATACCATGCTTAATACAGACACAGATGGCTCTACCACAGACCTAAGCAAAGAGTGCACCTATCAAAAAGGGCCTGAGTGTAAGCAGAGATATATGCGTGTGCCTACGTTCATTTGCATGTCAAAAGCAGCAGTGTAACGTGGTTACAGAGCAGACTCTGGAATCAGATAGCCTGTGTTAGACTCTGCTCTGCCACTTACTTGCTGTGTGACTTTGACCAAGTTACTTAACCTCTCTGTGCCTGTTTCCTCATCTGTAAAATAGGGATAATACTAGCACCTACTTGATAGGATTGTTGTGAGGATTAAGGAAATAACACTACAGTCTCCTGGTTTGTCTCCCGTCACACAGGCTGCTTCTCCTCATGTGCCTTCCCTGGTTTGTTCTCTTTGCTCAGCATCTAAGCCTTGGAGTACCCTGGGGTTCAGTCCTTGGTACTGTTCTTGAATCTGCCTACACTTCTCCAGGCTGTAGCTGGGGACCTCCACCCCTCGATCCTGCCTCCATCCACTGCCCCTCACCCCCATCACGCTCACCTCCCTGCGTACCTGGCAGTAATTCCCTGACTATCATGAGCTCTCCCTTGCCTGCACCTTCTACTCCCTTACCTCTCTCTCTTGCTCCATCACACTCACTTTGCAAAACCTCAAACCAGGATAAGTCCAGCTGTTCACCAACGCAGCATCTGTGAACCTGAATACAGCTGGAGAAACACACAGAGTGCTGGCTGCTCTCACTTTGAATTTATGACCACTCACCTTAGATGGGCTTCCGGCTTCCCTAGGCCTCCCACTGTCCCCTCTCCAGATGACGACTTAGTTCCTTCTCCTTTCTCGTCAACCCTCCAACCACTTCGCCCACATCTTCAGTCTCAACCGACCACCTTCTTTCTACATCACTGAGAAAATGGAAGCATTAGAAAGAGATCTTCACAGCTCTGACCCCCACAAGTACCTACCCATCACCATTAGTGTACATATATACACTATATTTTATCAATTCTAAGATGCATCTTTGCTAAATCATACATTGACATCTCTGAAATTAGAATGTTCTTACAATCAATATTTTAACTGGCATTGTTTGTCCTCTGTAGGTGGATGTCTTATATTTGACAGCAACTTACATTTGATGGACCATGGCACCCCCACTCTCCCCCTTGAGATGAACTGTCCTCAACTAGCTAAGACCAGTCCCTTCCCTTGTGTACTAGACGCCACCCACGGTCGTCCACTCAAGGACATCACATCAGTTCTTCTCTCCACTTGCTCCTGTGGAATCATTTTCCCCTCTCTGCTAGATCAGTGCCATTGACATGTTTTTATTTTTCTCCCAACTTACAAAAACACTCTTAACCTGTCTCAAATTATTAGTGTATCCTTCCTCTTACAGCAAAACTCCTTGAAGGAGTGCTCATTGTTCACTGGTGCCAATTTTTTTCCTCCCCCTCTCTCTTGAACTTTTTCCAAACAGACTTTCATTGTCAGCATCTACTCCAACTGCTCTTTTCAAGGTGACTAGCTGCTGCCAGATGCAGTCGCCATTCTCAGACCTCCTCTTACTTGACCTCTCTGCAGCATCTGAGCACAGCTGAGCACTCCCTTCCCTTTGGGATACTTTCTCGTTCTGACTCCCAGGACACCCCACTCTCCTGGGTCACCTCCCACATCCCAGGCTGCTCCTTCTCAAGCTCCTTCCCTGGTTCCTCCTTGTTTCCCAGTATCTCAATCGTGACGTCCCAAAACTCAGTCCTGGCACTTAAAAAGTCAGTTGATTTAAACAACAACAACAAAATGATCCTAAGGGTAGCATAAGGATATGGCAAAAATCATTTAAGTTGTAGAGGTGTGAATGACATTGGGGAGACACTATGGCTGGCAAACAAACACTGGAGGAGTCAAGGAGAGAGGACGAGGGGAGAAAAGCTGATGCCTCCCGCCTCCACCCCGCATCTCCTGTCTCTCCCACTCCAGGGCAGAAATGTGAGCTGTGGCTCTGTGGCTGTGCCTTCACCCTCGCTGACGTCCTTCTGGGAGCCACCCTGCACCGCCTCAAGTTCCTGGGACTGTCCAAGAAATACTGGGAGGATGGCAGCCGGCCCAACCTGCAGTCCTTCTTTGAGAGGGTCCAGAAGCGCTTTGCCTTCCGGAAAGTCCTCGGCGACATCCACACGACACTGCTGTCGGCCGTCATTCCCAACGCGTTCCGGCTGGTCAAGCGGAAACCGCCATCGTTCTTTGGGGCCTCCTTCCTCATGGGCTCCCTGGGCGGGATGGGCTACTTCGCCTACTGGTACCTCAAGAAAAAATACATCTAGAGCCAGGCCCCGGCTTGGTGTCTGACTGTCGGTGTCTCTGTGCTGTGTGATCCCCAGTGAGCTCTCAGTAACGCACTGTCTCATGAACACTTGGACAGCCCCTCCCCACCCCTCGTTCAGAGTAATTCTATCGTTGGTGTGAAAACGTTCCATAGTTTAGAAGTAGACGTCGCCGATGCCACGGCTCTACTAAAGGAGAGAAAGAGTGAGAGAGAGCGAGCGAGCGAGCGAGATCAGAAACAAAACACGAATGCCTTTTCTTTCACTTCAAGGTCTCAAGATGGAACTGTGGGGACTGGTTAGGATCTGAGGTGAGTCCCAGGCTGTTTCACCCACTAAGGCCCAGATGCTCGGAGGTGCTGGGGGCTCGGAGGGCCTGACCCTCGCCTCCCCTTCCCTCTTGCCCAGGAAACTCTTCCACAGGACAAAGCCAACATCAAGACTCAACTCTTCTAAGTGGTACCTCCGGGTGGTGGGGGGCGGGGGCCTAGAGGTCTGGAGACCCCGTGGGGAGCCCCGAAGATCAACAGGGGCTTCATTCTTCTCCTGGATGAGGAACTGAAACAGCACTGACTGGAACCAAGGCAGTGGGATCCAACCACCAGGCCATGAGTGGGACCGACACCATGAGCACACCCTTCCCCCACTCCTAATGCGGCCAGTGCATTTGGTTTGGCATTTCACCAGTAATCCCTGAAGGCAGCATCCACCATTCTCTTCCCACCTGGAGTTAAGTTTTCCCACCACGTGAGGTGGACTTTCAGTAAAAGCCATGTTGACCTTAGAAGGTCAGTCCTGGCAGAAATGCAAGGGTGGATCTGGAGGCAGATGAAACTCAAGTCCCTCTCCCAGCCTCTGCCAAAGCCATCTCCTTTAATGCCCACCTTTCCCGTCACTTGTGGAGCTCCCCACATGCCTCACCATACCATGCAGGGGGTCTCTGCATCCACGCTGCCTGCCCTGGTCATGTCTCACTTTCCTGTGCCTTTTGCATGTTGGGAGAGGGTCTGGGTGTTACTGCCACTCATGCTCAGAAACCACTGAAAGCCCCCAATAAAGCATCCAGGAGAAGCAGTTGCTTTTAATTTCTAAACCTGTGTTGTCCATCTAGCTCTCATTTCTAAAGGTTGGGGCCAGAGAGACAGAGAGAGCTTCCACAGAGCTAGCGAGAGCTGAGTTCAGGTCTCACATTGTTGAGCATAGGACGGCTTCTAGATAGACTTTGCGAAGTTTTGCCCTTGACATAAACCCACTTCACCTGGACACAGTGTTTCACAGTGTACAGAGCATGTTCACAGACATTTGTTCATGTTAACCTATACATATGCTTCCAAGGGGCACCCAGGGCACATGCTCCCACAATTTTCTCAGAGGAAAAAATTTATTTAAATTCCCCAGGAACATGAAATCAGAAGTATAATTTGTGGAACATAGAGCATAGTTTTATTTATTTTACAAAAATATATAAGAATTTGCCTATTCTCCCCCTCTCCCCATCAAGATGTCTAGCCAGGGCCAAGACAGGGGAAGCACGAATCTTGGAGACCAAAGACACTATCTGTCACGGTCCACCCTCTGGCTGTTCAGACATCCACCCACTCCCACTCAGAATTACATTCTACTCAAGGACAAAAACATCATGCTGTATCCTAACAGGACCAACAGCTCTCCTGAAATAAGGACATACCCTCTTAGCCAAAAATGAGAGCCCCAAAGCCCCATCAGTCAGTCATAGCATTCTGGGTGATGTCAGGTTCTCGTCTCATTCCTCCTTTAGTCCTAGAGATCACAGGCCTACCCCAGTATACTGTAATATGCAGGTTAAAATGTAAATTTAACCATCACCAGCATTCCTTATACACAGTACACACACAGACATAATAGCAAAGGAAATACTCATAGCTGCTGAAGCTCTCATTTCCGTAATTGAGTCCAAGGCCATGGTGATATTTATAATTTCTCTCTTTTCCCACTTGCTAGTCTATGTTCTCTTTGTCCTCAGCCGGGACCTTGTGGTTAAAGTATTTCACTGGTGAAATGACTCAGACTTTAGTGATCCTTGGGCTGCTGTGGTCTTCTATTAATCTTTTACTGTGGGATGTGGAAGTCCGACAGGGCACCCAGAGAATCCCATAGTTCCCATATCCAGTCTTCCATGTCACCACTGAAGCAGCAACCTGATTTACCCTGGATCAGGAGCAATCACGCCAGCCAGTAGAGTCACCTCCTTCTTCGCCTGTAGTTTCAATGGTGCGATGAGCTCAAAATGGCCGAGTGGCAGTCTCAGCTTCTAATTCAATCAATGTGTTCCCTAATAGAAATGGCCTTCCCTTGGGAACTATAATCTCGGAGCCATGGAAGTCCAACGTTTCAGGGATGGAGAGCAACATTTTGGTTATTTTGTGCCATCGTCAAGTAGTCACTCCCACTTCCGCCTCAGCATTGCTGGATCCATGTTTTCTGGGTGTAGGAGAAAGAGCCCTGTGGTTGATATGCTGCATCCTGTAGGACAGCACCCCAACACTGCAGTGTCTCCCAGGTGGCCCTATAAGGGAGTCTTCAATAGGCTATTTCAATGTCCTGTAAGTCCAGCTGCTTCTATTAGAATATATGATGAGACCAGGAAAGTCCACAGGTATAATCAAGCACACAGCTGCATTTCCTCTGCTATAATATCAACTCTCTGGTCAGAGCGATGTTGTATGGAATATCAGGACTGGAACCAGGGTGTCCTCGGATGGTGTGGTCAAAGAGGGCAAATCCACATACGGAACATACTAAATTACACTCCCTCCCTGATGGAAGAGGTCAATGTAATCAACCTGCCCCTGGGTGGCTGGTTCTTACAGGGAATGGGTGCCAAATCAGGAATTCTGTGCAGTTACGGCCCTCAGTGGTGGTTTTGGCTAAATAAGCCTTGTTGAGAGGAAGCCTATGTTGTTGTGTCCACTTATAAACTCAGTCTCAGTTACCATGGCCATTTTGTATGTGAGCCCATCGAGCAAGCATAGGATTGCTCGGGAAAAGGAAATGACTGACAGCTATAGAATGAGTCATCTCGCCCATCTATTGAGAGTCGCTTCTGCTGTGGAAACCTTTTGGGGGCATTTTTGCACAAAAAACAAACATCCTCTCCTTCTGTGCCCACTGTTAGAGGTCCATCCGCATACTTTCTTCCACAGACCTCCTTATTAACAATTCTCCAGTCTTGCTCTTTCCATGTTCCTGATCACCCAGACACACCAGCCATCCTGTGAATACTAGCCTTCTGTCTCCATCTGGATAAACGGGGCAGCCGTATGTAGTTATCCCTCGTTATCGGCAGGGGATTGGTTTCAGGAACCCCCGTACGTACCAAAATCCACGGATGCTCAAATCACTTATATAAAATGATGTAGTATTTTAAATCATATTAAAATTATACTTTAAATCATCCCTAGATTTCTTACAATAATACAATATAAATGTTATGTAAATAGCTGTTATACTGTATTGTTTAGGGAATAATGACAAGAAAATAGTCTGTACACATTCAGTATAGACCCACAAAGCAAGCAATCATAGGCCTAACTACACAGTAGACATCGGCAACAACGTCACCTTTTTTCGGAATATTTTCGACCTGTGGTTGGTTGAATCCGTGGATGCAGAACACACAGCTATGGAGGGCCAATGGCACACCTGTAGTGATGCTACCGTCCATTTCCGGTTGGCAGTAGGCCTGAGCTTTTTCTTCCTCCATCAGTTGAGCACAGGGAATTTGCCACTGGGCCTCAGGAGGTGTTGATTGGGGAAGAGGTGGCCATGTGGCAGGAATAGGTGGCATAATCTATCTGAGCTGTTTCACTTTCACTTGCTGATAGGATGCTGTACAACATGCCTTGTTTTATGGCTCGAAGGATCGGATGACACCTAGTTCATGATGGCAGCTCAGGTTGCACAGTCACTTCATGTCTCATGCTCAGGTGTTCAGTCTCTATCAGGGTCCAGTAGCAAGCCAGACACTTCTTCTCAAAATGACAAACTGTTATTTGCAGAAGAGGACATGACTTTGTTCCAAGTTTTAGGGATAGGCACTGAAATTTTTCTAGTAGGGCTTGCTGGAAGCTCCTTATTGTATGCCTATGTTATAGACAATTTAAGTATCAGTGGATCTGCTGGGTTATAAGTCTTCCAGTTGGCAGAGCGTGTTGCACTGCAGCCTGAATATGCTTTGGGACCCATTCAAAACTGGATATTTTATGGGTTACTCAGTAAATAATTTGGCGCAGCACACACAAATGGGTGTACATCACTTTCGGAACCCAAAAAGGGCCACCAGTTGCTGTGCATTTTTTCTTAGTGACAGGAGCAGCAACTTGCCTCTCACAAGGAGGGGATAACCTGATGTTTCCTAACCTCTGGGTCCCTAAAAACTTTACTGAGGTGCCAGACCTCTGGACGTGGGGTTTATATACCACCTTCCGGCGTGCCTAGGTCTTACCGAAACATCTGGTATACTTGCTTTTTCCTGCTCCCGAGGTACAGCATGAAAACATCAATGGAGTGGAGCAGTGTTTTGTTATGGATAAGCAAGATCTCTACAGATTAGATGACAGAGAATAGAAAATCAGACATAGCCCTGCAGTAAGAAAGTGAAGATGTACTGCCCCAGCCAATGGCTTTTGGTGGTCCTCGCTAGCTGATAGAGAGAATAACACTTTCCAGACCAAGGGCTGAATACAAAGTGCCAGAGACTGTGATGATTTGCTTTAATACAGAAACCACATCTGAAAAAAAAAAACCTTCAGTTTAAATCACCACCTGATAGAGTTACAGTGTCCATTCACTGGAGAAAGATAAATCTTTTCAAGAATAAGCCCCTTGTAGGTGCTTAGCATTTTAAAGCTTATAAAATATTTTCCCATCAATGATTTCACTAATCCAATCAAAGACTAGTGAAGTAGAAGGTATTACCCCCATTTCACAGACTCAGCGAGGCTAAGTGACTTGCCTAAGATAACGTAGCTGAGGAGTGGATAGGCAGGACTTGAATGCAGTCCATGCTTCTAATAACTCCAGTTGAGAGTCAGTTCATGCCCCCACCCGTTCACCCCTGGATCAGTCCCCAGCAGCACAGGGGTACCTGGCAAATGCAGCATGCTCCGGAGATGCAATCAGAAGGCAAGAAGTGATGAAAGGAATGGTTGGGAAATAGGTCACAGCAGCTCAGTTGGGCAAGGCCTAAACATCTTTGCTCCAGAAATAAGATGCTAATCAGGGTGGCTCCCAGGCATCCCCACCTACTCACCTCCTAGGCACTCAGACACATGTACCTCAGGCAGCCACACCCTGGCAGAGAAGACAGGGAAAGTGCTCCATGATAAAGCTCCCAACTCAGTCCCCCAAAATACACAGCCCAGAAACCAGGGTCAGGAGGCCCATGGATTGCCCGTGAGTAGACAGCACCTCAAATAGGGGGACCCGCTTTACAATGGCCAAAAGGACTCCATGGATACACAGATGTCCTTCCTTTCGGCTCTTCTGGAAAACACTTCTCTTGCTCTCTCCTACCTCCTACTTAACCCTGAAACCAGACTGCAGTCTCAGGGACTCCATGCTAGATCACTAGACGTGGCCTTCCATGTTCATTGACTACCTTTTAACTGCCTCTGAGCTGACAGAAATTAGAACACCACCATGTATGGAGGTGTCTTTATTTTAAAGTAGTATGGTGATGAGGACACATTAGGGACTTACTGTGCACTTGAAAGACATTATATAGCACCTCACATGTACTAGATCCTGTTCAAGCACTTTAAAAGTATCAATTCATTTAATCCTAACAACTCTCCAAGGTAGGTACTTATATTATCCCTATTTTACAAATGAAACTGAGGCTGAGAGGTTAAGGAAATGACTGTTGAAGGTGACACAGACAGTGTGTACGCGCAGAGCCAGAATTAGAACCCAGGCAGTTTGTCTTGGAGCCACATTTAATCGCCTTGCTCCTTTGCTTTTCTAAGTGTGCTAGCTATATATATATCATCTCTGCCTGACCTGTGACAATGTTAGGGTAGGTTGGGGGAACACCCTGCTTCTGACAGCACGCTGCTTGGAGTTGTTCATTTCCGTGTCTGTGCCCAGATAACCTCCCCTAAAGGCACCATGTCTCTTTGAATTAATGCCGTGCCTAGCACAGTGCCTGGTTCACTCAGCTATTGGGGCCCTGAACACTGAATGAGGTGAGGCACTATCATCCCCATCTCACACTTCAGAAACAGGTCGGAGCGACGGACTTGATCGAGGGCACAGAGCTGTAGCTTATAGTCAGCACAAATCCAAGTCTGTCTGCCACCAGATTACATGCTAAATATAACGCCATTTATTCTTTGTAATGATTATAGTATATTTCTAATAGAGTTAACATAATTCATTTGGCATTTGAGTTCTTGACAATTTTTCACTACTACAAAAAGCTGCAATAAATCTTTGTATTTATCTTTGCCTATTTCTACACACATTTCCATGGCCCAAATCCCTAGACTATTGGGTCTGCACGGTTCAAGTTTGGTTACTACCACGTTACCACCTAAACAGGTAGTACCAGTTTACCATCCTTCCTCCCCGCAAGGTATGAGAGCACCAGTTTTCCATGCTGTGTATGTTCAACTTTTAAACTTGCCGGACTGTGTTAGGGGCTTCTGGGACAATTTATGAAGGTAACTATCCTATAGAGGGTTTCTCTCAACAGAACCTACTTTCTCCTTAACGACTATCAAAAAATGGTTTGATTTTGGAGACTTTTTAAAAATGCTTCTGAAGTTCATTCCTCTGGGAACTAGGTTCAGCTCTCCACGTCCAGTCCGTGTGAACCTACACAGTCAGGTCTGAACTACGCTGCAGAGAGAAAGGGGGTGTGTGTGAAAAAGTGCACCCAGAGTTAGGCTCCTTCATCACTCACCGGGAAACCAGCTGCCACATCGGCTCTGAGTAGGAGTTTCTTTTCATGTTGTTTCCTAAAATAAAAGTCATAACCAGCTTGGGAAGAATTTTTCGTCAAGCAGAAGAGAAAAACAGAACAGAGTAGAGGAGTTGGTGAGATCATCCAGTCCACTATCATCCTTTATCAGATAAGAAAGTTAAGACCCAGAGATGGTGAATGATTCAAGGTCACAAAGAAAAGCAGAAAAAGCAGGGGCAGAACCTAGAAGCAATTAGCTTACAACAGACACTCCCTGGAGGTGCCAAGTAGGTCAGACTGACAAATGAGTGGGCGCTAAACGGCAGGAAAAAGCCCTCATATGTGTTCAGGCCTCCAGGGCTACGAGGCACTTTCAAAGATGACCTCGTCCAAGTGAACTCTGTAACTGCTCTTCGGTGTTACTTCCATAAGGCTTACCTGTTCTGCTGCCAAGAAAGCTGCTCCCAAATCAGGCTGATCCAGACCTCAGGACCCTCAGACGCGGATGTGGTAGAGGAAAGGAGTAAATCAAGCCAAGAAATATATGTCTAAACATATATTTAGTTTACAGGACTTAGGAGAAAAAGGAAGAGTAACTACAGCCATGAAATACCCTATATATAATGAAGAGTTCAAGAAAGAGCTTTTGGACTTCCTTAAAGGTATTAGAAAGGAACACACAAAACGCTGGAATGTGGGATTTATCTCCAGTTTACTTAATTTGCTTGTTTACACACACGATCTGTGTGTGTATAACAGTGGCAAGAGCCATTCTCTAAATACAATCTGGTACTCAGACTATGACAGATGCACATGGAAAATGAGGCGTCTGTGAATGAACCTCAACATGGAGAGGCAAGACAAGCATGGCAGTATTCTGTGATCATGGACACCTTCAAAAGCCTCTTGTTCAGCACCTGGGGACAACAGACACTTTTCAAAAGACAATACAAGACTATTTCAACAGGAGACTCAGACCCCAAATGACACTCAAAAGATATTAATTTCCCTGTCTTCTCTGGAGGAGCCAACAAGTTCTTAAGGCTTAGTCAAGAAACTGGGTGGGGAATTACTGCCCGCTAAGCACATGAGCTGGGCATTTTGCATGCATCATTTCTCTTCATCCTAACAGCATCACCTCCACTTGACAGATGGGGAAAGTGAGGCTTCCCTGTGGTCAGACAGCTCTTGGTAGTGGTGCCAAGATCTGAAGCCACATTTCACGTTTGCCTAAGCCCAAACTCTTCCAGCTCTGCCATGCTGCCTCACATAGGAACAGAGGGCATGTTCTCAAGAGGAAGGCAAGGGTGCTAAGAATGAATGAGAAATGGTAGACTAACCAATGTGCCAGGCTCACTAAAGGACACTTTCTGCAGAGTTAATTGAATGCTGAGCCTGAATCAGACCCAATGAGAGAAATGTCTAGAGAATTAAGTGTGACAAAGGAACTTCTGGAGTCACCTTGTGCTTGTTGCCTTTTGGTGCTGACCATGAAACTTAGGAGAGATTTCAATCCCTAAAACGAACTCTTGCCACCTACCCCACACCCACCTCCACCCCACTTCCACTCCAGAGGGCAAAAAAAAAAAAAAAAAAAAAATCATGAGGCCATCAGATCATGCCAATGCTCCCAAAGCACCATGGTGACACCTGCGAAATCTCATTGTCAGGGTGTCTGCCACCTTCTTTGGGTACAAGGTATCATGCCTCACTTTAATCAATATAAGGTAACTTGCAGCTCAGCTGGATAGAGGATACAAACTATGTATTTTAAATACATCTTTATATGAGATATAATGTACCCTGAATGTTTTCCAGAGCTCAAGGAAACAATCTGAGCTTGAGTTAGGCCAGTCAAGGGTAGTGCTTATCAGCTAATGCTATTATCAGGCTTGAGACAGGAAGGGGGAGAAAGGGGCATCAAAGAAGCTTCAAGGATGATTATCCAAAATGCCAGGGACTCAGTCTGAAAGGTTTAAGGAGATGGCCTGGGGGAGGAGGGGAGCCTATAAGTGTGCCTCCGTGAGACAGAGGTGACAGGATTGCTAACCTGTCCCAGCACTGTCACAGTGAAGACCACAGAATGACAAGGTGGGGAACTGAGAAATGCTGCAAAGGGTACAGAAAAGGTTGATTTCAAGACCAGAAGCAAAGGCCCAGGTTTGGTTTGCTTTTGACGTGGTGCAGATAAGAGAAGGGTGTGGCCAAAGTCGCCCTACCATTTGAGAAGAATATCTTTGCAAGCAGGTTAGCTCCTTGCCATCAAAGGCAGTGGAAGACATTTTCCTTAACTTCTGACTTGTCATAATCTTGTCCAAAAGGTAAAAATGCCTTGGGCCACAGCAAACTGATCAATGTACTTATCATATGACTCTGAAGCACTGCTCAGTCTATACCAATATGTGCTCAGGAAAGTTTCAGTGCAATCATGCATTTTGTAAAAATTACTGTGACTGAGCTTAAAACTCATCACATTATTATTAAAATGTCTATGTTCTGGTTTCATTCTTAACAGAGAGAACAGCCCCACGAGGTGGAATTGAATACCATGAGTTTGGTTTACAAAAAAGTAAGTTAGTGTTCTAAAAAAAACTCAAAGCAATTTACGTAAGTGCCGAAGTACCATAGTGGAGTTGTGAGTTACTTTCATGAGTTTTGTCGACAATGAACAAATGCCAAAAAACTATACAGCATTCACTCAATATAGAAGGGAGTAAAAAAGGTAACCTTATTGCTCCAAATGCCAATATATCATAAACAACACAAATGAAAAATTACCAATGTTTGTTACATAAAATCATCCAATATTCAGTCTCAGAGGCACTCCAGTTTAACTGTTTCGGTAGCTAGTCACAAGCCAGTTGTAATACTTAACATTCCACGAGTGAAACAAATACTAAAACAAGAGAATGTCTTTCAGGCAATGGGTGGTTGTTTTATAAAGAACCTTGCTGGAAATAAATGCTTATGCAAAATTGACCAGAGGGAAATACTGTTAAATAACAGTATTAACAGCCATTAAAACAAAAAGCAACTAGAGCCAGGGAGAGAACCATGGCAGCAGAGAGGAGTCCTGAGACCTGGCCTCCCCTTCAGCCACACACAGAGGCCTTCCTGATTCTGTCTGCTAACTGAGCCTTAGCTCTGCCCTCTAGAGACAAAAGGGAAGGTCCAGATTAAGATCAAGTTTTGCCAGAAAGAAAAAGTGACTGACTGGGAATGGTGGTGCTTGTGACACAGGGTGACGCTACCAAGAACAGTCTGGGAACTGAACGCACTCCCCAGACTACACCACCACCCACCAAAACTGCCTGGCTAGCTTCCTCTCTGAAGTAGGTTCAATAATTTAGTCAAATAACTAAGAAAAATAAGTGAAAAATATATTAGCCATTGTCCTGCCGTCACCCTTTATTTTTCTCTTCTATTTCTTATAACTGTCTTGCTTCAAATTCAAACTAGAGCTCTGGGGAGGAAGTCCTGGGGAAAAAGATTTCAGATACCAAAATCCATATGTCCCATACCAGCCCAGCAAACCGAACATGGTGCCAAATACTTTCTGGGACAAGTTGTGGAAATAAACGGCCGTGCACAGAAACATCCACACCCAAATGAAGGTCAGGGAGCCCAGAGCGACGACCAGGCTGGTGATAGCAGTGTGGAGGCAGTGGCTGCGGTCCGTCTTCACCTCATGCAGCACAGCCATCTCCTCCACAATCATGAGGGCACAGAAGGTCAGCAGGAAGGAGTGGCCTGAGATGTCAAAGCCATGCCAAAAGCCTCCTTCCTTGTGGCACTGCTGCTTACTCGGGTGCTCCTTTCTGATCCCCTCCAGGGCTGGTGACTGGTAGCAGCTGCCCGTGTAGTGCTCGATGTTGGAGAAGATGGCTGTGCAGACATACCAGATGGCTGTGCCCACAAGCAGGGTGCTCAGCCGCCGCAGGACCAGGCCAGCCTTGCCTGTCAGGTGGTAGTTGGTGAGGGCAATGAAAGGCAGGAGGAGGCAGAAGGTCCAGGCCCAGGCCACTTTGACAAAATACCTGGCAGAGGAGGAAAGTAGAAGTGAAGAGAGGAGACATGGTCACACTCACACAACCAGCAAGCACAGCTTAAACCAAGGTGTGCCAGCCCCAAAGCCCATGCTTTCTCTACATGGTTCTTTCTTACGTGGCGGAAATGATCTTGGAACAGAACTTGACTTAATGCTCAAAGACTCAGAATCAAATCCTGACTCTGACTTAACTTGTTACCACACTTCTCTAGGCCTCAGTTTCCTCAGTTGCTAAATAGAGCTAAAAGAATCAAATGACTTTTAAATCCCTTCCAGAGCCAATGATTCACTAGTTCCCTTCCATGAATTAGCATCGAGGCTTGGAACAAAATGCCAAAATCCATGGCTACCAGCAAACAACAGCAACTTGTCTGCCAGGCTGCTTGGCTCCCAGCTCGCACAGGCCAGATAAAGCAGCAGCTGCCTTGTCTGTCTCCCCTGAGCTCATCAAAGGTGGCTGACCTGGGAACCAGCTGCAGTAAACACACATTCAAGAGACTTGGGGCCACTACCACTCTCATAAGCTATTCTTAGCCCAGCTTCCATGGTGGGTGAGGAAGGAAGGTGGGCCAAGGACAGAATGACTCTTTCCTGGGTTCTAAAGGTTTCTCAGACACCACTCAAGGGCCTGTCTAAAATTCTTCTGAGACGAATATGCAAAGATCTTGCCAGAGCCAAGACCTGTCAGGCATTTGATGAAGCTGCTAGAGAGAGAAACCAGGGTTTTAAGTAGATAACCAAAGTTGGGCTGACTTTCAGGAGATGCTGCTGACACTAATTCTAAAGAATCCAGGCTCGTATCAGGGAAGGTTTTATCTTCCAAAGTGTCCCTTTATTATTGCAATAGTGTTTTTGTGCAATAAACTTAAACCAGGAGTTTAAAAAAAGAAAAGAAAAAGGAGTGGGTGGACTTAAGGAGAGGTCTCAAGGGCCAGATGAAATTGCTTTCCTGGTCCACAGCCATGAACTTTGAGTGGCTGAGAAAGTCCAAGGAGATGCAGGGGAAAGGTCATAGACTGGAGAGTTCTACTCTGCGATTGTCCTAGACTGGGACAAGGCTCTCACAGGTGGGGGAGTGGCGAGAAGGAAGGCCTTTAACAGGTGGTGATGGGCAGTCACCAGCTGGGAGAATCAGGCTTTTGGTGGAGGCGTGGGGGCTGACGCAGGCAGGCAGGAGGCCCCCAAGGCAGGGCCAACTCCTAATTCCCAGAGGAGTTGGGGGGAAGCTGTGACATAGGCTGGTCCATCTCCCCTTCCCACCCTGCATCTTTATGCACACGCACACACACGCGCGCGCGCACATACACACCCCTGCTCGTCACTCCCTGCCCAGTCATGCTCAGGCTGCCTCGTTTGGGTGTGCACACATGAACTACTAGTGACATTAGCTATTCTGGGGTCGCAACACGCGTGCAGGTACTGTCATAACTGGGAGGCCTTCCCCTTCCAACGACTCGTCCATCAGAGCAGCTAACCCCCCAGCCCCCTGGACGAGGCAACAGCGGCTCGGCTATGGCGGGGACAGGTGAGAACCCGGGGCGCACTCACACGTTGAGGACATTGCGCTTGTTGCTGAGGTAGCTCTCAGGCAGCGGGGAGAGCTCCTTGAGGAGGGAGCCCGCCAGCATGGAGGTCACCAGCGCCCATGGCAGGTAGCGTCTCACAGCCGCCCGCACCAGTGTCCCTCTAAGAAACCACGCGCAGCGCTCCAGGTGCTCCATACCGGACCTCGTCGGCCACCGTCCGCCTCCCTGCGCCCTCTCGGCCACCGTTCTGCCCTTCGCCCAGGCCGGCACCACCGCCTCCCTTTGGGCGCATGCGCAGCTCCCGCAAACCCCACCTCTGAAGAACTCTCGCGCTCCCCCTCTTGGCCATTGCTGGTGTCTGCAGCGCGCGAGTCTGGGAACGCCTCTCTCCCTCTTGTGGCTTCTCGCAGTCCCGCCACAAGCGACGTGCACCGAGTGTGGGTAGGTTCCAGTCTCATCCTCTGCGTCTTGCTCTGGTTTGGGAAAGAGCACTTGTGGGAGTACTTGCTGGAGGTGGAGAAGAAAAATATGTAGCACTGCGATCCTTAGAGGAGTAGTCACAGCATCATTTAGTCTCTCTCGAAGACATCTCCTGAGCCTTAGTTTTCTCTTCTGTAAAATGAGGAACAAAAAAAATGAACCCTTCCCACAAATTAGTTTATGAACTAGAGATTCATTATAGTAATTCACATATGGGGCCATGAGATCAAATTTCATTAGAAAATAAATGTGTCGAATAATTATTAAATTTAAATTTTTAATTATTTATTTTTACTTTTAAAACACCTATTTGTAATGAGTGAGAATGCTGGAGGGGTGTGGTTAATGGAGATCACAGGAGGGTGTTGGAGACTCAGTCACTCAGATTATCACAGAGCTAAGTCTTCTCACTCCCTGTCATCGCTGGGTGTCTAAGCATGTCCCAACCTCAAGTCATCGCTTTGCCACTGTATTAACTCTCTAGGACTGCCTTAACAAAGTTTGTTGCCTTAAAACAACAGAAATTTATTCTTTGACAGTTCTCGAGGCCACAAGTCTGCAATCGAACTGTGGACAGGGTTGGTTCCCTCTGGAGGCTCTGAGCGGGAATACCTGGGAAGGCTCTCTCCGAGCCTCTGGAGACTTGACTGCCTGGGCATTCCTTGGCTTGTAGCCATATAACTCCAGTCTCTGCCTCTGTCTTCATGTGGCCTTCTTCCCTCTGTGCCTCTGTGTGTATTCTCTCCTTCTGTCTCTTTTCAGGACGCTAGTCGTTGGTTTTAGGGGCCACCCTAAAGCCAGGATAATGTCCTCTTGAGATTCTTACTTGTATCTGCAAAGATCTTATTTCCAAATGAGGTCACATTCCCAGGTATTAGGGGTTGGGACTTCAACATATCCTTTGGAAGGCACCATTCAACCTATTACAGCCACCTTAACTGCTTTTTCTATGTTCATATGCCAGTACTATTATTTACTAAACATTCTTCTTTAATCAACATACATTTAAAATTTACCTACTAAATAGCCTCCCAGGCAAAAATATCTATGGAACCATGGATTCTGTATACCAGTTATATTTCTTCTATTACAATACATTATTTCTTCTATTACATTTTTATCGAAATGTTCATCACCCTTAGTTGTCTTAAATAATCTCATGTACCCATACCAAGGATGGCTGCCACCCTATGGGAAATAGTGGCCTGATTTATGCCTATAATGGATCAATGTTTAAAATCCCTCATGTACAGAATGAATCAATAAACTAATGAGCATAAAAGTATTAATTCCTTAAAACTATCTCAAGGCGATTTCTATATCTGTAAATTGCATTTATATGATCAGAGTTCTTATGTAGCACAATGTCTCTAGGCCTTCAAAAAGTTAGGTTTAAAAAATAAAATTTAGTGATGATTATATCAATTTGTCTTTTTATGATTGGGAATAAAAACTACACAGCCATAAATTGTGAAAGCAGCTTATAAATAGTATCTGAAACTACCAGTATTCCCTGAAGATTATCAGGTATAAATTATTGTTACTTTCCCTAGCAAGCTGCATAACAAGAGCAGGGAAGAGATTGGACATTATTAGTCAGGTGGTTCCTCCAGTGAAAATCCAGATGCTGATCTTCCACCCCTCAAAAAAGGGAAAAGGTGGTGACAGAAATTCTAGACATCACCTAGAGAAACTATCAAAAGTGTACCTCCTGAATGTTTTAGGATTTGTATTTCTGTTGAAAGAAAATGGGTTTCTTCCATTTGAGACTAACAACTTCATCCCTGGATTTCTGAAAACTGGGTTAAACACAGACCTGAAAAATTGTAGGTATCTAGAGAAGTTTTCATCTTTTTTTTTAAACTTCAACCCATATTAGGAACTACATATTTATATTGTGAGTTTAACGGTATGCTGGAGCTAATTCATACAGGCCTGTGAGAGTAGATTGTTCAATTTTCAAGACTTCGTGTTTAATTGTTAAACATGGCCATTATTAAAAATTATATAAACTAACAAACTCAAAATAATTATTTAAAACTCTTCATTTTCCAATTAATTTACTATATTTTATTATCTATGCTCTTGGGGTTACTTATATCTATTTTATCTGTAGTATGCTACTGTGTAGCTCCTCCCAACTCCATGTTCAGTGACACCACCTTGGTAGCCTGACATCAGGGAAATTGGCAAATGTTACAAATCAGGGCTTTTTAGAGTGGAATGCAACTCCATTTGTCAAAACATGGTTGAATTGAAACTATAGGCTGGCTGTGGATAAAAGAGTCCAGCAAAAATCAATTAAAGCATTCTGTGAGAATTATTTTACTATATAGAATTTACAATAAAGTATATTCATATATTTTATTATTTGTAAATTATATGCTATACATTATATTAAGAAAAATTTATAAAAAATTTATGTACATATAGACATATACATTTTTCTCTAGACAACTAGTTGTTAAACATTTATCAACAAATTACTAATTGTGATTCAATAATAAAAATAAAAATAAAAATACATATGTAGCAACTAAGTAAATATATGTGGCAATAGATAAATATAGCTATAAATATGGCTTTTTGACAGTTTATGACAGGATTTGCCTCTCCTCTGTGTAAGGCATTCTGATATTGTCTGCCCAATTATAAATTCAATTAAAAAGGCTGGTTATGTCACACTGAATTGATTTTACAACTCACTAATGGGTAGGAATCTATAGTTTGAAGAAAACGACACTAGTTTTAAGGCATTAGAGGGTGATGCTCCACTCTTGCCCACCAGAGGGTAATAGAGGACCAGAAATTTCAGGGCCAGCCCTGGCGGAGACTGCAGTGGTACCACCTAGTTGTTGGTTCTCATTCCTTCATTTATCTATTCAACAAATATTTGTTAGAAGTATACGGTCTCAGTCCTCAAGGAACTTAAACTCTAGTGAGGGTTATAATCATTCATTTATTCAGCCAACCAACATTTATTTACTATGCATCAGGCATAAGACTAGATGTTTGGACCTCCCATGTTTGGATAGGTGTATTTCCTTAATAACTGCAGATTCATCACCCTTTAAAAACACAATTTCCCAGGTCTGAGGAGAATGTATACATTGAGGCTGGACCATCTTGTCAAACCAGAAAGCAGGGAAGCCATAAGCTATCAAGGACTGGTAAGGTCATTTCAGGAGAGCACAGGAGCTAATAGAAAGTCTCCCACAGGCCAAAGATGGGACAGTTTGAGCATAAATAATAATAATTGCAATGGATGGAAACAAACACATATGTTTAAATCCATGGATTCATAAGGGTACTTTAAAAGGTAATGGACACCTCTGAAGGAATCAACTGATTATTTTGAAAGCGAGTAAATAAAAGGAAAGAAGCCAGCATTTTTTCTGGCTCTCCTATGGGAACTGAATCACTGAATAACCAAAGAGTAGAGAGTTTCTTGTTAAAGAAATACCTCAAGTAATAAATGATAAATTAGAATATCACCTTAGGTAACATGAAAGTAAAAATGTTAGTTTGAAATATTAGTGAGTCAGATTCATTAAAGAAGAGAGTCAGTTTACAGAGAAAGTTCAATAAATACTGAGCAGCACTTTTCATTAAATCTCTAAAAATCCATCATATAAGATTAAAATTTTTTTAATTGAATTATCATAATTTTGACCTTCTGCTTGGTCATGTGCATGGCTTCATGTTTGCTACGGAAATAGAGAACCAGAAGCAAAAATAGTTACATTTTCTTATGGAATGCTGAATGTAATATCATAAGCAAACTGTATATGTATGTCACTTTTGTAGCAAGAGTTTGGGGATTATAGAATTTATCTTGAAGGCTAAATTTCTCTTGGACAAATAACGCTCTGCTTTTCAAATTTTTTGAAAATCACCTTTGTCTTTTTATTTTGATGGCAGTTTAAGTTTTTTGAAAAATATAAAATCGCTAAAATTTGTGGAATGGTTGCACGGAAGTCATCTGAAGTTACAATTGTGCTTCAGCCAGGCTGAATGTGAATATATAAAAACTAAAGATGAAATAAAAGGAAATGTGTTTTTGCTGCCTTATCATAAAGATTGTTTTTTCTTTATAATCATATTACATCCTAACACCATTGATTCATAAGGTTAAATTCTGCTGGGGTAGAATATTTAAAAAGTGAGTCTTTCTATTGGAAAAGAGGTCTCTATTTTGACAATACTCTTGGTCTGTTTTAAAGTAAATTGAACTGTATCACTTGATTAAATGTCAAAAAATGGAAGGTCTTTATGGATTAGGAGTATCATCAACAGTTCTTTTTTATTTATTTAATTTTATTTTTTTAACAGTTCTTTTTAAAATCTACTTTATAATTTATTTTTTTTTATTTGTTTAACTCTATCTCCCCTACTTGAATGTCAGCTCTAGAGGGTAGGGAACATTGCTGCTTGTATTCACTAAGGCATCCCAAGCGTCTAGAATCTTGTCTGGCACCTGCTAAACATGCATAAAAATATATATATTATATATATATATTTATATATATATTTAAAATAAATTAAAGAATCATTATTAATATGCTGATGTAAAGGAAATTATTTTATGATTTAAATTGCTTCTTTGTAAACAGAAGAGAAACAACAGAAAATAATCATTATGAAATTGATTATAAATCACCGTGAAAGGGGTTTTGTGGTCCATCGAGGTTGAAAGATGCTGCCATAGAATGATAACAGGTTAAGCAGAGGATGCTTGGAGCCATAAGGAGAGAGGATCCCTTAGGGACAGGAAAGCTCAGGGAAGAGCTCTTGAAAGATGATTTTGATCTAAGCTGAGACCTAAAGGACTGGCTCAGGGCTGGCCAGACGAACAGTGGGAAGAGGTCATTCCAGGAAGAGCAACCAGCAGGTGCCCTTTTGTTGGCCAGTGTGTGTGAAATAACTCACTCTGTTTGGCAGGGTGGATAGGCAGCCCAGTAATTCTCCCAGCGGGTGGGCCTCTTTGTCTACAGCTCCTGGCCAGCCAGTCAGAAGTATTCATCCCCAGCACCAATTCCTTCCTTCTGAGCTCTCCTCTGCAATGCCTCCCCCATGCTTAACCTCTGGCCACCTCTCTTTCTAGCCAGAGGGGACTACGATGAGCCACTCCCTGGGGTGAAGCGGTTGAGCAAAGCCAGTGTCTGCCAGAGGCCAGGCTGCTCATTATGTGGGCCCATTTGGGGCACAAGGTCCCAAGGTGCAAGAGCATAGCGATCAAGGAAAGCAGAAGAAGGGGCTGTGGGGACCCTATGCCACACCCAGTAGCCTTGAGGAACCTCCTGCTTCCTCCTCTGGCCACTGTCCCCTGCAGACCCCAAACCCTCCTATCCAGTCACAGGGCTGAGTTGGGAGGAGGGAGCCATTGTTTCCTGAAACAGCATTAGGAAAATTAGAAAGAGAAGCCAGGAACTGAGTGTCCCAGTGTCAGCACAGCCGTTACCTACAGGACGGAGGGAGGACAGTGGGGTCAGAGGTTTTTAGGGGTGCAGGCAATGTTCTAGTTCATTACCTAGAGGTAGTCACATAGCTGCTTGCTTTAAAACTGTCATTAAGCTATATGTTTTATAAATCTTGTACATTCGTTACATTTTGTAATTTATGAAATTATATAAGTATGGAGCACCAAACTGGGAATAAAATGCCTGGGTTCTGAAAAGAATCACTGTTTTATTGAGCTTTGAGCTTTCACTAAGTGCTAAGTGCTTTCTGTGCATTTGACCTTGAACAACTGCAGTGCCGTCTGTATTGATTGAAAAAAATCCTAGTGTAAATGGAGCCGTGCATTTCAAACCCATGTTGTTCAAGGGCTAATTGTATCTGATTCTTTTCCTTCTCACAACAACCCCACAGGTAGGTACTGTTATTACTCCATTCTATGACTAGAAACACTGAGGCACAGAGAGGCTGAGAAAGCGACTTAGCCAAAGTCAGACAGCTAGCAATCCAGCAATGCTGAGATTTAAACTAGGCTTGGTGTGCTCCACCAGGCAAAGTGCTTAACCACTAGCCCACACTGCCTCCAGGTCTCGGGAGTACCAAAAATAATGGCTCACGTGATCACAGCACTATGCAAGTTTACCAGGTCACAGTCGATAGATAGGGTTTAGCGGCCGTGTGGTTCCTTGGTTCAGAACACAGACAGACATGGGTTCTAGTCTAGATACAGAATTTATTACCTGTATGAACTAGGGCAAGTCACTCACTTATCTCTCTATTTCCTAACCTGAAAAATGAGGATCATGCTAATTTCATTGCTGGGATAAATACGCGAAACCTTATTTTACTAGGCATCGGGCATACAGTAGGTGCACAATAGATGGTCACTTCTGAGATAAAGATGCTCATTTTTGGCTGCTCATGGTAGTTTGAGAGAAAGGTAAGGCAAAGTGGCACCATCCCCATTTAACAGACGGGAAGTCTGGCTCGGTTCTCGAGCCACTAAGGAGCGAGGAGGCGCAGAGGGCCTCGCGGGTCCCTTCCCCTGCTCCTGTTGAATTCTTAGGGTCCTGCGCCGGGATGTGGCCGCAGGGCTCGTGCTCAGCACCCCACGCAGGAATGCGGTGGCCGGGCGGGGGGCGCTGACATGGAGGCTTTTCCGCTCCAGCTGCGCCGGCAGGCGACACAGCAAATTCCGCGGCCACACCTGGCTGTGCAGCTGTCCAGGCTGGACCACGACAAGGATTCTCCAGTCCTCTGGCCATTGGCCCTGAGGGCATGGCCTTGACCCCTGATGGCCTCACGTCCTAGACTTCTGGCCAGGGCGCAGGACCACCAGGTGCACCATCGGAGTTAAGCCCACCTGGCCCTCCACACCCTCTCGTTCCCATCCCCCAGTTTTTAGGAGGAGGGGGGCTAGACCTCTCTGACACCAGGGAGGATGAGAGGCTCCCTGGCTCAATCCCTGCGAACACCCAGCTCAGAATTCTCAGGGTGAGGAGGAGGGCAGACCCCTCAGCGACAACCCCCTGGTTTCAGGGTTCTGGGAGTCCATGGGAAATCAGCTCCTAAGATGGAGGAGGGTGAGGTGTTCTTCCCTGAAGGGCTAAGCTCTGGTCTTCTCTCCACACCAGCCTCCAGCCTCCAGCCTCCACATCCTGTGCCCAAAAGGGCAAAGCACAAAGGATCTCTAGCCCTGCAGTTAGTGTGGCATTCATTCCAGGCCTCTAACCTGCAAGAAATGGCCTCTGCTGAACTCTGACCCATCTCTCAACCCACCTTACGTTCTCTGTACCCTTAACTCTTCTCTAACCTGCTTTTCTTCAGTTCTTCAAATGAACTGAATTTCCTTCAGCCTCAGGCTGTTCCCTCTCTTTGTACTGCTGTCTCTCCCACTCTAATGTCCCAGCTTCTCCTTTCACCTGGCTAACTATTCAACTTTTTTTTTTTTTTTTTTTTTTTTTTTTTTTTTTTTTTTTTTGCTTAACCATCACGTATTACTAATACGACTAATGGAGTGTCTTGAAAATTCTTGGGCTTTGCTCTTCTACATGAAACTTATAATCAACTTGCCAATTTCTTCCAGAAACGTTGTTGGAATTTTAATTGGGATCATAATTGTAGCTATAGATTAAGCTGGTAAGAACTGACAACACGTGTTTACTTATGATGACGGGATGTGAGTCATTGAGGATTCAGAGACAAACTGGACACAGCTCCTTCCCTCAGAAAGCCACTTTGCTTGTGGTCTTTCCTTTTAATTTTATTTCACTTCATAAGAGAAGATCTTATTGGGCCCATTTTACAGATGAGAAAACTGAGGTTCAGAGAAATTATGTGATTTACCCCAGGTCCTATGGTGAGGAAGCGATGAGACCAAGACCCCCATCCACATCTGTCTGACTCACAAACCTGTCCATCAAGTCATTTTGGTCTATGGGTTTGGTTTGTGTGTGTCTGTTTGTGTGTTTGCACGTAGGGTGTGTTCTCATGCACCCAGAGTGGAAAAGCATCTATATTTGAAGAGGAATGTGCTGTGGGGTTGAGTGGGACTGCAGGTGTGTCTGCTCTTCTGGACAGTGACTTCTGTTTGTGCTAATGTCGGGGTCCTTGGCTATGTGTGTACAGTGTTGCGGGTTTTAGTGGGTGTACTGGGCACAGCATTTATGTGTATTGGGTAGGAAGTGTGTGTTGGGGGGACAGGAATGAGATATTTCTGTCGGTGTATGTGTTTTTATTTATGTAGGATTTTAATTTTATACTTGCTGAAATAACTCTTTTCAAAATTTAGAAAACCATATGTAACTCTAAATTTTTTTATTGAGGTATAAGTTAATTTTAAGTGCTGAAATCTTAAATGCTCAACTAGATGGATTTTTACATATGTGCACCCATCGTAGTCACCACCCAGATCAAAATATGAGACAGATACAGCATCCTCAGTAGGAGCTTCCTTGTCTCCCCTCTCAGCCAGTAGCCCCCAAAGTAGCCACTGTTCTGACTTTCATCACCCTAAGTTAGTTTTGCCTGTTCTTAAGCATCTTGTCATCTACAGCCATGCCATCCTGAACATGCCTGATCTTGGAAACTAAGCAGGGTCAGGCCTGGTTAGTACGTGGATGGGAGACCACCTAGGAAGACTGGGTACTGTAGGTGTTTAGAAAAGAAAAAGAAAAAGCATCTTGTCAATGCAATTACACAGTTTTTCTGTTTGGGGAGGTTAATAGCTAACATTGAATAAATTTTGCTTTGTATGCAGATGCTTTCCACATCTCCCTGAATTTCTCATAATAACCAAATAAGGTAGTGCCTATTTATTGTTCCCAGTTTACAGATGAAGAAACTGAGGCTCAGAGATGGCTCATGGTTTATCCCAGATCTCCTGGATCCAGGTCATCTATTTGACTTCACAGCTCTGGTCCTTGCCCACTAGACTATCCTGCCTCCCTCTGGATACTCTGCCAAAGAGGTGGCATGACCATCCGGAGTCAGACCTGGGCGCCCAGAGGTGTTTCTAGGTGTGTTTTATCTTCTGAGGAGTCACTGTCTCTGAACCTGTTGTGAGACCTCTCCAAACCCCCTCGCTGGGTCAGAAACTGCCACCGGCAGCCCAACCACCGCTGTGCAGTGGAGACGCACCAAGCCACAGGGGGCGAGCCCAGGCTCTCAGACTTATTTGCTTTGTGACTGTGGGCACATCGCCTCCCTTTTTGAACCTCGGTGTCCTCAAACTGTTAAAAGAAGATTAAAATTCTCATGTATGGTTAAGGCAGTAACACATGGAAGGTGTCACTGTATAAATTAACTACTGCTGTTATTTTTTTAAAGAAACTTTTTTTATGGTAAAATAAAACATCAATACAGAAAGTCACATAAAGCAAATGTGACACCTAATAATGTGAACCACTTGTAGCCACCAGTCAGATCAGGAAATTGTTCCGCCTCTTTTACAGCTTGACTTTTATAGTTTTTCTTTGTTTCTTTATAGTGTTATTGGCCAAGTACACATCCCTAAACAGTAGATTTTAGTCCTGTCTCTATAAGAAATGTGTATCTTTTAAGTCTCTACTGATTCTCCCTTTATCCATTTGGTTTTCTTACAGCTTGTCTTTTGGAAGAACCTGGAACATTTTGAAGAGTGTAGATCACCACCGCTATTTTTCATATGAGTTCCTATTTTTCACATGTGTTCTTTTCCCTTCTCCACTTGGGTTTGGAGTGACATAGATCTGGGTGGCAGCCCGGAGTCTGCCAGTTGTCCTGTGACCTTCCACAAGTCACTTAACCTCTCTGAACCTCTTTCCTCAACTAGCAAATGAAAGATGTGACCTAGAAGATTTCTAAAGGCCTTCCAACATTCTCAATTTCTTTTCTCATGCACCAGGCTCACGTCCCAAAGTCTCATCTGAAAAGCAACTTTACAGGGTAAAGATCAGAGAGACCCAGCATTAGAATGCAGTTTCCACTGGGACTAGCTGTGTGAACTTGGGTGAGTTACTTAAGTTCTCTGATTTTCCATTTCCTTGTTTGTAGAATGGGGATCCTGATACCTAACTCATGAATCCGGAGCAAAGCTTAAATGAGACCATGCCCCCAAAGCATTTAATGCCTGGCATCTTGTATGTGCTGAATAAAAGTTGCCTCTCATTGTTTTTAGTATTAGCTGTTATTATTGTTAACACGTATTGACTGCTTACTCTGTGCCAGGCATTGTGTCAAGTGTCTTAAGATGTACTAACTCGTTTAATCCTCACGACAGTGCCACTAGGCAGCTTCATTATATAGATGAGTAAACTGAGGCACAGGAAGCTTAAGAAACTTGCCCATGGTTGCACAGCAAGTAAGCCATGGAGATGGGTCATAGAGCTAGGCTGTCTGTTAGCCACAGAGCTATACGACCTTGAATACTACTTCCATCTATAATAATTTCCTCTTGGCTTATCCAAGCCCAGAGTGAATTTCAGGAGGGGCGAGGTTGGAGCAAAAGCTGAATCCAGGGTGATAAACTCCAAGGGTGAGAAAGTATTCTTAACCTAAAGTGAGAACCCAGCCAGCATCTTAATCTGATTATCTCTTGCCCCTACCTTCCTTCTAACATTTTTATCCACTGGAAACTGCCTTAGTCAATGAGGACACCAGAGTAAGGTCTCAGCTGGTGGAGGCTGCCGGGGGTGTCCCTGTGTGTTTGCCACCAGTGCGATTTCTGGGTTCCTGGGCTGTGTGAACGTGTGGGGTAGGAGACGGTGATTTTGTCTGTGTGGCTGGGCTGTGGGCCTGTACCTTCCTCCAAGCCTGTCTGTCTGTCTCTGTGGAAAGACAGTGTAACCAGCCTACCCAGGTGCCTATCCCACCTCTGCCACCCACCGGATGTGTGACCCCAGGCCTCAGTTTCCTCATGTATACACAAATGGATATGATGACAATGATAGTACTGACCTGATAGGGTTGTTCTGAAGACTGAATGAGCTCATCCACGTAAAGGGCTCAGAACAGCGCTGTGCACTGAGGTAGGAGCAAACGTGTACAGCTTTTATGTGTTCGACATGATTAAATGTGTACAGGGTGGGTTTCTGCATATTTACACAAGGGCACCTGAGGGCGACCAGTGGAAAGGATCTGAGGGGCCGGGGGAATGGGCTGTCTCTGTGATTTGTGAGAGGAGGATGTGCTTGTGTGAGTGTGTGCATGTACGTGTGTGGCATGTGCACAGAGGATGTGTGTGCGCATTCTGTAAACGCGTGAGGATGCTCACGGCCAGAACCCCAGTTACCCCGAAACAAGCTCCAGGCCCTAGGACAAGACACCAAGGCTCCATGTGCCTCGGTATCCTCATCAGTACAATGCGTGGGGTTACTCCCTCAGAGGCGGCTGCAAGGACAAGTGAATGAATGTAAGTGCCAGTTACATGAGAGGAGTTTGTGTTAAGCATTCTAAAGAGAATGGGACATAATCGTTGACGCTCTGGGGATCCTAAGTGTCAAGCTGTTCTCGACCTCCTGCCCTGGGCTGCAGAGCTCCCCCTGGTGTGCCATGGTTCCCGGCCTGCTGGAGGCAGAAGAGTCCTCAGTTTAGTTTCTCCGATGGAGCATCTGAGACCCAGAGAAGGATAGAGACTGGCCCCAGGACATCCAGCATACTGGATGGAGGCAGAGATGGGGCTGGCTTGGAGCCAATCTCTCTTGACCTTCTGGGGTGGTGGGAAAGCCCTGCAGAGGTCAGGGGCGGCAGCCCCCACCCCTCACTGCCTGCCTACCCCACCTCGCCCAGCGTCCAGCCTGGCCTGAGGGAAGCTGCTCTCGCCGGAAGGTGTGTGCTTTGGCAGCAGGCACTGTCTGGGCCGTGGAGGCGGAGGCCGGTGGCTGCCCGGGGTGGGAATTCCATGTGTCTGGGGAGGACTCCACTCTGGGGAACGAGGTCCCAGCCTCCAGCCCTGCATCACCACCTGGGTCTGCCTGGGGACTCTCAAAGGTCACTGGAGGTGGAGGCTGATCGCTGGTTTTTTATATAACATCTATCTTGTAACTGTACCCCCCTCATTACAAAAGTATTACTTCTTATTTGTAGAGAACACAATTAGTTAGAGAGGAGAAAATTAAACTTTCTTAACCCAGAAGGATAGCAACTCAGAGACCCAAGAGGCTTTGAAACAAACATACACACATACCTGCCTGCTCACCATATACACCCACCAGCATGCTCATGCATGTATCAGTACACACATGTTCATGACACACAAACCATCGTAAGCACATGCATATACACGTGTGGTGACCGACACAAAACATACAAGCACATACATGCTTGTGCAGGTACACACAGTGTGTCAGACACTGTCCAAGTGCTCCACAAATGTTAACTTATCTAAGGTCTGCAGCAATGCTCTAGGTGGGTCCCATTTTGACTCGCATGTTACAGATGAAACACAAAATGGTTGAGTCACTTGCCCAAGTTATTCAGTGAGTGAGTGAAAGTATGGAGATTTGAACCCAGATCCATGAGCTTAATTAATGAGATGCTATGTGTGAGCTGTATATTCGTGACTATACTCCCAGGCTTTCTTCCTATGCATTCATATTGATTTGGTTACAAACATGGCACCCTTTTTACCTACTCATGGCCCTGGGGTCAGACTTGGATTTGATTCCTGGCTCAATTGCGGACAGGCTGGCGTGACTTTGTACTTGTTCCTTCACCTCTCTGGGTCTTGGTGTCTTTATCTGGAAAATGGGAGGCTATGGTATCTGCTTATGAAAGTTTGCTGAGTTTGTGTGTGTGAAGCACTCAGCCTGGGCTGAGGACATAGCAGATGCTCATGAGATGGGGCCATGTTAACTGCCTGCTCTGAGGCCGGAGGGCTTTGTAGGGAAAACAGAAAATACTTGCTGAAGCAAGGTGGCCTGAATATGTTGGGGTCTAGGAGGCAGAGAGAAACGTCCAGATCTAGAGTCTTCCAAGGGGGGTGGTATTTCCCCCCTGGAATCCCTGCCAATGCCACATCCCTGTCCTGACCAGTAGGCTAGCCCCAGCCCTGCACACTCCAGGTGGAAGCGGGAACAGCAGAGGCTCAAGAGGGCGGGAGAGGAAAGCCCACAAATGGGCAGTGGGCGGAACCTCCTGTCCAAGTCTGGTCTGGCCGAAAGGGGAGGGGGCTGTGGAGCCCAGCACGTCAGATGCCATCAGCTCCCAGAGGACCATTAAAGTCGCCGTGCTGCCAGGCGGGCCAGGGTGTCTGCAGAGGTCTCCAGCCTCCTCACCGAATCCGGCCACCCGCCTGGGCTGCCCATCCTGGGTACGCGCTCCAGGGAGCCTGCTGTCTGCCCTCCCATGCGCTCCCCTCCGGCTGTCTTCTCATTGAGTCTGTTTCTCTCGCCCTCTTCTCTGTTCGTTTTTCTTTTCTCTCTCTCTACCTCAATTTCTCTCTCCTTTGTTCTTTCTTTTTTTTTTCTCCTATCATCTCTCTTTCCCTCTTGTATCTTTTCACCTTTCTGTTTCTTTCATTCCTTTTCTCTGTATCTCTTTTTTGTCTCTCATTTTCTTTGTCTCTGTTTCTCATTTTTCTTTCTCTCTGCCTCTTTCATCCTCCGCTGTCTGGTTCTTTCTGTGTCTTGGTCTCAATCTTGAATGTGCAGCAGCTCGAGGAAAAGAGCGCCCTTACTAAGCCTTGGGGAGAGTTGGCCCTGCCCGTCCAAGGACACTGAAGGAACCCACTCTGAGCGGGGTGGGTGAAGAGGGTGTCCAGGCTGGGGAGGACTGCTGTCTGCCTCCAGGGCTGGTGGGCTGGGGCCCTGGCTTCGAAATGGTAACCCCATCTCACCCCATGTCCTGGTCCAGATTAGCCACAGTCTGTGCATTTCTTTCTGTTGCCCAATCTACTCCGTCCTCTGGGGTGGGAAGGATGAGGTGTTGGGCACCGGGACCAGAGCGGAGCTGGGAGACCTTTGCCAAGTTCCCAGGGTTAGCATCCTATGGGTGGCGACGCTCAAGAACACTCAGGGTTGGCGCCCTCATGCCCACCCTCTCCAGGCAGCCAGCTCTTACTGCACGAGGCAGACGTGTGACCCCTCCAGCCAGCTATGCCCCTGCTTCCCGGCACGGTAAGCCTGGCAGGCCTGCTCTTCTGGGCAGGCCAGGCAGTGAACACCTTAATGCCCAATGCCACCCTGGCACTGGCCCGGACTGAGGGCACAGCCATGTGGCCCCTGAGTGGCCTGGGGGTGGCCCGCCACCGGCGGAAGCGCTACATCTCTGCCCGGGACGTGAGTGCCTTACTGGATTATCACAACCACATCAGGGCCAGCGTGCACCCACCTGCTGCTAACATGGAGTATATGGTGAGTCTCCATGCCCGCCCAGTGCCCCTTCCAGCAAATGCCACTTGTCTCATCGGGTCCTGGAAGGGCTGGACCATTCACCCACCTGGCCCCACTAGCCAGTATTTGGGTTGTCTGGACCCCGTGGAAAGGGCAGAGATTAGTTTGCCTGTTTTAAAGATAAGGACACTAAGGCAATTGCACAGGGACTCTGGGGAGTCAGAGACAGAGGACTGCTACTTATGGAGCACCTCCTGTGTGCCAGGCACCTCAGAGAACCCTGAGGACACGCCTCTTCCTCAAGGTGGGAGTGACTATCCTCATTTTCCAAATAAAGAAATTGAGAGACATAGAGTTAATTTGCCCAGGGTCATCCATTTGGGATTCCAACCCAGGTCTGACGCTGCTAAAGGCTGTGGCCTTAACCAACACAATCCCCTGCCCAAGAATTTTGGCCCCCCACTGGGGATCTGCAGGAGGCGGGTGGCTGGAGCTCTCCTTGCTAAAGACGTCTCTTTGCCCCAGGGCTGGGATGGGCACACCAGACCATCCTCAGCAAGACTGGAGAGGCAGAGTTTAGAGCCTTGGGGGGACTGGTAGCTGGGGGTCTCCAGCTGAGGAAAACCTACACTCGGCCATCAGGGGAGGCTGGGATGTCTGCCTTCAAAGAGGCAGGGCCGGAGGCTGTCACCCCAGCAGCCAGGGTGCAGGAGGGAAGCTTTCTCTATCACAGCTCCTCCTCCAGGACCATTGTCCCAAACCAGCCTGGGGAGAGAAGCTTCCAGCCCACCCACACATTTCTTGAGGGAAAGACATTGCCAGTCCCCCTCCTCTAAGACTCGCTACTCAACAGCCTGAAAGTTCTTTTGCAAAGCGTCCGTTTACTTACACGCTAACGCTGCTTAGAGTCAGGCAGCATGCTACGCCCAGTGGACACTGCCCAGAACAGGATGGACGAAAGCCCTTCTTCCCTCATGGAGTTTACATTTTGGTGGGGATGACAGAAAACAAACATTAACAACAAAATATATATATATTATAATGTCAGGCGGTGATAAGGTGTTGGGAAGAGGTGGGGATTGGCGCCGGAACGGCAGACAGCTGGAGGTGGGGGAGCAGTTATTTGTTCATTGACTGACTCATTCATTTATTAATACAGCAACTAGCACATAGAAAGAAGGTCCTCCATTTTCAAACAAATGACACATTCATTGAGCACCAGTTGTATGTGCAAGGCACTCACTCCAACAGGTGTTTAATTATGTATGGCATTCAGTGTGGAGCAGAGAGAGCTAGGTGTCTCACCAGGGACCTTGGGGAGGGTCAATGAGTGTGGGTTTGATGTTAAAAGGCTCCTTCCCTCAGTTTACCCTTCTGCAGCATGGAGACATTCTTCTGCTTTCCTAAAAGACTATGAGTCAGACAACCCTAGGGAGATGTTTACACCCCTCTTTTGGCACCTCCATTTCTTCTTCACTAGCTGGCTTCTATCTGCAAGACAAACACCCTTGCTCAAGGAGTCCTTTCTCTCCCACAGCCCCAGGAAAGTCCTCTGTTTCACGTTCTCATACCTGCATGGATTGTAACGATTGACTCATGTATCATCTCCTTGTGAGACTGAGTCTTTGGTGCCTAGCAATACTGCTCAATATGTGCTGAATGAACAACTAATATCTTAGAGAACCCCAGGAAGTCAGAGCGAGAGCAGAACTAGCACTTTTTTAAGTGATGCTTTTATCAGGTTATAAAACTTGGAGCATTCATGCATTGGAAAATGATGAAGGTGTTGCGAAGGATGAGAAGGGTATTCTCAACATACAGATGTGGAATAATCACTAAGAGAACCTATCTTGTTAAGTGAAAAGAGAAAGGTACCAAAAAGAAAAAAAAGAGAGAGAGAGAAACACCAAATAGAATGTCTGAATGTCTGGCATGCTGCCATTTGTAATACACACACACACACACACACACACACACACACACACACACACACACATTATATATTATTATACATATATAATTATATATAAAAACCATATCTATGCATATATTATATATGTGCGCACATACATATAGATATAGATATGTATGCTTGTGCAGGTATAGAATATTTCTGGAAGAGGGGACAGGAAACTCAGTGATAGTTAAGAAACTCAGAGCAAAGTTAAGCCTTAAGTGACCTGTTCTCACCAACTCCTCTTTCCAACCTCCTCTCTCACCGCTAACTAGGGGACAAGTGACTTCAAGGATAGGTGGAGTATAGAGATGAGAGACTCTCCACTTTTCCTCCTTTGGGCATCTTACGTATTAAACGTCTTCATTATTTAAAAAAAAAAACCTTATGAATTACATACGTTTAACGTTAAATTCATTTTAAAAATACAATAAGTAAGGTTAAATAAAAAAGATATAATAAAATCAGTTATCTTCTCATCACCCTGGGCTCAGCCACTCCTAGGAACTGCTGAGAACTCCTGGATCAAAACCCCAGGACTCTGCTCACAGCACAGCCCCAAGCTTGAAGTCAAATGAGGTGGGTAAGGACACCATCCTCAGAGTCAGAGACCTGGGTGTGCATCTCGGCTCTGATGTGGACTTGCCATTGACCTTGAAGTCACTAGCCTTTTCTGAGCCTCAGTTTCCTAAGCTGTCAAGTGGGTTTGTTTCAGAGGTTGGGACTAATGGCACCAGATAAACATATATTGTGATGGTGGTGGTTGTTCCCCTGGGGAATGTCATGGTCATTGTTTCCCCAGGTCTGGGATGAGTGGCTGGCCAGGTCTGCCAAGGCCTGGGCCACCCAGTGCATCTGGGCCCATGGGCCCTCGCAGCTGATGAGATACGTGGGACAGAATCTCTCCATCCATTCTGGCCGGTGAGTGACCCTCTGCCCTTCCTTTACTCAGTCAGTCATTCGACGAGGTCACCAAGCAGCTTGGTGGCAAAGAGGCTTTTCCTTTCTCCCACCCAGCATCTTCCATCTTCTCTGCCTCCCCAGGTACCGCTCAGTGGTGGATCTTGCGAAGTCTTGGTCAGAGGAGAAGCGACATTACTTGTTTCCAGCCCCAAAAGACTGTAACCCACACTGCCCCTGGCACTGCAGTGGCCCTGTCTGCTCTCACTACACCCAGGTACCCCTTTGTCGGGACTAAGGACTGATGGGAGAGCAAATCTAGGTTCCTTGGGAGACAAAGAATGTGGTGGAACAGAAATTACAAATACAACAGAGCCCCCTCTTGATGTTCTTTTACGTAATAAGCATGTTCCTGGAAAGTTGTATGCATGTTGAACTGAGCTGACCTGAATCTGGTTTTGAGTGTCACAGGTGGGATGACAGGGGGGTTTTTTGACCCCAAAATGGAGCTGTAGGACAAGTTCAAGAATGCTTTTGAATTTAATAGGTCCCAACATTTGCTAGTATTTTCTGTTTTCTAAGGCTTCTCCTACCTTAAAAAGACATGCCAAAATAAGGTAACAAAATCGCAGTATATTTCGAGTGCTAATATTGAATATATTAATACTTATCACACATAAAAAATACAATGTGATATAATGTTGCAAGAAATAAGACAAAAACTTCTAATTGTATGACAAATATCTTCTTTCAGTCCTGTTTGTCTTTCTATGACTCTTTTGGAGTTAACGTCAAAAATCTAAATTTAAGACTCTCTAGGAAGTGTGAGGCTTAAATCAAATGTCCTTCCTGACATCCTATGAGGTATCATTACCTTCATTTTACCAAAGAAGAAACTGAGGCACAGAGTAGTTAAGGGATTTGGTGAAAGTCACACAGCTAGTGATACTGAGATTCTGACCAAAGATTATTTAACTCCCAAGTTTGTATTTTAACCTCCAACACAACAACAATTTTCAAACAGTGGTCACTAGGAAAAAAGAAAAGACAAAAATCTAATAGAACAGTACAAAAAAATATTAGCATATTTCACACATGATAAAATTAAATATTGGTTCATAAAATTTTTGTTCCAATTTTTGTGTATCTGTGTAACAGGGTAACATTAAGAAAAAATTTTCCTTACTGTTGGTTGTAGAAAAACACAAAGTTTGAGAAACACGATAGTACAATATGTTTCCATCACCCTCACCTTGAGACAGGTAGACCTCACTTAATGCGCCCATCCGGAAGGAAGTCTGGGAGCCTCCCAGCCCCAAGGATCCTGGGCCCCACTGACCCCTTCTCACAGCTTCCCCATCTTTGTCCTTCCCCAGATGGTGTGGGCATCCTCCAATCGGCTGGGCTGTGCCATCCACACCTGTGACAGCATCAGTGTCTGGGGCAGCACTTGGCACCAGGCGGTGTACCTGGTTTGCAACTACGCCATCAAGTAAGTGCAGCAGGGAGACAGAAGGGGCTTTGGGGCAGGAGGATTGTGAGGTGGAGTGAGCAGAATTCAAAGAAGTAAACTCTTCATTCTAAGTAACCTCAATACCATATATGCTGGTAGTTTCAGAGTCCATTAATAATCCTTTTTCTTTGCCCAAGTTTCAGAATCAACCGGGAGATAAAGGACTGAGGTGGGTAAACAGGCAGTCTCACTCATGAAGTCAGTAGTAGGGAATCTGTCTGACATTTGTCAGCCACGCAGCCTTGCAAATACCTCAGTATTGAATTAGGCCTGCATATCCACTGACAAGCAACACTGGACAACCACAGGCCTTTTCCTATAAAGGCAGTTCCCTCTAAGCTTACCACAAGAAATAGGACAACCAAGAACACATGTTCCCTGCAGGTAGGCAGATCCCAAAGGAAAGGAAGGATAGATGGCATGTTAGCTATTCAGACTCTTCCAGACGCTCCAGTCAGCTTGGTGGGAGAGAGGTCATACAGAAGTGGCCTTCATGCTTGAGTCTCTTGGAAACATGGAGAGAGGGAAATATAAGTTCCCATCCAACAAAGTATACAAACTTGCAAACCACTATAGGTTCTCATACAGAAACCAGAACAATTCTAAGTAAACACGACACTTAGAATTTCAAAATTACATAACGATGACCCCCTTTTACTCTCGTGTAACCCTTGATCATTCACAAAATACTTATACCTTATTACCTCATTGAAGATATGAAAGAGAGAAAGAAGGAAGGAAAAAGGGAGGGACACTGGGAAAATATTTTTCTTTTTTACAGATTCAGAAATCGAAGATCAGAGAGGTATCTTTTGGTGATTTACCAAAAGTCACTGAGCCAATAAGTAGCAGAGCTGTTTGACACACAAGCCTTTTGATTCCAAGTCCCATGTTATATCTACTGTACTATGCTGATGGTCTGGAAGTCACTGGTAGTCTAAGCATTAATTCCCTATTTTTTTGTTAGATAGTAACACCTGTTGACAAAGTACCATATTGTAGCCTAGCTTTGTTAGACAAGAAAACTACAACAACCAAATTACATTACAAACCGCTTAAGGGATTGTTCCAGTTTGTTTGCAGATATGTTAAGTTTTTGCATCTTTGAGTATTAATAGTATACTTGTTAAGATGTTTAGACTCTGGCATCAAGGTTGTCAGAGTTTGCATTGTAATTTAACTTAACCTCTCTATGCCTGTTTCTTCATCTGTAAAATGGGTGCATATTCCACTCATAGAATTGTTAAAAGAATTAAGTGAGCTGACCCAGGCAACACGCCCCCTGCATCCCTCACCCTCACCAGGCTCATAAGAAATTTGGAGGAAGTTTTGGTTCTTATTGTCATTACCAGACCCAAGTTGGATTCCCAGCTCTGCCAAGGGCATGCTGATGACTTTGGGTAAATCATGTTATTTCTTCCTTTAAAATAGAGCTAATACTGCCTGGCTCACAGAGGCTCATAGTGCATTATTGTCCATACTACATGGTAAATAAATCTTGGCCGTGATTATAACTAGGTTATAAAGTCTTCAAGGATGGGAAATAGATCTTATTCATTTCTAAATATATCCTTCTACTACAGTGATGCCAACCCTTTGGTTTTTTTAAGCAGTAGAACATTTTTCTAAGTTTTAACTTAAATAAAAAGGAACTACTCTGATCCCATCACTCCTGGTGTCTCCACCACCCACTCTCCCCACCCCCAAATGTCAGGGAGACTTTTTGAAAACTGTATACTTACAGCATCTGGCACAAATCCTGATGCCCCATCGATGTTCTGGAAGTGTTGAATGAATGAACAAATGAATGAGTCCCATCTGAAACCAGAAATGCATACTTTTCTAAGCACTTTGGCTGACTTTACTCATAGTCACTCAACAATCACTTTTGGAGAAAAAATGATTTTTGCCCACAAATAGTGTTCATTTGAAGTGTGAGAAAACCAGGATTTGCAAAGATAACTAACACTATGGGCCAGGAGTGAGACTATTAGGCAGCCACAAGCAAGAAAGAGCTAAGGGCATGATTTTCGACCTTTAGAGGAGAAAGTGGGAGAAGAAGAGAAATCAGTGAGCTGGGATAGAAGAGAGAGTTGTGGGAAGGTGACGTGTGTAAGCTGGAGCCACGTCAGGGGCATTCTGAAATGCCTTGACCAAAAGCTGTAGATGTGATTCTTTAAGCCAAGGCCTGGCAAACTATGGCCCACAGCAAAACCCGGCCGGCCTACTGCCCATTTCTGTAAATAAAATTTCATTGAAACACAGCTGCACCATTCACTTAATATTACCTATGGCTGCTTTCATGTGATAGAGACATCTGGCCCACAAGGCCTAAAGCATTTACTATCTGGCCCTTTCCAAAATAAAACATTTGCTAACCTTGCCTTGACAACGGGAAGCCACTGAAAGTTCTTGAGCAGGAGAAGGTGGTATTTGGTGTTCTTTTTTTTTTTTTAACAGCTTTTATTGAGATACAATTCGTATACCATACAACTCACCCATTGGAAGTATATAGTTTAATGGGTCTTGGTATATTACATTAATAACTTTTTTAAATTGTAGTAAAATACATATAGCATAAAACTTGCCATTTAACTATTTTTAAGTGTATAACTCTGGGCATTCATTGCATTCACAATGTTGTGTAACTACCACCACTATTTCCAAAACTTTTTTCTCACCCCGAAGAGAAACTCGGTACCCATTAAGCGATAGCTTCCTATTCTCCTTCCCTGCAAAGACTGTGGCCCGTTGAAAGGGTTAACTCAAGAGCTGGTGGGATCGGTTTGGGATAAGGCTGTTTAAGAAATAAACAGCAGTGACCCTGACAAGGCTTCAGGGACATGTCCCCCCTGCCATGATTAAATTACACTCATTGTCTAATTAATTATTCGAGCTCTCATTTGTGTAGTTGTACTCTTATAAGTTACAAAGTGTTTTTTCACTTCATTTTTACAGACACCATTTTATTTATTTATTTGTTTTATTCAGAGAATAAAATCAAGGCGCAAGAAATGAGGTGGTTATTCTGTCACCAACTCACAGGTGGCAGAATCCAGGACCAGGACTGGAACTTAGATCTGCCTGAGCCGAGGTGGAGGGTGGGGCGAAAGGAATAAGAAAATTAATCCTTGCTGGGGAGTCACTTATTTGCCAGGCACGGTGCTAGGTATGTGCACTGCACACGTGGCTCTGTTATTTCATTCTCACTACACCCCTGTGCTGGGGGGAAGTCGTCTCTTGGTTTGACAGATGAAGAGACCGAGGCTTGCAGCTGTGACTTGCCCAAGGACGCATGGCCAGTCAGTGGTGCCGCTGAGATGTGGAAACCTGTGTGAGGGTTGCTCAGTCTCCTTTGTCCCCTAACCCCATCTTTCTGGGACCTTTTTTCTTCCAGAGGCAACTGGATTGGTGAGGCACCATACAAGATGGGGAAGCCGTGTTCCGCTTGCCCCCCTAGTTACCAAGGCAACTGCAATAACAACATGTGCTTCTCTGGGTCCAAATCCAACAGGCTCCTGTGGTTCTGAATTTTCCCTGAGCTCTGAAGGGCCTCCAGCTGGACCTAACCCTCCAAGGGTCCCTCCCCAAAGACTGGGTCAAGGAATAATTCTTTATTTTTAAAGACATGAATTGGGCTCACTCCGCTGATATGATTTTCCTTTTCTGATTCCATTTTCTAAATGTCTAGCATGTACCAGAAGAAAACGATCTCCTCACCTTTCTTCTTTCCTCAATTGCATCTTTCTTTTCTCTGGTTTTCAGGAAAGAGTCCTATGTCTTTAATTGACTCAGTCCTCAGAGAGCCAGGGCTGGGAGGGGCAGTGGCAGCAGCAGTGTTTTACTCTCAGGCCTCAAACTTACAAATCTGTGTCCATCCAATAAAAGGCATTTATTCAATATCCTTTAGCCAGCAACCCACCTTCATTCATCTAACAATAGCCAACCAGCTCTGGGCAGCCTTTGAGGATCCCTGAGTAGGGGACATTTCCAATCCGAGCTTTTAAAAAATAAGTGAAATTAGCTTGTGGACACCTCACTCCTATTTCGTGTTACTGGAGACACGTGGGACCCCTTTCACAGATGGGTACACTGAGGCTCAGCGAAGGAGTCTGACTCACTGAGAGCTGCACAGCTTGTCTGCGAAAGCACCCGGGTCGGAGTTCAGGCTCGGACACCCCTTCAGACACCTCTCTGCACACTCAGGACTGAGAGGCGAAAACCAAAGTCTTTGTGGCCCAAGGGAACTCTCTCTTTCAAGGTCTGTATTTTTCCACTTTCACTCTCTCTGCTTTGGTTTCTCCCTTTCATCTACTTGCCAGTTCTATCTGTCTCTCTTGCTCTGTATTTCTCCTGTAGAATCTCATTCTCATTCCCATTAACCATTTCCCCTTTCCCTACCCCACCCCACCCAGACACCATTAACACACAAAAGTCCTTTTGTCTCCAGAGATAGTAAAATTTCTTCCTCAGACCTTGCCCTCCAGCTGGAGCTCACTCCCTACCTGGCGGATGAAAACAGGCCACTTTCCCCAGAACGCCTACCTTTTTCCGGAAGGAGTGAATTTTCTTCTCTTTTGGTCATTCCTAGACCACAACCTGGGCGTGTCAACATCACCATCACCTCCACCACCACTACCACCACCGCCCCTGCCCCACCCCAATAAAGTCCTTTGAGATGCCATGCAGTGGCTCTTTCTGGTCCCTTCCTCTCTCAGATCCCAGGAGGGTCAAAGAGGAGAGAGGGGAATTAGTGGGGGGAGATGGAGTGAGAGGACAACCAGGGGAGGGGGCTAACGGCCCCTCATCAGCCCCTACTATGCTCCAGGCACATCAGCTAGATCAGGCGTACATGTGTGTATATTATTATTCCATTTTACAGATGAGAAAATGAAGCTTAGAATGAGTGCCCCTTTCCAAATGCTGGAAATGAGTGAAATAAGAGAAACAAAGATACTGTTTTGAGTTCATTATTCTCATATATCCTTCCTACTTTCTTTTGGGAGGGGGTATTAAAATATTCTTTCATTTATAAAACAATGGTGATAATAAATGTTAGATTTTAAAGAAAATTATTAATGTCCTTATTTTGGGGAAAAATGGTTTGCCAACCCTATATCAATTTACCAACTGTTCTAGAAATTTAAGTGGCATGTGACCCCGTGATTTAAATGATGTGCATGAGGTCACATAGCTACTAAAGAACAGACATGGGATTCAGTTTCATCTGACTCCAAATCTCGTGTTGTTTTGACTGTTCACTTTGCCTTCCTGGGTCCTGAGTACCAGGATAATGAAAATAACAGTGACAGGCATTTACGAGCTACTTAGGGCACTCAATCTCACTGAACTGCCATAGCTATCCTAAGTGGTAGGTACTGTTCCTATCCCCATTTTACAGACATAAAAACTGAGGCTGAGAAAGCTGGATTTGAATCTGCTCTGTAAGACTCAAAAAGCTGTCTTACTCTCCTGCCTTTTAACTGATAAGAGAGAAACTCAGGGAATGAACAAAGGTAAAGACAATTAAGCAAAAAAAAAAAAAAAAAAGGCATTGGAGGGTAGGAATTCCAGATGACCACCTGAGTTCCCCATTTCTGATAGTGCCTTTGACTAGAGCCTGTGATGAAAGGACAATGCTTGTGTGCCTGCTTTGGCTGGTCACACCTTAGACATGCAGACCTGGGGGTGAGGACTGGTGTGAAAGGAGTTGCATTTAGTATCCTGGCTTGTTAAGCTCAGTTCCAACTGAAGGGGAACTTTTCTTGCAAGAAATCAGTAGCAACAACTTTCCAGCCTCTGTAGTATTTTATACATTTTGAAGACCTTCATACCCCGGTCTCATTTGGTCACTCATCTGTTCATTCATTCACCAACCAAAAGGGTTAAGAGCTTAGACTCTGGAGCCATAACGCCTCCGTAAAAATGTAACTTAGTGGCTGGGTGTGCTTGCTTGTAAGTTACTGTGAGCTCTCAGTCTCATCTGCAAATGGGGACACTAATAGTATCTGCCTCATGAAGCCATTCAAAACATGAAATGAATGAATATATGGAAACCACTTAGAACAGTACCTTGCACATAGTGAGTGCTATAAAATTGTCAGCTCTGTGCACAGTGGTCATTAATGTAGATCGGGGTAGGCAAGCTATGGTTCACAAGCCAAATTTCACTCACCACCTGTTTTTGTAAATAAAGTTTTATTGGAACTCAATCATGACTATTTCTTTCTATATGTTCTATGGCTGCTTTCATGCTTCCACAGCAGACAGGAATAGTTGTGAAAGACTGTATGTCTCGCAAAGCCCGAAATATTTCCTAACTGACCCTTTACAGAAAGTCTGTCAACCTCTGAGATCTGTAGTGTTCCTGTATTCCCAGAGTTTATAATTCTAGTGGGACAGTCAAGCATTAAATAGAAGATGAATACAGATACACTATTATGACAGAAAGAAGTGGTACTTGGGAGAAGAACAGGGAAGTACAAAAGCATTACATAGGTCTTCCTGTGGGGGGATGTTTTTTGATAAAGAAGAGAAGCTGCTCAGTTTCTGAGGCAGTGATGACAAAGGGGTAGAAAGCTTGGGGAAAGAGCACCGGGCAATATCAGGAACTAAAGAAGACCTACTGGGTGTTGGGGGAAAGGGAGTGAGATTTGGCCAGGGCCAAATCATGAACAATCTTGGGGCTTCACTTGGGGACAATAGGGGAGGCACAGCAAGATTCTAACAGTGGAATGACATGTCATATTTGCATTTGAAAAGATCATTCTGGCTACTTTAATGGGGAAAACTATGATGAGGGTCAGAGTGGATGCTGGGGTCGGGGGAAAAAGACCATTTTGATAATCCAGATGAGAATCAAGGTAGTGGCATTGGAAACAAAGAGAAGTGGATACATTTTTGAGATGTTAGGCAGTGGAATTCAGGGGGTCTTTGTAATGGTTGGTCGTGTAGGAAATGGGGTAGATGAAGGTGCCATTTTATCAAGATGCTGAATATAGGGAAAGAAGTTTTATCAGAAGGAAAGAGCCAGAGTGTATTTAGGGGTATATTATCTTAACAATGTCTGTGGAACATATAAGTGGAGATATCTAGGAGCCAGTTGGATATATGAATCTGGACTCCAGAAGGGAGATTTAGGTTGAAGGTACACAATTGAGAGTCACAGGTATATGGATGGCCATTGAAGTCATCATAATGAATGAGATTGTGGGAAGAGAGAATAATAGGTTGAGAAAAAAAGAAATACATCTAAGTCCCAAGTAACTCTAGTGTTTAAGAACAGGAAGAGAATCAAGAACTGTCAAGAAATAGAGAAGAAAAGAACAGTCAAGAAAGAAGGAAACCGGAAGCCTATTACAGAATGGATGCTAAGGGACGAGCTCATTGAAAGGAGTAGTCAACTGTCAAATTCTGCTGGGGGTCCCGTAAAGTGTCCATTGAATATTTAGGCATGGAGTCGTTCTAACTCATTAATCAAGACTAAGTGGCGTGTGTGTTTGGGATCAGAGCCAGACTGAAGGAGGCAATGCTGTTGGCAGGGAAAATAGAGCTAGTGTAGACAGCTATTTAGTTCAGGAGCAAAGGGAGGAGAGAGCAGATGTAGTAGCTGAGATGGGGAAGGAAGTTGTGAGAGTGTTGGTTTTTTGTTTTTTTTTAAATAAAAGATATTATAGTATATTCAAATATTGATAGGATTCTGCTTCTAAAAGTTTGTCCTTCAGATATACTCCCCACATGTGGGTCAAGACACATGTATGAAGACAGTCACTGTTTGTATTTGCAAAAACCTGGAAATAACCAAAATGTCCAGCAATAGGACACCAGTAAAATTACTCGTGGGACATTCACACAGTGGAATACTACACAGCTACTCAAGAGAATGAGGTTGGTGTGTTGGTATGGGATCACCCTTAAATTCTAAGGGTGGGGGTGGAGGAAGCAAATGGCAGAAGAGTGTGTTTAATATGTTTCCGTGTATTTATATGCATTTATATTTGTGTGTATGTCTTAGTCAGCTCAGGCTGCCATAACAAAATGCCATAGTCTGGGTGGCTTAACCAACATTAATTTTTTTTCCATGATTTTGGAGGCTGGAAGCCTGAGATCAGGGTTGCAGTGTAGTTGGGTGCTGGTGAGAGCTCTCTTCCTGGCTTGCAGACAACCACCTTCTCACCATGTCCTCATATGGCAGAGGGGAAGCTCTCTCAAATCTCTTCTTATAAAGACACTGATCCTATTGGATCGGGACCCCACCCTTATGACCTCATTTAATATTAATTTCTTCCATAAGGTTCTATCTTCAGATACAAATTGGAGGGTTAGGACTTTAACATCTGAATTTTCGGAGGACACAATTAATTTCACAGCCGTGTATATGTGTACATCTGTGGATAATTTCTGAAATTTGTTTAAAAATTTAATAGAACGAAATGTGGGATCTAAGATAAGAGGAAGGTTTATTTTTCATTATGTTCTGTTTGTATAATTTTTATTTCTAGCATGTGAATGTATTACTTTTACATTTATAAAACTAGTTTGAAACAAACAAAAGCAAAAGGAAAAGTTACATCACATGGTTAACCTTAAAAAGACTGAGAACAACAAATGATGATAAGCATGTGGAGCAGATAGGAACTCTCTCGCCTTGCTGGCAGGAATGCAAAATGGTATGGCTACTTTGAACAACAGTTTGGGAGTGTCTTATAAATTAAACATATATATATACCATGTCAACCAGCAATTCCTTTCCTAGAAATTTATCCAAGAGAAATGATATATATGTCTACATGAAGACTTGTCCATAGATATACATACCTGCCTAATTTATAATAGCTCCAAACTAGAGACAACCCAATGTCTGTCACCAGGTGAATGGTGAACAAATGCCAGTGTATCCATTCAATGGAATACTACTTGGCAAGAAAAAAGAACATGACCATAGATAAATCTCACTAACATGCTGAACAAAATAAGCCAGACAAAAGGATAAATGCCATCTTATCTATTTTTGATATTCTAGAAAAGACGAATCTAATCTGGAGTGACAGACAGAAAGCAGGTCAGTAGTTGCCTGGAGTGAGAGGTACCTGGGTATTGATTGCAGAGGAATAAAGGGAACTTTCGGGGGTGATGGAAATATCTATATCTTGATTAAGATTATAGTTACATGGGTGTATACATTTGCCCAAACTCATAGCATAGTGCACTTAAAAAGGGTCCATTTTTATTACATGTAAATTATACGTCAATAAAATTAACTTTAAAAGTCTAAAGAGGGAGAGGTTGAATACATATGGGAGAAATCATACATGGTCATGTGGGACTCCTGAGCAGCGGGAAGCGGTAGGGAGCAGACCGGGTGAATCTGAATGGAAGGAAGTGAGCAAAGTGCAAATATAGGTGAATTTCACCAGGGAGTTGAGGCAGGTCCAAATTTAAGGCTTCTGTTTCCTCTGTGAAGAAGGTAAAATCTCATCCATTCAGGGATGAGAATGGAAAAGGTTTGGAGGAGAGGAAAGATTTGATATAAAGAATAGGAGAGCAGCGAGAAAAGAGAGGCAAAAGCTCTGTGCCACATGGTCACCAATGTGACCGAGTTGGTGGTCACAAATCTATGGTGGCCCTCATCTGTCCTCTAAGTGAGTTTTTTTTTTTTTAACTCAGTAGAGACTAGCTGCTGGTGGACAGGCATGAAAAAAACAAGGCACTTAGATTTATCCAGGCTTAGGTTTTTGTCAGGTGGTTAGAATGAAAGGAACCAAGAGAGAAGTAATAGAGAAACTAAGATAATAGGCTATGGCTTTAAAGTGGACAGGTGGAAAAGAAGACGAGAAGGTGCGACAGGCAGGGAGAAAATGGAAGGAAGAAAGGACTGGAAACAATCCCAGTGTCCATCAAAAGGAGACCAGAGCAATAGCACTGGGAAAAGGGAGACTGTGGACAACTAGCTATCTTAGAAGTGGAACAATGCCTGAGGTGGGTATTACTATAGGGAAATGAGATCATTTACCAAAAACCATATAGCAAGACAATGGTGGGGCAGGGATGTTCTGATTCTTCTGAGTCCCAAGGTTTACTGCTTCTCACTTGAGCTCTAACATAACAAAGACCTTGATTCCGTTATCCCAAATCAGGCCATGAGACCCAACATTGGGACAACAGAAATGGGATTGTTTCCTAAAAAGCCAAGTAGCAGGTGTTCAGTATTCACGAGAGCTAAAAAGCAAGATGGCCCTGCATTCAGAGACCAGAATGCAGATTTCAGCAGTTTACTTTTTTAATGGAGAAGGAGATTAGTGGACCAGGGGAGGGAACAGGCAGAATGCTTTTTGGGGGCCTGGAGTCGACCTGCGTTTCTCCATCCCTCATACGACTCACCAGTTTGTAATAATATATTTAATATTATCTGATTGATGCCCGTCTCCTCCATTAGTCTATAAGTTCCATGAGTGCAGGGATGATTTGCTAATTTCTATACCACTGGAGTTTAGCATGAGACTTGGTATTCAGTAGGTGCTCAATAAATATATGTTAGATGAAGGGGAGTTATAATTCTAGCTCCTCTATGTACCAACTGTGAGTCTCCAAGCAAGCACCTTCTCTCTGTGCCTCAATTGTCTCATCAAGGTTAAAATTGAACATGGCAATGCCTGTATACAGCTCCTAGCATCCAGTAGGCGCTCAATACATACAGTCCTCCACCCTTCTCCTTTTCTGCTCTCCTGCTCCCTCCCACCTCATGCCACACCCATTTGTGTAGAGTCATAAAACCCAACCCAGGTTGGACTCTCACCTCCATAGCCCCTCCTGGCCAGTACCTTTCCTCAAGTTGGGGGTGGGGGAGCTTGTGTCCCCTACATCTGGCTGGAGGTCTCCCCAACCCGAGTGCAGGACTGGGGCCCAAGTGGACCTCGGGTCTGGCCAGGTTGCTGTTGCCGTGGTAACAGTGACAGTCCCCAGCCGCAGGTTCCCTAAGAGACTGGTTACTCTTTAACGTATCCACCCACCTTGGGTGATTAGAAGAATCAATAAGATAACCGGGCGGTGGCAGCTGGCTGTGCTCACTGCCTTCCTGGTGGACTGGCTCCCACTGCCGCTGTGTGTGGGGCCCAGGCTCCTCCATGCCCCCGGGTCTCCAGCTGGGTGGGCTCGGCCATGGTCAGTGTCAACGCGCCCCTCGGGGCTTCAGTGGAGAGTCCCTATGGTGAGTGGGGCCAGCGGGTGGGACCGGGGGAGGACTGAACAGGACGGGACCATGGTCAAGTTTGGGAGACCGTGGGATGCCCCCCCATCCCATGCATTTCAGAGGGAACCAAAGACCCTATAAGGGCTCCTCTAAAATGGCAAGAAGCCTAGGGGAGGCATGCAACTTGCTTCACTAAGCTCCCAAACAGGGGCATGGCGGATTTGGTATGGGAAGCGCTGGGGCCACAGGAGCCCCAGTGCAGTGGCTTGGTGCATTTTCTGCCCAGAGAGACTGCTTTCCTGGGTATGCATCTCAAGGATACTTCCAAAATTTCACAGAGGATGGGGCTGGAAGCATCATCCCCACTTTGCATTGGGGCCAACTAAAGTCCAAGGAGAGCCTTGCTGAGCATGGTTGTGGAGCTGAGTCATGATCTAGGTGGGATGGGACTCAAGGGGAGAGGTGGCCGGCCCCTCTGATGAGGGCCACCAACTCAGGGTAATTCAGTAAGGGGAAGTGGTATAAAGCAATGCACAGTGTGGGGCATTGGAAAATGAGAATGATCTCATGCTAGATGTGTGCAACTTAGATGCAAGGTTAGGGAAGCATGTGCCACTGACGGTGAAGGGCTTGGGTGCTCTTGCTTGAGGATGACATCAAAACTGTAACCCAAATGTCTGACAGTAGAGGATGGGTAAATAAAGTATGATTTATCTTTAAGAGAGAATGCTATCCTATTGTTTAAAAAAAGTGCAGATCTGCGTTTAGATAGCGAAGGACCTCCATGTTACATTAAGTGAACAAAGTAAGCTGAAGGACTGTGTATAGCCTATTACATTTCTGATAACAAAACGGATGTATGCATGTATATGTACACGCACGTTTATATTTACATAGAAAGTTATTGGAAGGACACAGAGACCAGAAACAGAGTTTTGTTTCTGAGGAGGGAGTTTTAAGAGATTGTTTTATTTTATTTATTTATTTATTTATTTATTTATTTTGCATGTTTTGGATTTTTAAAAATTAGATGCATTTTATAAACCATCTTAAATCACACGTTTGCACAGAACTTATCCCCTGGAATCCGGTAGATATTGGTTCTAGTTCTATGACTTTAGATAAATTATTTAACATTTCTGCGCCTCTCTTGCCTTCTCTCTGAAGTTGAGATAGGGTATCTTAAGGTTTTCTTGGATGACTAAAGGAGATCAAGGATGTAAGCCCTTGGCACAATACACATTGTAGGCACTCAATACATATTACTTAGTATCCTTATTAACTGAGGATGGCTGGCCTCAAGGAATCAGGGACTGGTCTCCTGTCTAGCCTGGGAGATCTTTCTTTGTTCTACCATCAAGCATGAGTCTGTGTTGCAGAGGGAATAGCAGAAGCTGAAGAATCAAAAACAGCCTGGGGATCTATCCCACACACCAGCTGTGTGACCTTGGGCAAGTCACTTCCCCTCCTCTGAATCTATTTCTTCCTCTATAAAATGGAGAGAACAGGACCTATCTCACAGAGGGTGGTGCAATTAGAGGAGATAGAATAGCTAAAGGGCTGGGCATGGCTTAGGCGCTTCATCTAAGGTTAAAACACAATTGCAAGATCTGATTAATCTTGTGGCCAGAGGAAGATTATTGTTTCCCAAAGGGTCCAGTCAGCTTCTGGAGAAGGAGGGCTCTGGGCCAAAAGGCTAGACTAGAAAGAAAGGCCCCATAGAGCTCCTCCCAAAGGATAATATAATAATAATAATAATATAAACTGACAGCCTCTCACCACATCTCAGATCTATCCACTTTGTAGGATGTCCTCTAATCGCCCTTTATCCCAGCATCTGTAATGCTCATCAAATAGCAAGTATTCAACAAACATTGGTTGGGTGATTGGATGGATGGACAGATGGACGGACAAATGAATGGATGGATGGATAGATGAATGTTCTATGCCTATTACTTTATTTATTCTCACAATAGTTTTCTCAGATAAATAATATTATTATCTCCAAGAACTGAAGAGAAAAAAATTATATGACCCCTAGACCTGATACTGTCTGTCTGTGCTGATGCTCTTGTCTAAGCTACCGATCTGGTGGGGCAGAGAAAGGAGGGCTCCCATGGCTAAGTTAGAAGCATACACCAAAGAAAAGCAAAGCACTGTTGTTCTGGGAAAGTGGGACATTCGCTAGTGTGTGTGTTTGTGCGTGCGTACGTGTGTACGTGCGAGCGTACGTGCGTACATGTGTGCGCTATGGGATAGTGGCTAAAAGACCCTGCTTTTCAGGTAAAATCACTCTAGGTTAGCATCCTGGATCTCCTTTTTCTTTTTTTTTTTTTCTTAGCAGTGTGGTCTCTCTCTGAGCCTCAGATGTTTCTTCTTCTGTAAAATGAACTAGGGAAGTCTGCTGGGAGGCTCTGGGAAAGATACACTTTCTGATTTAGAAAAAACAACACAAAGTGCTTTGAGGCAAACCCCCTCTCCTGGGTCTTCTAACAGGGATAATAATAAACCTCCTCAGGTTGCTAGGTAGGAAACATGGTACAAAGCAGAGCTCAGGAGAGGCAGTGAGGGACAGCCTGGGTTAACGTCATGTGTGCTTAGAATAGTGTTTGACACAGGTTAAGCATACAATAAATCCCAGCTGCTGTTTTTGAACCTTCTTAGTATGACAATCTCTGATGAGCTTATCTTTGGTGTGGTGATGATACTGGGTGAACTTGACCTTCCCCTGGACTTACAATGTGTTCATGACATTGGATTCTGCTTTGTAGTTATCATAATTACTCTGATCAAATAGTTGGTGGGCATTGTAGTATCTTCTCCCCCACTAGACCATAAACTCCATGAGGTCAGGAACTTCAATGGTTCATTTGGCCTTGTATGTCTCACACAGTGACTAGCACAGAATACATGCTCAATAAGCATTTGTTAGTTGAATGAATTGGGGGAGGTTTTAAGAAACAGCCCTGTGACAATGGTCAACAATGTCAGCCAGATGTGTGCTCTTTCCTTCCTTCTTCTCTGACACCTTCACTTTTGGTTCTTTATTTGTCTCATTATAGACCAAAGGTGGCTGTCACAGCATCAGGCAACATATCTGCACTTAAGTGAAGCTGGAAGGGGTTTCCTGAAAGCACTTTTTTTTTTTATCAAAGTTTCCTGCAAACCTCCCAGCGGACATTCTTAGATCAAGGAAAACTAAGTCAAGTACCTAACGGAAAGACTTTGATGGAGGTTTATTGAATGAATGAATGAATGAATGAATGGACGATGGATGAATGAATGAATGAACGAATAGATATCTGAGTGGCTGAATAGGTAGATTGTTGGATGAATGAATGTGATGGGTTGGTTTGGGGGTAGATGGATGGGTGGATGGATGGATGGATGGATGGATGGATGGATGGATGGATGGATGAGATGGGCTGGGTTGGGCTGGGCTGGGTTGGGATAGTAGTACCTGCAAGTGCTCAGAATAGGACAAATAAGATGGGGTGATTTGACTACTATCAATAATCCCCCATCAGGGCAGTACATCTGTTTCCAAGTGCCAGATGAGCCTGATTTTTCCTGGGTTAATGGGCTTAGTTCCTTTGACAAAAGGCATCAGCCTCGGGCCAGATCAGAGGCTATCGTCAGAGGCAGTTTGATTAAGTGGTTGTTATGAGGATTCCATGAGCTAATGAAAAAGAAAAGGTATCATAAACTATAGGTGCTTTTTCTCCCTGAAGGGTTGATGGACCCCCAAGTTGGGTAGGCTATGGGACTGTGTCAGATATCAGACATGGCAGTTTCCACCCTTCATTCCTCAAAATAGTCTCACCTTTTTCTTCTCTACATCACCTTCCCATCCCATCTCAATTCAATTTCAGCCCTATGGTTCGATGGTTCACAAACGTGGTATATGGGAAACTTTCTTAAACTGACATATTTTGAGGCTCCACTCCTGGTGAATCAGAATCTCCTGGGATGAGTTCCAAGAATCTTTAATTTTTTGTTAAGTTCCTTATGTAATTTTGGCTATTAGGTCAGTTGGAGTTTGAAAACCATTGCCTTATTTTGTCTCATCTTCTAACGGGTGGCTATAGATACTCTGAGCGTCTCTTATCTCTACCCAGAAGACTCCTGCATTCATTAATTCATTGTTTGCTTGTTCATTTCTTCAACAAACAACTACCGGGGCGTATGGTATGCATGGCATTCTGCTAGGTGCTGGAATCTAGGAGAATAAAATGTGACTTCAGATCTTGCATTGTTCAATCTGGTGGGGTCCACAGACAGAGCAGCAGGAATCAAAGACAGAGCACTATGAAATGGATGGATAGGACACTATGGTAATGAAAGGGACTTAGGAGGAGGGGACGGGGTCAGAGACCTCTGATCCTGGAGGAGTGGACCAATATCTAAGCTGAAACTTGAAGGTTTCCCAGGGCTCAGTCAGGAGATGAGAGGAGAAACAGCATATGCAGAGGAGCAGAGCCTGGCTATAAATCGTGCTGATTTTACTTCTATTTGACCGCAGTTAACTCCATCCTTATTGAAAGTTCCTTGAGACTTCTCTGATTGTTTCATGAATGGTTTGTCTTGTTCCTAAAAAAATTCTGAGATGCTTAAGTGCAGATGCTTTCATTTTTTTCTGACTCACATGCCTTCAGCATAAGGGTGGGCCCATGAAGAAGTAAGAATTTTAGTTTAATCCCCTTCTATGTAATGAGCAGGATGCTGGCTACTTTATATGTTTTCTCTATTTTATCTTTGCAATGACCCATCAAGGTGGAAAGTATCATCCCCATGTTATAACCAGGGAAATCGAGATTCAGAGTTGTTAAAGTTTTCCCGCATTACACGACAAATGAGTGATTAAAATCTAGAATGTCTGATACCAAATCTTTATTCTTTTAGCTATCCTGTAAACTCTTATAAAAGCAGAGGCTGTATAATATCGTGGTTAGCAGCTCAGACTCTGGAGTCAGATTGCCTAGGCTCAGATTGCCACCTACTAGCTGTGTGGCTATGAATAAATTACTTAATTTTCCATACCTCAGTCTAATTGGATGATAATAACATCTACTTCATAGGATTGTGAGAATTAAATGAGGTTAATATCTGTAAAGTACTAAGTGTCACACGTAGAAAGTGTTATGCAAATTTTAACTATTATTATTGTTACAGTTTTTATATCTACTATGTGAAAGGGACTGAATGCTTACTATGTACTAGGCATTAATTAGCTGTTATGGAATGAACATAATGAGGGATATGCACTTGGTTCCAGGATGCAACTGTCCAGCTGGAGAGTCAGGACAAAGCTTAGTTCCAAGCCTTCAAGTGCGTGGGGTTCTCAAGGCCTGGTCCATGAGTCTTGGCCTATGTGGACCAAGTGAAAGGTCTGGAAATGGAAGGATCAGATGTATGTTGGGGACCAACTTGGGAAATGACTCTGACCCCAGGCAGCTATTGGTAGCCTCCCTCAAGTCCTCCTCCCACTGACTCTCAGCCTTCTCTTCTGAGAAAAGGAAGTATGTGCCTGGCTCAGGGGTTATCACACAATATTCACTGGAGGAGTCAGGAAAGATACCTCAGGGTTCACTTTGCAGCTGATGGGAGTGTGGGGAGGGGGTGGTATTCAAATGGTTTAGGCACTTAGCTTCTGGTTCAAGCAGAGAAGCTCCATTTTGACTTCTGAATGAAACACTTAATAAAAGGACTCAGTGGTTCAAAAATGTTCAGAGAACTAGAGGACCAGATCAGTGTGTTTCAAACTGCCATCTTGACTCATTAATGGGTCACACAATTTATTGAGTTGTATTTATTAGAGCCATACTAACTGATGCAATGAACAAACCCAAAATGTAAATTAGAAGTTTATTTACCACAGTAAATAAAGGGACCCTGGCCCAGAGTGACATTTATCATTTCTGTTCACATTCCACTGGTGAGACACAGTCATATAGCCTTGGCCAAATGCAGAGGATTCTGGGATATGTGGTCCCTAGCAGGGGAGCTGTTTCCCAGGAATAGCTCTGAACTATGAGAGGAGAGCATGAATTTGTGGGTACACAGTCAACCACTTCTGCCATGGGGTCATGCGCGCGCGCGCGCGCGCGCGCACACACACACACACACACACACACACACAATCAAATATGTATAACAAATATGAATACACAATGTTTTACCTGTGCGCGCGCACACACACACACACAATCAAATATGTATAACAAATATGAATACACAATGTTTCACATAAAATATTTCAATAAAATGGTGCATAGAGAGATACAGCGATGGCAATAAAGCAAATGTGACAGAATACTACCTATCAGTGAATCTAGGTGAGGGACATATTAGTGCTCACTATACTATTCTTTCAAACTTTAGTATGTTTGACATTCTTCAAAGTAAAATATTGGGGAAAATGTAATTGTTAAAATTTGTTAGACTAATAAATAGTATAAACTAAGGTATAAATAGAATTGGGCTTAATTTAAACTTGAGAGTTTTGATTTGTAACTTTAATATAAGGGTTGGCAAACTTTTTCTGTAAAAAGCCAAATAGTAAATATTTTAGGCTTTGCAGGGCAGTGGGATCCGCGGCAACTACCAGCTCTGCTCTTGTAGCACAAAAGAAACCATAGGCAATAAATAAATGAATAGGTGTGACTACATTCCAACAAAACTTTATTTATAAAAACAGGCAATGGGCCAGATTGTAGTTTGGCCCAGGGGTTGTAGTTTGCTGACTCTTGCTTTAATATATATTATTTAAATATAAATAATATTTAAAAATAAATATTTTTTTTTAAAAAAAAAAGGCTTTGAAGCACATATTTTTAGTCATAGGCAGATGTATTATTTCGAGAGTGCAATTCAAGTCTTCATTAAAAATTACAGATCAGCAGTGTCCAAGCTGTTAGGGACTCAAGTCTCTTAATGCTTTTTCACTACGCTGGACAAAATAATTTTAGCACATTCGCTGTTCACATAATCAGCTGGTTTCTTTCATTTTCATTTCTTGCCTTTTATTTGAATAAAAATATACTATTTAAAAACTTTTTTTTATTGAAGCATAATGTTCATCAGGAAACAGAGTAAGGAAATTACACCAAGATGACCACTCTTTTAAATGAAGTAAAATAGAATAGAAAATATGATAGTGCATCTCACGTAATAAGAGTCAATTTTGCATGTGTGAAGCTTTTGTTTCCTTTCTATATGTATATGGATGTGTGCTTGGGATTGTGATAATAGTGAAAATTTGTAGAACACTTACTAGGGATTTACACATATGAATTCTTTATCTTCACAATGACTCTATGAGGTAGATACTATTATTGTCATTCCCATTTTATAAATGAGAAAATGGAGGCACAGAGAGGTTGAGCCACTCAGCGAAAGTGACTTAGACACCAAAGGGTGATACCGGGGTTCCAACCCAGGCATTCAGGTTCCAGGGTCAGTATTCTGACTCCCACTTTTATGGCCACTATATATAAAGTATGTGATGTAAAATGTGTTACTTATTGAGGGTCGTGGTCAAGAGGATTTCAAAGCCACTGGACAGAATGTTCCCAAAGGTTCTTTATAGACCTTAAAAATAGCATACTTTTCCTTTGGTGTACCCACAGGATACAGGGGCCAATTTTATGCAGTACATGGACAAACTTTTAAAATCATATTGAATTTATTTTACTGTATGTTAGAAAAATTTATAAATAGCATATTAAATAGCAATATAAGAGATCCTCTTAAAATTAATGTATGTCCTTAAAAGGAAGAAAAATATCAAGTAAATAATTACAGGTAAATGAAGTACAAGTAATAGGTAGATATGGTAAAATCATCAAGAGGAATATAAGTGTCTGGGGCTTTGGGGTCAGACACTGAACTTGGCATTTCCTACCTCTGGTTTATTCGATCACTTATATAGTACTTATTATGGGCCAGGTACTCTTCTAAACAGTTTATAAAAATTATCTCCTTTAATCTTCACAACTACGCATTGAAGTAAGTATTGTCATCATACCCATTTCTCAGAAGAGTTAACAAAGGCTCAGAAGGGTTAAATAACTTACCCCAAAACCACACAGCCTATGAGAGGCAGAGCTAGGATTCAAAACAAGGTATTGTATTAGTAAGGGCAATACTATCTGATGCTAAGTAAGATAGAAGAGTTATCTTCTGCACACAGGGACCCTGCCTACTTCCATCTTGGTTGAAAGATGGGTTTTATTTTAACCATCACACCCCGCTGTGATAGGTGGGATTTTCTTTGTCATTCATGGCTCCATGTCCTCCTCTGAAAATTGGATTATGAATGCCAGTTCTGTTTACATCTCATGATAGCTCAAGGGGTGGTTGCAAGAACCTATCTTATACTGTTGTGAAGATTAACTGAGATAACACATAGAAAGGCCTTAGTTCGTGTTTGGATGACATTACCGGTGAATAATAGGAATAATAGTAATATGGTTATGCAAATGAAACAATGAATACTGTCTTATCTCCAAATGGAAAAATAGTTTATTGGATTTTTTCTATTAGCCAATTAATACGTTACATGTAAGACTAAAAATATCAAGAAGTAGTTGTATAACCATGATATTTAGAAATAGGAGTATGCCAGGCAAGGAATAAAACCTAGCTGAAATCATTGCAAGTGGTTGCCCCTGGATAGTGGGAATCAGGTTCAGGAAAGAGTGGGCCAGTCTACGACCATGCCACCCTGAACAAGCTCCATCCCATCTGATCTCAGAAGCTGAGCACATTAGGGCCTGGTTAGTACTTGGATAGGAGACCACCTAGGAAGACCAGCTGCTGTAGGCAGAAAAAAAAAAAAAAAGGGATTGTAAATGGACAAGGTCCTTGCAATCTGTGAGGTCAACCAAGGGTTGCCTTGCCTATAAAAAAAAAAAAAAGAGTGGGCCAGCAACTCCTGCTATTTAGTATCAGCTTTGTAGAAGTATTTGATTTTTTCAGTTGTGTGCCTATAAAGTTTCAATTGAATTTTTTAAAACAATTTTAAATTAAAAAGAAAAAGGGAAAAATTAAACACTGTTTCAAACTCTCTCAAGTGTATGTGGAAATAAGAGTCGTGAGACAGAAAGCCACAGAGGGAAAAAGCAGAGTTAATGTTAGAGGAGAAATTCAGTATAAATCATGTTTAAAATCCCTGCTGAAAACCTTCCAACAGTTTGTGTCTCACTGAACAGAAAACCCAAGCTCTTTCCCCTGATCTAAAAGTCCCCCTGGGATCTGACTCTGCCTGGCCTCTGCTGGCCTCTCTTGCTTTTTTCTCTTTTGCTCACTCTATCTCAGCCACTCTGGTCTTTTTCCTAGCCTTCAATGACACCAAGCACATTCCTGCCCCAGGGCCTTTGTACTTGCTATTCTCTTCACCAAGAACACCCTTCCCCCAGATCTTCCCATAACTGATTTTTTTCTCATCGTTCGTGTCTTAGCTCAAATGTTCTCCGCTCAGAGTGGCCTTCCTTGACCAGCCAAATCTGAGACTGACTCACCTCCATCCATCACTGTTATCCTCTACAGCCCTGAAGTCTGGTGCATTCCTTGATCTGTTTATCATCTGTCTCTTCCACTACAATGAAAATTCCATTAGAGCAGGGAATCTGGCTGTCTTATTCCCTGCTTTATCCTCAGCATGGAGAACAGTGCTTGGCACACTGTAGGTGCTCCATAAATATTTGTGGAATGAGCAAATACAGATGGGGACAGCTGAGTCAGTACCCTGCGTGGCTGGATGGGGCAGTGGCATGGGGAGGAAGCTGCAGCCTCTCTGCCTGGGCCCTGCCCTGGGTAAATAGGCTTCATTCTGCCCAGACAGCCACTGTTTGAAAACTGTCTGCCATGGAACTGGCCAAGCCCGGGCTTCCACACTGCCAAGGCCCCAGGATTCCCTGGGACAAGCAGGGGAGGCAGCCACACCCCAGGGAGAGAGAGCTCATGAAGGAACAGGTGAAAAAGTTATCCAAACAGGCACAAGGAAGGTGGGGGAGGTGGTGAGACAGAGAGCGCAGTTGGCTCTTTCTCGGCAGAGCCCAGAGGAGCTGGAGGGAGGCCCTGGCACACCCAGTGGACAGCTGCCCAGGCAGGGCCTGGCCTCCGGGCTGGGCCTCCAGGATCCGATTCTAGTCCTGCTCTGGTCTTGACTTGCAGAGGGACCTCAGGCACTTGCCATTCTTGGGCCTCAGTTTCCTCCCCTATAAACTATGGGACTGTGAGCCCATCACTGGTTTTCAAACTTAAAAAAAAAAAAATGGTAGTGGAATTCTTTCTTCAAACAAAATCTTACCCGGAAGCCAGTTCACAGGAGGGGTACGGTGAAGGTGGTCCGGCTAAAGGAAGTGTGGAGATGTAGGTCACAGGGAGAAAACCAGCAGATCTCTGAGGATGGTCCTTCAGTGTGTTGAGGGGAAGGAGAGTGCAGCCAGAAGGGGCATCTAGAGTCTTCTAATCAGATACAGACCCAGGTTCAAGCCCCACAGTGTGGCCTTAGGCACTTCCCTCCACCTTTCTGAGCCTGGGTTTCCCCTGTCTGAATCTGGCATTATAAACATACTTTCTTCAAGGTATATCATATGTTCAGCACAGAACCTGGCACCTAGTAAATTCTCAACAGGAATAGTGAAAAATCTATGTTGGTTATTAGCGACATAGCAGAAATGACCTAAAGAGCCAGTTCTTTGTCTTTGCTGTGAGGTGGGAAAATATTTAACTACCCTGCACCTCAGTTTCCTCCTCTATAAAACACGGTCAAGGCTTTAAAGGAGATCAGGGGTTGAGATCCCGCCTACCCAGTTTTATTTTAAATAAAAGTGGAATTGACTGCTAACCTTTAAAAGTCCCAACTGCAGCTTCTTTCAAAAAAATTGGCAGTTCTTGCAACCCCGATTCCCCAGACCCATGATGCAAAGGCCCACTAGCGCTAACTTAGACATGGTGTGCTTTCTCTTATAAATTTGCCACAGTTCCCATTCCTTAGTGATCCTATAACGGAAGTTATGTTAATGAACAGAACATAAACCACTATGTTTGCTATGTTGTTTTTCTTATGGGAAAATTTGCTTATATCCCATTAGCTCCATATATTTCTGTTACCTATCTGAGTATTGGGGGCGCTTGGGTTTGGGACCCTCAATTGCTAAGACCACAGGAAAGCTTATTATTTATGAGAGCAATCTATTTCCTAGATTTAATTTTTAATATGACTACAAGGACATTTAAAATTACATATATTTCTGTTGGACGGTGCTGCCCTAGCCCCTCGGATTCTGTAGCAGTGACCAAGTTTACTGCTAATACATCCGGCCTCCACTTCCAATTCTGAATAGACCATTCCTAGCCAAACCTCTTGGCTTGTGTCCCCGGCTGGGTCTTCTCTCCACAACTCTCTCTGGTGTCCCCACCCTGGTCTTCCTGGACTATCATGATAACCCAGTCTCCAGAACTCCAGGCCTGTCTTCTAGAATTCTCCACTCAGGTAATCTCACCTCCCAGCCCCCATCTTGCAGCCATTGTGTTTTCTTTATCAGACTTTCACATAAGACAATAGTCTGTGTGAAACTTAAATACATACCCATTCTTCTGTCTCCAGCCTGCTGCATTTACCCCAAATCCAGTGATTTCAGGGGTGGAGTTGGGATGGGGAGAGGCTTATTTTTTTCCCCTTCTCCAGGGCAAGTCATAGTTGTTCTAGAGATAAGGTGAAGGTGGACTGGGTTTATGGGAGGGGCACGGGTCCTTCTACAGTGAAGGCACTGACTTTGTTTTGGGGGAGGGATAATGTCTACAGCCTCTCTGGATAGATGAGAGAATCCTAAAGGGCTTAGGGAGTTGGGAGGAAAAGGAGTCACTGTGATGATGAAGACCCCCTTCTAATGGGGAGGCCTTATATGGTAGGGGCTGAGAACCTGTGTTGCAGAGTCAAGAAGACAGGTTTAAAGCCATGCAAGCTGTATGGCCCTACACAGACGACCTCGCCTCTCTGACCCTCGGTATCCTCTTCTGTAAAATGAAGATAAGGATAGACCTATCCTAGCACAGTGCTTCATATGTAAGTGTTCCATAAATGCTAGCTACCATCATACCTTTTGAAAAAGGGCCCACAGTGCCATGTGGAATAAACTGAATTCTTTTTTATTTTGCTTCTATGCATTTTTATAATTCTTCTCTGCAAAACCTGCTTTAGTTAAATAATAAAGTTATTTGAGAGAGGAGGAAGGGATACAATTAAGTAGAAACATCATCCTAATTCTGAGCTCTAACATGGGGTTTTAGAGCTGGAAATATGTTAAGAGATCTTAGAGTCTAAACTTCACACACCCATTTAATATCTTAATAAACCAAGGCCCCAAGAGGGAAGGTGATTTGGCCAAAGTCATACAGCAAATTAGTGGCAGAGCCAAAACTAAAATGGTGGCTGCGAGAATTGGAAGGGAACTTGAAGGTCACTAGGTCAGCCTTTCCAAGGCAAGGCCACTCAGACAAAAAGATTTCTTTGCTAGGTGTTTGAAAAATACTGGATGAAAGAAAGCTGTACAAACTTCATTATGAATTAGAGAACTTCTTGGAGCCTTTAACATATGACAGTGCCTTGGACATTCCAAGGGAGGCCTCCAGTTTGCCCACATTAGTTCATCACAGAGCCCCTTGAAAAACATTAACACCGATTAACACCCCCCTGCCCCCTAATAGAGAAATGCTATTAGCTTAGATACATTCCTAGATTTTTTTTCAAAAAAGAACTTTATAGGTATTTTAAATAGCATAATTTTAAAAAATTATAAAACGAAATTTTGTTGCTGACAAAATTTCATGGCCATATTTTCATTGGATTCATTTTGTTTGTTTGTTTTTTTAAAGAAATGGAACATTACACTTAAGAGTTGAAGCCCCCTGTGCCCCACCCTGCCACCCTTCTCAGAGGCAGCCACCGTTAACATGTGGTATTTATCACCTGTAGACATGTTTTTATACATTTACTACACATAGCTACATAAACAGTATGAGATACTATTTTGCATATCCGGAAGATTTATTCAAATGGTATGTGGTACATAGGCTTCAGAAACCTTTTATTCACTCATATAATGGCTTTTTGGATCTTCCCATGCTGATATGAGTAACAGTAGGTCATTTGTTTAAAAATGTCATGTATGAAAACCCTAAGTATATTTATCCTGCTTTTTGACACAAGAGTTGTTGCCAGTTTCTCACTTATCTTAAACAATACTATGAAGAACTTTCTTACACCTCTGGGTGAGCGTTTATCTAGGATAATATGTAGGAGTTGAATTTCTGGATCTCAGACAATGGGCATCTTCACTTTGATGAGATAGTGGTAATTTGCTTGCTCACTGTTGCCCACCAACTACTACTGGAGTCAGTTGTGTCTAGGATTCCACATCCTCACCAGCACTTGATTTTAAAAGATGATTATAAACAGAATTTGCATTTTTCCTGTTACTGGGTGGTCAGGAGAGCTCCTTGTCATTTGACTGTCCTCTGTGAGTCTGCTTGTTCATATCCTTTGCCCATTTTTCTACTGGATTATTTATCTTTTCTTATCAATTTGAAGAAGTTATTTATTCTTGATACAACTCTTTTTTCAGTTATATTAGTGAAAAATATGTTTGACCAGTCTGTAGTTTGTCTTTTTTAGGGAATCTTTTGTTGTACAGAAGTTTACAACTATATTGTAGTTAAAATTTGGTTAAATGATAAATAAGGTCATTACATTTAATAATCTTTTCTATTATTTTGTGCTTTTGGTATCTTTCTTATAAAATATTACAGGGCCTGAAATCATAGATATTATGATAAATATTTTAGCATAATATTTTAGCATAAATATATATTCTAAAGTTTTTTTCACATTTAGGTCTTCATTCCATAGGAATTGATTTTTTTGTTTGTTTTCTTTTATTTATTTATTTATGTATTTATTTATTTATTATTTTCTAGGCGAGGCGACCCTTGGTTGACCTCACAGATTGCAAGGACCTTGTCAGCTTGCAGTCCCTTATTATTTTTTTATTTTTTACGCCTACAGCACCTGGTCTCCCATCCAAGTACTAACCAAGCTAGATCCTACTTAGCTTCCAAGATCAGACAGTATTAGGCTTGTTCAGGGTAGCATAGCTGTTTTATTTTTTGGGGGGGATAGATTTTTGTGAAACAGAGGTACCATTACATTTTTTTTCATATGGACAGCCATTTGGCCCAGCAGCACTTATTAAATAGGACATTCTTTCTTGACCCATATGTAATGGCATTGCTTTTGTCTCTCATTTTCAAATATATGTAGATCTATTTCTAAACTCTCTATATTGTCCTACTTGTCTTTCTCTAGTAGCCACATTTAAACAATTTTTTTTAAAAAGGTGAGTAAATTTATAAGTATACCAAAATAAAAGACTTAATTTTTTTAAAGTCTCAAAAAGTTAAAATTATTTAATAATATATCTTAATTAACCCATCATATCTAAAATATTATCATTTCTATGTCTAGTCAATAAAAAATAATTAATGAGTTAGTTTTCATTCTTTTTATACCCGGTCTTCACAATATGATGTGTGTTGGACACTTCCAGCATATCTCAATTTGAACTGGTCGCACTTCAAACGTTCATTGGCCACTCATGGTTAGTGGTTACCATGTGGACAGTGCAGTTACAGCTTTGTATATCGTAAAGCGTGTCCTCCTTACAATTGTTCTTTAGCATCATCATGTCTATTCTCTTTGCTCATTAACGTAAATTTTACGATGAGGTTGAATAAGAGAGAACAAAGGTTGGAAACTAATGACATACTTGTCTCCTCCACTGGATTCAATGAAGACACCTACCCTATTTCGAATGTTTGCAATTTGCCAAGTGGCTTTTAATTGGAATGTCATTGAATTTATTGATTCATTTGGGCATACCTGACATCTTTACAGAATGAATCCTTCTGCCATGTACATGATACATTTATATAAATCTGCTTTTATGTCTTTCAAAAAAGTTTGGTAATAATCTTAATACATAAAGATCTTTTGTGAGAGTATTCCCATATAAGTTATAATTTTTATTGCTAAGGTAGTTTTTAAATTGAATCTTCTCATTTGTTGATGTTAGTGTATACAAACCAAATGCTTTTAATATATTGAAAATGTATCCATCAACCTTGTTAAACTCTCTTATTAGATGTGTTTTTAATTTCTTGTCTTATTGCATTGTGAGAGCCTCCAGTAAAATATCAAATAGAAGTAGTGATAATGAACTTATTAGATAGGACTTAGTATGTGAATAGCTGAGACACAAACAGCAATAATTTAAACAAGAGGGAAGAATATTTCTCAGTTATGTAAATGTCCAGAGGTAGGCAGTCTAAGGTTAGTATGGCAGCTCTTCCCCAAGGCAGTTCCCAGGAACCTGGGCTCCTTCGGGCAACTGCTCTTCCATCCCCATGAGGTCTTTATCTCATGGTCTGAGACGGCTGCCAGAGCTCTAGCCACAAATCCATGTTACAGGTAGAAAGATGCAACAAGGGACAAAGAAGAAAAGAGTAAAAGCCATGTTCCGGCTGTCTTTTAAGAAAAGTTCCTGGAAGCTGCCAAACTATATTTCTGATTGTATTTTATTGGTCAGAACATATTCACATGCATGATCTATCTCACCTAGCTTCAAAGGAAGGTTTGAGATGAATCTTTTTGGGAGCATCCATGGAGAAGAATCAGAGATTCTATTATAAAGGAAGACAGAGAGACTAGATAATAAAACACAACTCACAACTTCTGCCACAGTGGGCATCCTTGTTTTATTCTTGACTTTAAAGGGAAACTTAGACCTTTTCAAGTCTAATGGCTGCTTGAAGTTTTTGGGTAGGTAATGTTATTGAGTTTTAAAAAGTATCTTCTAAGTAAGGTAGAATTTTTGTTTGTTTTGAAATCACAATTCATGTTGAATTATCTTAACGGCTTCTTGTGCATCTACTGAGATAATCACATTTTTTTCTCTTCTAATATTAAACTATTCTTGCATTCCTGGAATAAAAAACTAACTTGGCCATGATGCAGTATATATATTTTATACATTGCTGAAATTTTTAAAAACTGTAGTAAGACATAACATAAATTTACTATGTTGTACCTATTTTAAGGCTACAATTCAGAGGCATTAAGTACATTTAATTGCTATATGACCATCACCACCATTCATCTCTTGAAATTTTTTCACCTTCCCATACAAAAATCTCTGTACCCCTCAGAAAATAACTCTCTTTTCCTCCCTCCCTCCAGCCCCTGACAACCACCATTCTACTTTCTATCTCTTTGAATCTGACTACTCTAAGTGGAATCATACAGTGTTTTTCCTTTTGTGACTGGCTTATTTCACTCAGCACAACGTCCTCAAGATTCATCTATGTTGTAGCATATATCAGAGTTTCCTTCCTTTTTAAGGCTGAATAATATTCCAGTGTATATTTATACCATGTTTTGTTTTTCTGTTCATCTGTTATTTGATACTTGCATTGATTGCTTCTACTTTTTGGCTACTATGAATAACATTGCTATGAAACAGATGTAAAAATATGTCTTCTAGACCCTGCTTTCATTTCTTTTGGGTATATACCCAGAAGTGGAATTGCTGGATCATATGGTAATTCTAGTTTTAATTTTTTAAGGAACTGCCACACTGCTTTCCATAGTGGATGAATTATTTTAATTCCCACCACAGAACAAAAGGGGGCCAGTTTCTCCCTATCCTTGCCAACACTTCTTTTTTCTTTTTTATGTTTTAAAAATATCTATCCTAGTGGGTGTGAAGTGATTATCTTATTGTGGTTTTGATTTGCATTTCCCTAAAGATTAGTAATGTTAAGCATCTTTTCATGTCCTTCTCAGTCATTGGTACATCTTCTTTGAAAAAAATCTCTATTCATGTCCTTTGCCCATTTTACAACTGGGTTGTTTATTTTTTGTTGTTGAGTTGTAGGGGTTCTCTATATATTCTGAATATTAACCTCTTATCAGATATATGATTTGCAAATATTTTCTCCCATTCCATGGGTTGCCTTTTCACTTTGTTGATAGTATACTTTGGTGCACAAAAGTTTTCAATTTTGATGTAGTTCAATTTATTTTTTCTTTTGGTATCATATCCAAGAAATCATTGCCAAATCCAATGTCATGAATATTTTCCCCCATGTTTTCTAAGAATTTTATAGTTTTAGTTCTTATGTTTAGGACTTTAATCATTTTGCATTAATTTTTGTATATGATGTAAAGTAAGAGTCCAATTTCATTCTTTTGCCTGTGGATATTCAGTTTTCCCAATAGAAATTTGTTTCTGATATTATTTTATTTAAGACTTTTGTACCTGGGAGATGCTACTTTGATTCAAACCCTGATCCATTGCTAGAATCCTGTTACCATCCTCCCTGACATTTAGTTGGGCTTGATATTTCCAGTGACATGACACTACTTAATAAAGTAACATCTCCCCTAATAGAACCACTGTATCTGGTAAAAACATCATCTCCATTATGAGCACAAACCTTCCTCCCTGCAGCATCCATTTGTTGGTTCTGGTGCGTCCTCTGGGGCTATAAAAATAGGTCAGTACTCTTTTCCAAAGAAAGTACTTTAAATTCAGTGAACAGCACAACAACATGCTGGGTTTATAAGGTTTATCATGTTTACTCCATGAAGCAATCTATTTTATAGCTAACACCTATATAATACTATGTGCCAGCAATTCTAAGCCCTTTCTATATACAACACAAATAATCCCCACAAGACATACACATCATTATCACCCCTATGTTGCAAAGTAATAGAGCAGTTAAGTAACTTACCTAAGGTCACACTGCTAGTCCATGGCAGAACCAGAATTCAAGCCCAGAAAGTCAGGCTCCAGAATTTGTCCTTTCAGCCTCTTTACTGTGCTGCCTTCAAGCATTTGACAATCTCAGCCAGCTTTTTGGGGTCCCAAAGGTTGACATACACTTAGTAACCATTGTTCTTTTTTTTTTAAAAAAAAAAAAAAGAATAGACTGAGGGCCCAGAGGCTTCGAAAAGCAACAGTACTAAGTCAGGATATAATAGTTTTTTCATTTCATTTATTTTCTCATTGCTTTTACTTATGATACATTGTTTTATTTGGGAGTAATAACATTTCCTTCTAAAATAAATCTAAGTTGAAATAAATGAGTTGATATAAGAAAAATGTTAATAGCAGAGGTGGCTTTTAGATATGACAGAAATCATAATGGTCATAGGAATATCAGTGACGCTTTAGAAAGACCGTGTTCAGTCCAGTTAGGTGAGGCTATGCTGCAATGACAAAACAAACACACAAACAAACAAACAAAAAACAAGTCTCACTGGTTTAACACAGTAGAGGTTTATTGCTCACTTACAGTATTTGTCTGTCATGGGTCGGCAGGTGCTCTTCTCATCCTGGTGACGCCATATCCACACTTGCTTCCACAACAACCATAGCACTGGCTCTTAAACCTTCTGCCCAGGTGTAACAGATTATTTCTGCTCACATTTCATTGGCCAAGACAAGTCACAGCAGTCACATCTAATTTAAAAGGGTGCAAGAAAGTATAATCCTGCCATATGCCTGAAAGAAGAGAATTGGAATAGTTGAGAGCAGCCCACGGTGAGACCATGAGTAAAGGAGCCTGAAAGATAAACTGGGTCATGAAAGGTAGACTGAGTCATGACTCATTGGATTAGTCTGATCAGCCCAACAAATGGCCTTCAGCACCTGTTCTCGGAGCAAGGAGTCTGCTGGTCCACCAGGGAGAAGACAGAAGACAAGTAGCATTTTGTTACTCCCAGGCAGCACCTCAGGGTTCTTTTTGGTTGGGGTGTTGATATTTCATAAGCGGGTTCAGCTGAACTCTGTAGTCAGCTTTTGTTTCTTCCCTAAAGGTAGATGAAGTAGATTGGACTTTGGCTGCTCTAGGATTTGGTTCTGTCACTACTTTGAAGAGAGATCCAGGGATGGGTAATTGGAAAAAAGAAATTCAAGGATAGGGTCTAAGAGAGAAGGGAGCCTTACTTGGTGCTTGATTATCTGGTTATCATGGAGGCTTCCTAGAGGAGTTTTCAAAGTGGGGTGTGAGGGCTCCAAGCATCAGAAGCATACTGGAAGCTCACAAAACATGTGATGCCTGTGGCCACTTTTGACCCTGGAGGTGGGACCTAAGGCATCTGAATTTTGAATAATGACTACTGATGATTCTTATGGACACTGAAAATTGAGATACACAGAATTACAGGGAGAACTTTTCCTATAAGTCTAGAAGCCTAACACAGTATGGTTCTCAATCAGGGGTGATTTTGAACCCCAAAGGATATTTGAGAATGTCTGAAGATAATTTTGGTTGTCATACTTGGGGTTGGTAGGGGAGGTGCTACTGGCATCTAGTAAGTAGAGGCCAGAGATGCTGCTAAGCATCCTATAATATACAGGACAGCCCAGTCCCTTGAACAAAGAATTACCCAGTCCAAAATGTCAACAATGCCAAGGTCAAATGGTTAAAAAGAATTTGACCCCTACCAAATGTAGGCGCACATATGATTTTTAATCTCTTTTTATTTTACTTTCCAAGTAAACACTCCTTTTTATTGAAAATCTAATATGTATTAAGCACTTTATGTACATTATATCAGTTTTTCCTCAAACATCTTTTCAGTCATTCATCCCACAAATATCTGTTAAGCACCCATAACACATTTAATTTTAAACTGTTCAAGATGTGGGCAGCACCCTGGGGAATACAACAAAGTTCACCTCCTTAATAGAGATGGAGGAGATGTGCAAAGTCCCTGAGACCAGAAAGGGAAAAAACGGCCAAGGTGTCTACAGCCACAGGGGTGGGGGTGAGTAAAATGAAATGAGATTGGAGATGTAGAGAAATAAAAACAAGATCAGTCAGACCTCACAGCCAATGGGAGATTTGAATTTCATGAGTTTTGTTATAAATGCATAGTAACCTGTAAACGCTTAAGTAAGGGAGGAACCCGATCCAATCTATTTGCACAAGATCAGCCCTGGCCCCTGGGTGAAGAGTGAGTGGTAGGGGACCCAGAGCAGAGGAACAAGAGAAGTGAACAGGCTTTTCAGACCTGGAGAGATGATGGTGATGGGGGGCAAGGTTGCCTGTGGCGGAGATGAACAGATGATGAAAATTTGAGATACTGTTGGAGGTGACAAGAACTGGATTTTCTGATGAGTGGGGAGGGATGGGAGGAAGGAAACAAAGATAGTGAATTCTGGGCTTTTGGCTTGAATAACTGAGATGGGGTGGGATGATGGAATAACAACTTAAGAATTCTCTTCTAAAGACTGAGGAAAAGGAGTGAATTGCGTGACCTTACAAAGCTAATAAGTAGACTCCAGTTCAAATATGTCTAACTCCAAAAGGCATACTTTTCCCGCTCTCTGGGATCCATACATTAATTTTCATTATAGGGAGTAATCTATTTAATATTTCTATCATTAAATATTAAGATATATAAATACTCCGAATGCAAACATGGGATTCCACACGGAACCAGCACAAACCTGGGACCCTCCTTAAAAGCACCTGCACTTTGCTACCGGATGTGTGGAATATAAATTTCGTAGATGGTGTAATGGCAGCGCGGCACGAGCCTTGGGGGTTTGGAGAGAATGAGTCCATCTGGGCCTGTGATTGGTGGGATTGTAATGCAACCTTCGCTGTGATTGGTGAAGCCCGCGTGGTTAAAATTTTCTGAGCCAATTCCTGCGTTGGCCACTAAGAGGCGCCCAAGACGCGCAAGACGCGCAAATCGTGGCGCTGCGGCCCCTGGGGGCCGCTTTCTCTCCAATGTCCTGCGGCCTTGCGCGTTGCACGGCGCACTCAGGCAACCGCGGGACAGGGGTAGGGGTGAGGGCGACGGTGTCTGGCTCCTAGCTCATGCCCAGCTGGCCACGCTTCTTTGCACAGCCCCTGTGGCCCCTTCCTCTGGCTCTCAGCTCTGCCGAGGACTTTGGCTCACCGAGGGGTGGGGCTGCGGGTTCGCGAAGGTTTGCGAAGGCCCAGATCCAAGTTATAAAATTGTGGAGTCTGTCAAGTGAGACAGCAGCCCCCCTCTGCCCGCCTCTGAGTCCTTTTCTCAAGTTTAACAGTCGCCACAGGTGCCCTTTAAGATCCTCAAAGGACTTTTACAAAGTAGCATCTCACTAGTTCGATGCGGGTAAAGGCCATGAGCTCAGAGATCACCCTATCCAGAGATGCCCCCTGCTGTCCCCGGGCGCCATCACATCGTGCTGTCTCCTTCACTGCTCTTAACCACTACTTAAAATTCTCTTCTTTTTAAATTACTTGTTTACTGTCTGTTTCCACCGCCCGCCCCCCACCAAAATGTAAGCTCTGTGAGGCGGGAATAGTGTGGCCAGATCCAACACAGAATGCCCAGTTACATTTGAACTTGAGGATAAACAAAAGCATTTCAATTATAAGTATGTCCCGTGCGTTATTTAAAATATACTTTTACTAAAAGAATTATTCATTGTTTATCTGAAATCCAAATTTAATCGGGCATCCTGTATTTTTATTTGTTCAAACACCCAAAACAGTGCCACATGGAATGTGCTGAATAAATGTAGAATGATTGGATGAACAAATTTATTCATTCATTCATTCACTCACTTATTCATCCAACCCATTAATTAGGTGCCAGCTGGGTCCTGGGAATATAAGAGTAAAACTGGACACAGTCCAATAGAGGAGGCAGACGAATAACCAGTAACCATCATTTGATTAAACTGGATGATGTAAAGGTCTGGGGGCTGTGGGAGCACAGAGGAGGAGCCCTGACCTGCCTGAGCCGGCAGGACTGCCCAGAGGATGAGGATTTGAAGAGAGGTGTGACGGCTGCTATGGGCAGCTGTGCAGCACCAGAAGCAAGGCAGGGGCTGTGGGATTCTGAAAGGAGCAGGTGGCTGGGGGTGGGGGACAGATGTGTAGCATGGTTGTGGCTCAGAAAGAGGCAAAAAAGAGACTCACATTCACTGAGCATCAGTACTCACCAGTTAGGCACAATAGTAACTGTGCCCATTGGATAGATGTGGAAACTGAGGCTCAGAGAAGTGAAATGCCTTGCCCAGGTTTATAGGCAGAGTAGAAAAAACCTCTTTTTAAACTCAGGTCTGGCAGACTCTGAAGCCTAAACTCTTCTGGAGAAGCCTCTGGGTTAAGGATTATCACCCCAATTGAAGAATGAGGAAACTGAGGCCCAGAAAGGTGACGGGGTTCTCCCTATGAATATGGCCCTGTCTAGTTTAACAGAACACGGAGGCAGTATGAGCCGTATGATTTGTCTCAAGCCCTCCAGAGAGGGAACAGGAGGGCCAGGGCAGGACCCAGCAGTCCCGGCCACTGTGCCTCCCTTTCCTGTTTGGGTTGGTTCTCTAGGACCCCCTTGCTGAACCCTGTGGCTAATTCCTTGCATGGGTCCTGGGCGGGTCTGCAGTTACCATGGAGATCGCCTCCCACCATCCCTGAAATCTCATTGTGACCAGTATTAAGAGATTAACTCTGCTCAGGGCACTTGCGGGGTCTTGGGTGCCAGGGTGGCAGTCGGAGCTCCTTCAAGGATGAAGAGGTTGCCCACTGTGCGGGACCCGGTAGGACCAGGAGGAGGATGTCAGACTGGGGCCAGGGCTTCCCCCGGGATCCCCCAGGTATGCTTCCAATTCCACACCTACCTAGAGAGGAGGACAGAGTGATGGGAGAGGGACACAGGACCAAGGGGAGGTGTCCAGATTTTGGAACAGTGAAGAGACCCTTGCATCCCGAGCCCTCACCTCAGGAAGGCCCAGGGCCTTGATGGGCTGATTGCATTCTGATCAAGGCAGGATTCAGATTTCCAACAAGGGAGCCTCCCATAGTCTTTTAGGGGTGCTCCAAAGTTACCTAAAAACCAGCCTACTAATCTCCTTCATTGTTCCTTTGGGGAAACTGAGGCATAGTGAAGGAAAGTGATTTATTCAAGGTCAGTGAATCAGTGAACTGAAGCAGGTCAGGAATCCAGAGAGAGCCCTGAGGTGGCCTGAGCAGAAAACATTTGCTTAAAATGTCATTGTCCCCTTTGCTTTGAATTCAAAATCCTCCTCCCTGACTTCCAGGAATGGGATCCATCAGTCTCCTGTCCCCAGGGCATGCCCCATCAGCCACACTTCCCTTCCCTCCTATCTCCCCTCCTCTGCCCTCCTCTGCCACGCACACAGCCTGAGGCTGGCAGAGTTCCTGGCAGGCTCCACTCTACTGGAGGGCACAGCCACCAGGCCCTAATTGTCCCATCTAGGGGACATCCCCTGACTGGGTCACCATCTGCATGATGCTAAACATTTTTCTCTCCTGCTTTAGCCCCTCTCTGACTTCAGACACAGAGCAGGTCCTGACAGCCCACCCCCAACCCCCTCCACCATACCTCCTGCCAGGCCTGCCCTGGAGAGCTCTAGGCCAGGCTCCAAGGCTCGCTGTTGTCAGGCTTCCTGGAACCCTGTGTTGGGGCAGAGGGACAAACATTGTCCCTGGAGCCAGGGAGAGATAGCTCAAACAGCCTTGACTCAGCATTCTGAGCCTCAGTGTCTTTACCTGTGAAGGGGACAATAACCCTTCCTTCTTCAAAGTTTGCTCAGAGCTGCTGTGGAAAAATCTGTAGGCTGTGCTGTTAAATGAGCAAAGCAAGGTGCAGAACAGTGTGAGGATGGGGGATGATGATATACGGTCTTATATGCTGCTTCGTCTGCATAAAGAAAACTTTAAAGATACATAATAAAGTAAGATAACTGATAACTGGGGAAGAGGGGAGTGGACCAGACAGGAGTCAGGGGCAGAAGCAAGGGTTCTCAAAGTGCACTTTTTATATTGTTTTGATTTTTGAAGCATGGGAATGTAGTGCTGTTTCAAAAACACATTTTAAAATGTGGAAAATTCGGTAAAATATCAAATAATAATAATAATAATCACACAGACCTCACTAACATGACAGGTGTGCAGCCAAGACTGAAACCCAGGCCCTAGGACTTGACTCAAGGAACAGAGAAAGCCGGACTTCAAGTCTCTGAATCCTTGGGCCCTTTATTTTAAGTCAATCTCATTTTGCCAGTAGCAAAATAATGGTCACTGGTACCAAGAATCGGGATCTCCCTATGTGCCAGCCACAGTACCAAACACTATCTGAATACCATCTTATTAAATCAGCATTCTGACTCTATGAGGAAGCTGTCATCGTCCCCAATTTACAGATGGGCAAAGTGAGACTCACTGAAATTGCAAACTAGTAAGTTGCAGAACTTAGCTACACATCTAGGCCTTTCCAGCTCCAAATTTCAGGCCCTCCTGCATTGGGTCTCAATCTTAGCTGTACCTCAGAATCACCTGGGAACTTTAAAAGCAATGCCCCTCACCTACCCACCCCACCTCAGAATTCTATCACTGGTCTGTGGTGGGATCTGGGCATCGGTATTTTTTAAAGGCTCCAGGAGATTCTGATTCACCATCAGAGTTGAATGTCTGCTTTATGCTAGACAACTTTTCAAATGGAAAACCAAGACCAGGGAGAGAAATGACCTTGCCCAAGGTCATACAGTGGCTGGAAACAGAGCCAGGGCAGGGCTCACATGAAGCCTTTGTGAAAATAAGTATAAGGCAACTCCTTCTGGGCAGGCTGATCTCTCTGGGCACTTGGCTTGGTAATTAGAGCAAGGACTGGATTCCCACCTCCAGTGCCCCCTTCGCCAGAGGACCTCTGTGCATTATACAACCTGTATCACTGTATGCAGTGATCAGACTCCCAAACACTTCATTTCACCGACCTGGCAAATTCTTAAAGCCCTTCAGAACAGGGTGCAGGGAAACCAAGAGCAGCTTCTGGACTCTGGGTTCATCCCTTACCCTGCAGACCCCATCTAACTCCCAAGGTCACTTTTGCAGATAAAGTTATGATCATAACCAGGAGGGAGGAGCATAAACAGGAGGATGGCAACAGCAGTGGCCCCAACTGCAGAAGTCACAAGCCGCCTGGCAGGAGACCCTGCCCACACAGACCCAAGTCCTTCTGGCTTCCTTCCTGATAATTTCCCAGACCATATGCTCTACCTCTTGAGCCGTATAGGTCATTGTCTCCCACAATGCACTGCTCTCTGGGCAAAGCCGCTTCCATGCTCTTTCACCATCACCCACCATGTTCTGCAATTCAGGACATTTCCTTTACCCAGGATGCCACCTCCTCCAGGATTCCATCCCTGACTACTCCAGCCCAGAGATATGTCCTCCCGCTCCCACCTTCCAGCCCTCACAGCCCATGCACAAAGCCCGCACGCACCGTGGGATGGTGCTTATTTGCCATCATACTGGGCAGCTTTCACTGAGTACTTCCTGTGTGCCGGCCCTGGAAGGGCTTAGGAGCACAAACTGGAGCCAGACTGCTGGGGTTGGAACTCCAGCTCCTGTTTCTAAGTTGGGTGAGCTTGGGCACATGACTCAATCTCTTTGTGCCTCAGGTCTGCAAAATGCTGATAAAAACGTTGCCTACCTCACCGAGTGGTTGTGAGGATTAATGAATTAACACATGCGAAGCCCCCCAAACAGCTTTATAAACATCGACATGATTGTCATCACACGTATCTCAGTACTTTTCATCCTCCCGACAACCCCGTGAGTGAGGGATTGTTATTTCCAACTTGCAGGTAAGGAAACAGGCACAGAGCGGTTAAGAGAATCAGGGCTCTGCTTCTTTGCCTAAGGCCTGATGCCCTCCAGAAGAAAGAGGACGTGGCTTCACGGGTTAGAACTTGGAGCCTCTGGTTTGCAGCTTTTGGCTGTTCCCCACCAGGACACAGGTCAGGTGAACGTCCCTGTGTTAGGCCTGCCAGTGGCTCTCAGGCACCGCTCTGCCTCCAGCCAGCCCTGGGAGGGGGCGTGACCGGTGGAGGAGGACGTTTCAGTGCCGCCTTGTTCACTAATGTCCAGAACACATCACTGAGTCCCAGAGAGAGAGATTGAGGGAGAGAGAGAGAGAGAGAGAGAGTCCATCTTTTCTCTCCTAGCTGAGACCCAGGACACCTGGGGTGACCTGTCCTTGGACGAGTCTCTTTCCCCCTCTGGCCTCCATCCCCCCATCTGTACAAGGAATGAGGAGATGAGTGGAGACCAGCAGTTCTCATTTCCACAGCGCACAGAAGAGGCAGACACTGGGTGAAGCAGGGCCTGTGCACGCGCTCCCTTAGCTCCTGGGAACCTCAGGGCCCAGTTTGAAACCCCAGGCCGGCTCCTCAAGGCTCTCGTGGCTCTGGCACTGCTGGATTCTAGAATCCCAAATTCAAAAGCTGCCGCTTTGCATCCCTGTTTGGAAAGCTTCCCCCCAGCTGTCTTTATCTCTCTTTGGTAACAGAGCAAATTTGCTCAGGACCCAGAGCAGGGGAACAAGCAGACTGTTGACTCTTAAGCAAAACCTCCCCTTTGGAGGGCAAGCAGAGGAGGCCGCTGGATGTGCGTGAGGAGGCCAGCGGCCTCTTGCATAACCCAGGCGGCCTCCTGCCCACCCTGGCCTTTGCAGGGTTAGGGGTGAGGCAAACCGCAAACTCATGCCCAGTTAATTTTTTAAGGCAAAATCAACAGGCTCAGCAATGATTAGCAGGCAGGTAAGTTCGTCTTAATCGTGCTGAGGACAGGGAGGAAGGAGGCTTCTAGAGGCCCAAGGATGGGGCTCAGTTATCAGTTAACCACATGAATGTTGTTTCCTTCCAAACCCATTGGCCTTCAGCCCTGAGCTCCCTCATCTTCCTCTCAGCAGGCCTTGCATGGCGACCCAGTGGCCATTAGTCACTGAATGCACAAACACAGCACCATCCTGGGTCTATAGGAGGCAGTGCCGGACCCTCAAGGGCTGCAGTGGAGCAAAGGGGGGACTCTCGGAGCTTGGGGTCTTCTTGTTAAGGCAAAGCTCCCCATCACTGCTGCATGACCTTGAGCATGTCCCTTCCACCCTCTGGGGCTCAGTGAGGGTCCTTAGGTATATGGTTCAACCTGCAGCCAGCTGCCATTCCCCTGGGGACTCAGTGTCTCCATCCGCCAAATATGGGGAGTTGGCTGAGACACCTTTTCCAGTTCTTGAAGTTCTGTGAGATCATGATTGGATTAAGCCAACGTGGCCCATACCCAGGTTGAGGAGGGTGGTAGGAACAGTGTTTTAGGAGTTCAAAGGGGAGAAAAGATGGCCAGAACCGGGAACAGACCTACCTGGTATCTGCCGTTGGTACAGCAAGCGTCAGGTCCCAGCTCCAGGAAGAGGGCTGTCCTCTCAAATGGGAGGCAGGGGTCTCTGTGGGGTGGGATGGGGCTGCAAGGAGGGCCTGGCAGACCCCAGTTGGCCCTGAACCCCTCCCTCTGGACCTAGGGAGCTACCAAAGGAAGTGTCCCCGGGCCTGTTGGCTGCCTGGACTGGAGTTTGGTCAGTGGTTGAGGACCTATATTGTGAGAAAGTTAGGACTTTGTCCACAAACTGGAATTTGAAATTTCAAAGGGGCGAAACTGAAGGGCCCTACCCCAGAGTGGAGATGGCTCTTGGCTTCTTTCCCCCACGACTTTTGTTCTTTGTCTTGATAAGTCCCTGGTTCCTACACCACTCCCCAGACAGCGGGTGGGGGAGGAGAGACGGGAGATATAGGGGTGGTGAGCACCCAGGGGAATGAAGACGCCAGGCAGCCCCAGGTTAGCAGGGGTTTGGAGGATGCCTCTGAACTTGAATGTACCCAGATCAGGCTCCTTTGCTTCTCAGATCCCGGAGCTCCCCAGCAGGAACATGATGGTGGACCCACCAGCTCAGTGCTCCAGAATTCTGAGGTTTGTTCTGGGACTCCAGGAGGGAGGCAGCACATAGCGGGGTAAAAGCCCTCAGCTCTGGAGTCAGGCTGGAGATCAAAACTCAGCCCCTCCTGTTATGATCTGTATGGCCTTAGGCAAGTCACTTCAACTTTAGATTTGTCATCTATAAAAGTGGGGCAGATAAACTAAGAGTGAAAGGCTCTTAGCTCTGGGCCTAGCACAGAATCTCTTCAGAAATATGAGCCATTATTTTAATTTAAAAGAAAAATGATGGTGTTCAGAGCAGAAGTTCCCTTAGCTGCTGCCCACACCAGAGGCTTGAGTGCCCTGCCCGTAGCTGGGTCTGTGGCAACCCATCCACCGTCACCTGGCTGCCCAGGGCAGTGCTATCAAAAGCACCCCTCCTTTCCTTCTCAAGGCCTCCGTTTCTCCATCTACAACATGAAAGAGCTGGTCCTCTGAATGAGCTCTGAGGTCCTCTATTATCCCCTGGGAGCTGTTGCATGTGCAGCCATCTGTGGTCTGTGGTCTGACAGTTCAAGGGGGCGGGGCAGAGATAAAGAAGGGCTGCTGAGTTGATGGCTGGCATAGAGGCCAGGGTTTGTTCACGGCTTGGCATGTGGTCCCCAGGAGCTCTCCTGCGTAAGGTCCCTGATTCTGACAGAGTATGACAGAGTCTGGCAGGTAGGTCAAGAAATCGACCACCAATGACAACAGTTGCTACTATGGCATCCACTGTATGCCTACATTTGGCCATTGAATACCCAAGGTGTCACTGTGAAGAAGGTATTGACCCATTTATCTGATGCCAAAACTAAGGCTGAGAGAGGTGGAACCTGAGGCCACGGATTTTGGGAAGTTGGCAGGGCCTGTATTTTGACCCAGATCTTTCTGATTTCAAGGTCTATGATTTATCCTCTAAGGGGTTGGGGCTTGTGGGGGGGGGGTGGGGGTGGGTAGTAGGGCTAAGAACCTTATAGTAGTATTTAATTTAATTGTCACAACAAACTACAAGTTGGGCCCATTTTGCAGAAAGAGAAACCCAGGCTTTGAAATAATAATTCACCTGAGACCACAGAGCCAGTCAGTAGATCTTACCAAGGGTGGGTCATTTATATGAGGGATGTGTATCTAGAAGATATTGTTTGAGGTAAGCTAAGGGGGTGGTAAATCGTGTATGTAATAGATTATTATGTAAGTAATATAGTTCATGAGTGGGTAGCTTTACTTTTGAGGTATGTTGTGATGAGCAGGACATGGATGGGGTATGAAATAGGTTTCTGGAATGTGCCTCACAGACAGTGGGTCACAAGCGTTGCACACTTGGTGAAGTGTGTATGTCATGTTTGCCATATATGGGCTGTCCACCTGGAAGTTCTTGTATATAATGGGTCACAGTTGCAGCATGACATAGCTCACCCTACTTGATCAATTGAAAGATCATTATTTTTGTTACCAATTAAACTGACATGCCAACGATCGCACTTCACTTTTGGAAATGTGGGATGTGCCCCTTAGAATCGATGAGATGCCAGATGGGTAGGCCACGTATTGCTGGATTGTGAGAGGAGGTGCTGTGTGTGACCTGTCACGGGTGCCAGACAGGTGACAGCACTTTGAGGCCTCTCCTGAAACTGCCCCTCCTTTTCGTCTGTGTTTGTCCCTTAGCAAGGTCTCTGGCCCAGCTCAGCATAGCCCCCAAGGCTGCTGAAATTGGGATCAGACATCCCCGGATGGGACATGACAGGGACCCACTAATAGTTGAAGTTTTGTCTTTTGGGCCCTTAGGGAATCTCAAAGTGTGGGTTTGGGAGGCTCTCTCTCACCTTCCCGCAGGGTCTTGTCCTGACCTCCAAACAAATGGATCAGGCTCTGCTCCCCATTTTACAAATGGGGAAATTTAACTCTAAGAGAGAGATGATTTAAATACAAATGGGGAAATTGTAGCTCTGAGAGAGAGATGGTTTAAATGGTTATCTGCATGATGACAGAGCTAATTCCTAAATCCAGGTCTCCTGATGCCAAATCCGGCCTCTGTTCTCCAGAACAATTGCTCCCCCCACCCCCCAGCCCAGTTATCTCAGCTCCAGGGGGAAGATGGAGTGGGGAGAACAAAGCTCTGCAGGGCAGAGAAAGGGCTTCTAATAAGCAAAAAGATATGAGGAGGATGCTTCCATCTGCCCCTCAAATACACACCACCTCTCCCACTGATTTGCTTCTCATTAATTCACCTATGCATTTACTCATTCACTCATTAATTCACCTTGTCTCTAATTCACTCACTCTTTAATCTACCCATGCATTAATTCAGCCACCCACTCACTCATTAATTCACTCTTTTACTAAATTACCCACTCGCTCACTATTTGGCTCTCTCACTAACTCACCCACTCTTGCTCACGGTGTCACCAAACTCTGGTCTTTACAGCTGGCAGAAGACAGGCTCCCTCGCCACCAAGTCTTAGGTCCGTCTGCCTCTGCCCTTGATTTCTACCTTCTACCTTTCAATTTACCTCCCCAGCTAGACTGAGAGTTTTTGGAAGTGTCTGCAGGGAGGACAATGAGGACCGGAGGGTATAAGAAGAAAAAGGCCAGCCCTGAGCTGAAGGCAAGTAGGACCAGTTGCATGATGCTCAGGGCCCAGTCCAAAATGAAAATGCAGGGCCCCGTGTTCAGAAATCATTAAGAATTTCGTCAACAGTGGAGCATTAAACGAAGCAATGGACTCTGTGCAACTGCTCAGGTGGCATTCCCACGACACTCTGAAGGGAGGAGATGAGAGAACTGAGGGAGACAAAAATGGGGGTCAGGGAGCAGGAGAAGAGAAGGACACTTGCGTGCCGGGCACCACCTGGCGTTTTACTAATGCCATCTCATTTAACACTCAAACCACCCTTGAGGTTGATTGTACATTTTATAGAGGAAGAAACAGGTTCAGAGAGGAGAATCATTTACCCCAAGTCACAATGGGTAGGTGACAGCCGCCTGAATGTAAATCCAGGCCTGTGGGGCTGCGAGTCTGTCTCCACCTGTTCTGGGTTGGGGGACAGGAGGAAGTGACTGGGAAATGGGAGAGGGAGTCTTCTGGGTCTAAACAGCTAGGTGCCCTGGGGGCTGATGGTAGCCATTGGGGAGGTAGGGGGTCACGGAAAGCAGGAGAGGTGAGGCTGGTTCTCCAAACCCCCAGTTCACTCTGCTCCCAGGGGAGGCAGGAAACAAGAAGGGGGCTCCCAGGAAAGGATCCCGAAGATTGGCGTCTGGGGCCCGGGATTTAGGCTTTTAATTCATGAGCCATGAGGCAGCTTTATCTCTCCAGAGGTATTGACGATAGAAGTCAAAGATTTGGGAAGGCATTGAATTAGGGCGTCTTGGAGGTGAGCTGTCAGTGTCGCCAGCGTATCAGTTACGATGCCTGATGTGGGGCGACAATGACTTGGAAGGTGGCTGAGTCAGGGGTCAGTGAGTGCTGGTGAACTAGCCAGCCCATCTTATAGAATCGATAACTGAATATTGGTGAGTTAAGGCCCCAACAGTTGTAATAGCACCCCGGGTGTCAGCCAGAAATCAACAAACAGCCAAATCCCTGCAGCCCCGCCCAGACTATCAACCAGTGGGGGAGCTGATTAACCATTAACCCCCACCCCTCCCCAGCAGAGCCTCCACCCCGACACAGAGGCTAGCCCAAGACTCCTGGGAGATCCTCCTGGAGGACAGTTTGAAAGGCAGGAAGGTAGAGAGCGTACCTGGGAGGAGGCAGTGGAAGCGTGGAGGGTGGGGGCCGGGCTCGGCCAGGAGCCTTCGGGGTGGGCATCCTGGGCAGGGCGAGTGGCCGAGGAGTAGAGGGGGAGGATGCGCCTCTCCAAAACGCTTGTCGACATGGACATGGCTGACTACAGTGCTGCGCTGGACCCGGCCTACACCACCCTGGAATTTGAGAACGTGCAGGTGTTAACGATGGGCAATGGTAGGTGGGGGCAGGTGTGCCCAGGTGTGCCAGTTGGGGGCAGGTGTGCCCAAGTACGGGAGCAGGTCTGCAGCTCTCATTTTTGGGGTTGGGAGGAGAATAATAGATCATGGCATGTTGGTCCTTAGGCCAGCACAGGTGTTGCCAGGTGAAGCAGATGTGCACTGACCCCTGGTTGAGGGGAGGCATGTAAGGGCAGATCTGAATAGATAGGTCCCAGGTATTCCTGCTAAGCCCTTCCGGTCCCTGGTAGCTCAAAACTATTCCTGGTCAGTATGTCACCAGGAGCAGGGACATGATGGTGTGCACCCTCTTGGCGTCCAGCTCCAGTAATTGGGCCCAATGAGGGCCCTTCTCGAACCCCTTTGGCATAGGTCCAGAGACATGGTAAGGTATTTCCAATCTCTAGAGACGGTGGATGGAGGCGCTGCTGTGTTTCAGAGTGTCTTTGGAACTTTCCTGGGTTGAACAGCCCACTTAGAGAAAATGGAGCCCTCAGGAAAGTTTTGCTAAACGAGGTGCCAGTCGGCAGTGTGTGTGTGTTGTGTGTGTGTGTGTTGGTGTGTGATTGTGGCCTCTTCTTGGTGTGCAAGTGGGTGGGTGGACGGTGTTGACAACCGTGTGCCTGTGGGAATTATTTGCATGTTTGTGTTCCTTTGCCTGTGTGCGCCTGGTCTGTGTCCATGTCCACTTCTGTTTGTTCACGGAGCGGGTCTGTGTTGGTTGGTGAACCCGGGGCGCCTGGACGTGCCATAAGTGGCGGCGAATGTGTGTGTATGTGCATCTGTGTGTGTCTGCGCCCGTGTGCCGTGGATGTGGACTCATTTGTGCGCCCCAGGCTTCCCGGGCACACTTACGTCCCGCATGGGCATCCCGCCTCCGGCCCCGTCTGTGCCTGCTCGTGTGTGCGTGTGCACGTCCCCACGCTGGGGGCCGGTGCTCTCTGGTGCACGCAGCTACCCGACGTGTTACGCAGGGATTTGACATCGCCATTCGCCAGATCAGCAGCACGTCCATGTGACTCTGAGCGGATTTCGAGGCTTGTGCGTGTCTCTCCCCAGGTCTATGCGTCCGCTCCCACGTCAGCATCACCGAGAGCGCACCTGAAGGAGGGAGGTGCGGTTCCACTTTGCAAGGAGGTGGGGGAAGGGAGGGCACTTGGAGGCCAGGAAGTTTCTGGAGGGGAAGGTCCCTAGGTAGTGGCCTCCCAGACTCAGAGACGTGGGTGGCAGCCGGCCGAGGCCAGCCTGCCACCTACCTTCCTGTAGTGGTGCTGCAGCTTCAGCCAAGGCCCGTAAGGCTTGCCGGTTCTGCTCAGCCAGAAGGAGGTGCCTGCCCTGCCCGTGGTCCATGGGCACTGCCTGTGGCTGGTCTCAACAGCTGCTCACCTGCCCTGCCATCCACTCACTGTGTGACCTTGGGCGTGTCACTGCCCCTCTCCTGGCCTCTGTATCTTCTACAAAATGGGTCTAATCATCCCAGGCCTGCTGGCTGGCTGGACTTTAGAAGTCTCTAGGGATCTCGTGAGGGAACTGAGGGGAAAACACACAGGAAATGGTAAACAAGGAACTGCTGCACCAGGCGGGGTGCTGTGTGACCCCCACAGGGACAACGTGCACTGTCATAACTTCTGGCCACTGACCAGCCCTGGGCTGTATCCTGGAGCCAGCCCTGTCACCCTCCCAGAGCCCATGCCTCCCGCTCCCAGGAATGGTGCTCCTGAGGCAGAAGCATGATGGGGTGTCATGAAGACAGGACAGTTTCCAGCTCTGGAGCCAGAAAGATTGGGGCTCACATTCTGGCACAGATCCTCCCTACCTGTGTGAAGTTGGCAAGCCAGTTTCCTCTCAGAGCCTCAGTTTCCTCATCTGTAAAATGGGAACAAATTATAGTGCCTGCCCCCCAGGGCTAACCCGAGGATGAAATAAAATAAGACACCTGCGAACTTAGCACTAGTAACCGGTCATGGCTCCATGTGGGTCATCTCAGGAACTCTGAGCATCTGTAAGAAGGGTCTGCATTCCCCACTGGAGCATGAAATGGTCTGGGTGTTGGGGTCACGTTTGGACATACATCCAGGTCTGGTGGCTCGAAGCCTCCAAGGATAGCTCCCCTCTTATCCTCCACCCCTATTTCAGAAGCAGCAGCAGCAAGGGGTCCTTGTTTCAGAGGCACCAGCAAACAATCCAGCAAGGGTAGCACCTTCTAGAGTCATCTAGCATGCCTGGGCCGTACATCTGCCTCCTCTGCCTAGCAGCAGTGTGATGATGACGCTGGGCAAGCCACTTACTCTCTCTGCGCCTTGGTGTTCCCACCTGGTGAATGGGGCCGATCCGCTGACTCCAGGGGTGAGGTGATACACTTGGCAGCACGCAGCCCATTCTGCCCGGGATGTGGGCACCCCTTCCCCCATCCTCCATTTGAATGGCTGGGACTTGTGGGGTCAGCTCTCCCCAGGGGTCCGGGGAGGTGAAGCTGAGGGAGAAAGGGCACCAGCACAGCTTAACAATTATCCCCATCTCCAGGAATAATTCACCAAGTGGAGGGGGCCGCACTCCTGGGCACCTTCGGGAGTCTAGGAGATGTTCAGCCAGGCGACAGCAGAATGAGATGCAGCAGTGTCCGCTTGTGCATGGAGGCTGGAAGTCATCTGCTCTGAGAATTTTTTTCTGCAGAAAAGTTTTTGTTTCACACACACGGAGGAAATGCTCATTATGTGTCAAGCTCTTCACTGAATCCCTGTAACAGCCCTAGGGGCTTATTCTGTTCCCTATTTTACAAGTGAAGAAATGAAGGCAGGAAAAGTAAACTAATGCAGCCAAGGTCACATGGCTAAGAAGTGGGCATGCTGGGATTTCAACTTGGCAGACATGCCTCAGACTTTGTGCTCTTAACTACCACACTATGCCCCTCTTCAGTGCTTAACTAGCTGTTCCCTAGGGATTCAAGGTCGGATTTGGGGTCTCTGTGAGAACGCATGTGTGTATGACTTTGTGTGGTGTGCACATGCATGCATTTTTGGGGAGAGATGGGCCATGGCATTTATCATCTTCTCTGAGAGGTCTGTCCTTGGTGTAAGTTTGCTTACTAAAAGAGTAAAATTTCAGCTGCTAAAATTTTAAAAAATAATTAAGAACAACTTGACCAGTCGAACGGCCCCCTTAACAGTTGGGGAAACTAAGGCCTGGGGGAAATTGAAGCAAGGAAAAAGAACTTGCCCAAGGTCACAGGTGAGTTAGTGGCAGAATCAGCACCAGCACCCAGGACCTCCAGCACCCAAGATCTCTCCCACCTGCCTCTTATGCCCCTCCTCACATTCATATAGATGCAGTAGCTTTGCCCTCTGGGCCGGAAGGTATACAAGAGCTGTCCACATGCTTGCTATGACCCTCTGAGGAGGGTAAATGAGCTGCTGTCCTTGGTACATGTCTTCTCCTTTCCCAGGAGAGTTGGCAGGGCCCCTGGGTGCTAAGCTGAGAGCCACTGAGCCCTGGTCACTCAGTGAGAAATGAGAGGCAGAACCTATTTCTGGGCAGATGCTGAGTGGGTATTTGTCCCTGCGACAGCCTCCTCTGGCCAGTCAGTCAGGGTCGGATGCATCCTAGGAGGTGGCCAGGTTTTCATTACTTCCCAGGGAAAGCTGGGCTAGCAGTCTTCACCATGGGGAGAAGCAGGCCCTCACAAATGACTTTCTAAAGTCACTGCCACAGCCATTCCAAAGTTAGAGATGCAAAAAGGGCTTCCCAAATGCCAAGGGGCTTGCCCAAGTCACTGAGGGAGTGGGAACAGCACTGGGGTCTGGCTGAGGCTGAGGCCCTGGGATGATCCCCATAACACTCATATTGATTATTGATGCTAAACCACCAGAAGAGCAGGGCTTCCGGAGGTGACTTTCTGCCCCTCCTGAGTCCTCACTCTTCTCTTCTGGTGCAGATACATCCCCGTCAGAAGGTGCCAACCTCAACACGACCAACAACCTGGGCGTCAGTGCCCTGTGCGCCATCTGTGGGGACCGGGCCACAGGCAAGCACTACGGCGCCTCGAGCTGTGATGGCTGCAAGGGCTTCTTCCGGAGAAGCGTGAGGAAGAACCACATGTACTCCTGCAGGTGAGGAGCCTTGATTTCTCCAGGTGGGAAACGGGCGCACTTGGGCATTTGTTCCCCAGGGTCTGTCTTCTCCCTGGCAAGGTCCCAGAGGCTCTTAGGCCTTGTGGATTCAGATGGAAACAGTCATTCCAGGAACCTCATTCACTGATCATATAGCTATCGGCTACTATATGCAGGCATCACGCTAAGTCTTTGCATGTACATATTCACCTGTCCCTACAAGCCCATTGTTATTGTCCCTATTTTGCAAACGAGGATCTGTGAGCCTTAGGAAGCCTCAGAAGTTAGGGCCCATTCCTTAACGTGGTGCTTTTTCTGAGGCAAATAGGGGATTGGCCCCAGGCCTTTTCATCTACCCCAAGGGCTTCTCAAAGCCTTGGAGATCCATCCTTCAAAGCATCTTCTATTCTGAGTGACAACAATAACATAATTGCAGTGGCTAGTTAGGAGCAGTTGGCCATGCGCAGATACTGTGCCAAGCTCCATGCGTGTATTTTCTTGTTTTCACTTGTCAGCACTCCTCTGAGGTGGTTACTATTATTATTCCCATTTTATAGATTAAGAAAGCTGTGGCTTGGAGAGGAATTGAAATTTGCTCAAGGTCATCCAGCTTGAATCAAGGACAGAACAGTGTTGACCCCCAGGGCCACACCCATAACCACTGTGTGGTACTGCCTCTGCTTATACCCACCTCCAGAGAGTGGCTCGGTGGACCAAGCATTTGCTCTGAGCCATAACCAGGGAAGCCCGCTCTGGGCTCTGGGCTCTTATAGGATGTGGTGGAAATAGCAATGCTTTGATACTCACAGGTCTAGGGTTCCCAACTTGGCCCTACCACCAGGCTGAGTGATTGGGTCTCCATATTGCCTCTCCAAGCCTCAGTTTCCCCACACAAATTCTTAGAGAATCCATAGAGCCTTTCTCATGGTGGGATGGGGACTCCTGAGATGAAGGGTTAGGGCAATAGATGGCCAAGGTTCTAGTTCAATCTCGGGAGTGGGAGGGCTGTCCCTTCCCCATCCAACCATCCAAAGCCTTCCTCAGATTTAGTCGGCAGTGCGTGGTGGACAAAGACAAGAGGAACCAGTGCCGCTACTGCAGGCTCAAGAAGTGCTTCCGGGCTGGCATGAAGAAGGAAGGTGAGCCTGGGCCCTCCCCCTACCACCCCACCACCCCACCCGCACCCACACCCGCACCCGCAGCAGCTCCCCACAGTCATTTACAACTGCAGCCACAACTTTATGACTGGGTGACAGGCCCCAGGGTGACTGGCTAATGGCAGAGAGGAGGAAGGGCCTGGAAATCTGGCCATAGGGAGGGGCTGGGCTTGGTCTTGAGAATGATTAGAAGAGATAAGCTCCCACTCTCAGCTACTTGGGTTTCTAGCTACCACCACCTCTACCTGTCTTCACCATTCTCAGGCAGCCAAGTCCAGTATTTTGTCTTTATATACTATTTTGAACCTTAGGAAAAGCCTAGAGGATGATATTACAAATGTCCATGTACCACCCACTACCCAGAGTTAGCTAGTATGGATCGGGGGAAGGCTCTCTTCCTGAGCTTCCTGTCCCAGGGACAAGTGCCCCAGTTCCTTAGTCATCATTCTCCAGTATCAGGTGATCTGAAGTTCTCCTGCTCCAGGGAACAGGAGCAAGGCGCCAGACTTGCCCTGGGTGGGGGAGGAGGAGGAGGAGAAGGCCAGAATGCAACATGTGTTAAGGTGTCTCCAGGCCTCCTGCTTCCAGCAGATTGATGCCAATCTCTGGGCTGGGTTTTTCCACGCTGGGTAGTTCTTTTTGTTTTTATGATGACCCAGTGTGGCTGCCACTATCATTCCCCCTTTTTATGCATGAGGGAACTGAGGCTGGGAATGGCTCAGCCTTGCCTAAGGCCCCACAGCTGGTCAGTGCAAGCTCTGGGGCTGGAGGAACCCAAAGCTTAAGACTTAAGTTCAGTGCCATCTGAACAGCACCTCCATGCTGCTTTCTTTACACCCTCTAGACCTCAAACGTTAAAAATTTTTTTCAGCCCAAGCTTAGGAAGCAAAAGTCCTTTAACTGCTTCTCAAAGTAACTTGAGTTCACTATCAAATCTCTCTTCATCTTCTTCTCCCCTCGTCACCTTTAACCCCCAGACCTTCAGTTCTAGCCTGCAGCTGCGTCACCCCAGCCGAACTCTTGGTCTGGTCCTGTACACTTTCCCCTCGTACCCCACTGCACCCCACAGCAGGAAGCTGAGACCAGGTCTGTCAGAGCCGATGGAAAATGGGGGGAACCCAGTTTCAGCAGCCTCCCCACCCCGTCTCTGCCTCTGATCCCATTCCATCTACCCCTCCCCGGGACACACCTTCTGTGTCTCATCCCGGCAGGGCCCGGGGTTGAGCTGATGAGACCTGTTGGCAAACCCGGGCCTGCTGACCCTAGTGAAGGAGCAGCGGCCTCCAAGGCCCCACCTGCTCTCTGCACCACAAATCCAGACCTCAGTGGTCCTCAAAGTGGGGGAGGAGCTCTTTCAAAGGGCAAATACCCACCCCACTTCTCCCCCACCCAGAGTTCAATGGGGTTGAGCCTTTCTCACCTACTCTTACCTCCAAGCTGGGAACCACTGGGAATGAGAAATGTCAGAAATGAGCACGTGACACCTGTATGAAAAGCTGGCAGTCAGGGAAAGGCTGAGAACTGTAGTCTTAAGGGCCTTACAGTCTATGGTTCTAATAGTGATTCTATTCGCCCAACAGCCTAAGAGTTTAGGTTCCAGAGAATGAATTTCTCATGTTAGAATTTCACACGTGTGACAGGCAGGTGGGAGAGGGTTTGGCAGCCTTCCCAGGCTGTGTGTGGCCTGATCCTGCTGTGGGCAGTCTTTATATAGGTCTCTTGTTAAACATCTATTGTCATTTTTACGTGTGTCACTTCAGGAAAGTTTCTGTCCCCTCTGTACTCTAGGTTTCCCATCTATAAAATAAGGGCTGTTAATGATCCCTCCCAGCTCTGAGAGTCTCACCACAGACACCAGGACATAAGTGTCCTCTGTCTGAGCTGCCAAGGAGGCACGGACCCGTATCCTGGTTCCTGGAAGGGGGAGCGAGAGCCCTCGGCCATTCTGCTTTAGCTTAGCCTTGAAAATAGCCATTGCTTCTTGGCTCAGGGAAGGTGGATTTATGCCAGGAGGAAAGGAGAGCTGGCTGGTGGCAAGTCAGTGTGGGCTAGTAAATGTTGGTGTTTATCTGCATGCCTGGGTTAACTTGACGATCACGACACATGCACGTGTTGCTTGCTTTGAAAATGGGCCAGAGCAGCAAAGTATTCAGTGGCCACTGTGCTCAAGCTCTGGGAAAGTGAGGGTATGTATGACTAGGTCTACCTGGGTCTTACAGTCCCAACACCCCTCTGCAGTCTGGTGGGAAGTTCCCAAAGCCAAGATCAATGCTCAGTGGCCGTCTCAGGGATCAGGGAGGTCAGGACAAGTTATCCCTTCCTTTCCTTGATGGCCTTAGCAGGATTCAGGTACTAAAACCCAAAGTGCTCCCTGAGGAGTCTGTTGTATGGTCATGGATACTCACTAGACTTTTGAGGATGATTACTTTGTAGTGGAGACAGATGTCAAATTATAATGGTGTATACTTGAAACTATATTAAATTAAAAATATATATATATGGTTCCTGAGGACAGAAAGGCATGGGCTGCAAATATAAAATTTATAGAGCAGCCAGGTATATATGAGGTCATCAAACCTACCTCCTACCCCCCTTTACAGATGGGGAAATTGAGGCCAGAGAGGAGACATGTTTGGGTCAAGGGTAGAGTCAGGATTAGAACTCAGGCTCCCAGAGCTGGGCAGACACCAGGCTCTCGGGATTGACAGTTGGAGGCACCAGCATGGGGGGCATCTTCTCCTGTCCAGATTCCCGAAAGTTTCTCTGGAGCACAGGGAAGGGCTCCGAATCTTATAGGCCTGTCAGTCTTGGCCAGAAGTGGGTTCCCTGCAGTAACAAAGACTCTGGAGAGACCTGGAGGTCAGTGGGCCCAACCACAGGTCAAGAATTCTCTCCTATAATCTGACACCTACTTGGGCCTCAGCTGGCATACCCAAGACAAATGTCCTCTCGATGTCAGAAACCCAGCCCAGGAAACAGGGCCAGGGGTGCAGGAGGCTTGGTTTTGTGGTGAGCCCTTCCTTGTAATCCCAGCCAAGCCCCCTGCCAGCCCCCATCAGGGGTTCTCTGAGAAGATGGGCTCATCTTCCTCTGTGCCTCTGCCCAGGCTGGTTAATATTCAATAGAAGTTACATTAGGTCCCCGACCCTGCTAATACTGAGCAAACATTTGGAAAACATCATTCCTGTGACCGAGCTCGCGCCGGGCACTGATAAGGCCGGCCTAACCTTGAGGAGCCCAATCCGCAGCTGCTGACGGCAGCCCTTTCATTCGGCCCGCCTCCGCTCGGCGCCCAGTGGGTGTGGGCAGCCACCACCAGTGAAGGGGAGTTGGCAGGCTGGGTGGGACTCCGGCTGGGGAGTGGTGCTGGGAGCTGGCCCCATTCAGGGTGGTGGGTCTCGGGAGAGATTAATTACCTTGGGACTTCTATTTTATCTCACTGACTCCTGGCTCCGATTAGACTGTCTGACTTTCATTCTCTGATTTCAGCAATTTGTGAAATCCAGGAAAAGTTGAATAGCTGGGACGTCGATGTTCCACTGAGAAACAGGCTACACAGGGCACTTCCAAGAATCAGAGCTCGTCTCCCCTGGCGTCTTCTTTCAGCCCCTCGACAAATATTTATTGAGCACCTACTGTGCGCCAGGCTCTGTTCTAGTAGCTAGGGCCATAACAGTGAACAAGGGGAATAAAGTTCTGGCTTTCTAGAGCATTCCTTCTGGATTGGGGGAGAAGGGTGGAAGCTGGTGAGAAATGAATAAAGAATTCTGTAAGAAGTGCCAAGAATAAAGAAGGATAAAGGACAGAACGTGAGGGAGGGGATGCCACAGGGTGGTCAAAGGGGGCATCTCCAAAAAGGTAGCATTTGACTAGAGACAGGTGTGACATGCAGAAGCAGCTAAGCTGTGGGGGACAGTGGATTCCTGGCAGTGGAACAGCGGGGGCAGAAGGTCTGATGGAGAGTGACAGGCTGTGTGCGAGGAGTGTCAGGGGCAGGTTTGGTGGGCAGAGCCAGTGAAGGAGATCGGAGAGGAAGGACCACAGGGAGGAACTGTGACTTTACACTGGGTGAGATGGGGAAGCGCTGGTTTTGACCAGTGGAGGGATGTGACCAGTTTAGCAGATGCTTTGTCTTCTGAGAAGCGCACAAATTGTAGGGGTGAGGCCGGAAGCAAAGGGACCAGTGGGCCTGGACTACTTTGGGGAGAGAAGGCAGGGCCCAGAAAGAGTGGGAACCAAGGACCGATTCGGTAAGGATTACTGACAGAATTTGGGGTGTGAGCAGAGGTGATATGTGAGAGAATGAGAGGGATAGCAAGACTCCCAGGCTAGGCGTCGGAGAATAAATCTGCCTGCTCCCGTGATGGGGAAGATGGCAGGGGAGCAGGCTTGAGCGGGAAAAGCTTATAGGTGGGGAAACTGAGGCCCAGAGAGAGGGGAGTGATTCCTAGCAGCACGCAGAGAGCGAGTGGCCATTCTGGACAAGAACTGGGTCCCCTGCTACCTCGTCCTCCTCCTTGCAGCTTCAGCCAAGCCTCCTTCCTCAGTGAGGCCTCAGACTCCAAGGGACGGAGCCAGGGAAGCAGAAGGTCCATCTTAGACCTGAGGCCAGGACTGACCCAGATGGGGACATGCAGTGCGATGTGGGGCCCGGGGGACAGAGGTCCCAGCTCTCTGAGTTCCGAGGGGATAGCTCAGTGACGGGGCAGGAGGGAGACATCTTTCCCTTGCTGTCTCCAAGGAGGTTAATCTGGGGCACATGCTGCTCACTGCAGATGGATGAGACCACCAGGGCGGTGGGGGCCTCCAGATGCCCTCGGCCAGGCTTCTGCCTCAGCGTTCAGGAACCCTCGAGCCATCTCTTGTCACCCAGAAGGATTCATTTTGCTCGTGTTACACACTTTCATGTGGAAAGAAAGAAACTCTGTTTTAAAAGAGAGCTTGAGACTCTGTCATCTAGACAAATCCCCTTTCAGTGCTCAAGGTCCACCTTGAGCAACCTCTGCCCAGTCATCGTTGTCTTGCATGCCTCCAGTGATGGGTGGATCACTCCTACAGCCATTACCTTGCGCTAGCAGTTGGAAAGTTCTTCCACAAGCTGGGCTAGAACCCATTCCCCCTCATTCCCACATGCCAATCCGCTGGATCCCCGCCCCGCCCACCACGTCCACCTCCAACTATGTCTCCTCCACTGCAGGACAGCCCTGCAGAGTCTCCTTCTGGGATGAACTCTCTCCCCTTGGACTTCACCCACTCCTCACTATTCATGGGACAACCGTGCCCTCTGCTGCTTCCCTGCCCTCCCTCCTCACCTCTCTCTGCCGCCCTCACAGCCGTCCAGAATGAGCGGGACCGGATCAGCACTCGCAGGTCGAGCTACGAGGACAGCAGCCTGCCCTCCATCAATGCGCTCCTGCAGGCCGAGGTCCTGTCCCAGCAGGTACTAGAGTGACCCCTCCACCCACCTAGGGACCCCACACACACACACACACTGAAGACGACACTCACCTCCACCTTGTCCTCCCTAGCCAAGCCCTTTCGCAGAAGGGAAACTGAATCCAGGGTCACGCAGCCAGGTTAGTAGCAAAGACAAAACTTAAACCCAGGCCTGGCACTCTGCGGGTGCTTTATAATTCATCCTGCAGCCTGCATTGTGGGGAAATCTTTGCTTTCACTGGGGGCCTGAGATCAGCTTAGCCCCAAGATAACAGAGTAGTGAACAAGTAGGCAGAGTAGCAAACCGGGACTCAGTCAACCTCTTGCTGTGAGACCCTGGGCAAGTTGCAGCACCTCTCTGGGCTATTCTTTCTTCATCTATCAGAAATGGATGATAATTTTTGTCCTGCTCCTCCTCTAGGGCTGAGGGGTTCTTTGGGGTTCTATGGAGCTGGTGGAGGAGGAGGCAGCAGGTGAAGGCCCAGAGGGAGCTCTCTCCTCCCCCACATCTGCCTTCTCCTTCCTTCTGTCTGTTTTCCCTTAAACTTCTCCTAGAGCCGGGAATGCTCCCACAGCCCATCTCCCCTTTTCCAGACAGGGAAATTACCTGGGGAGAGGCCTCTGTGCAGTGTGGGGAGCAATGTTGGGGCGGGGCCTGGCCATCCCCAGCATTTTCCTTCATCTCCCACCAGATCACCTCCCCCGTCTCCGGGATCAATGGAGACATTCGGGCAAAAAAGATCGCCAGCATCGCAGACGTGTGCGAGTCCATGAAGGAGCAGCTGCTGGTGCTTGTCGAGTGGGCCAAGTACATCCCGGCTTTCTGTGAGCTCCCCCTGGACGACCAGGTGAGGGCGGACGTGGACAACAGGCCCACCAGGGATGTAGCCTTGAATTGGTTTGATTTTATTTAACAAAACGCATATAATGTTCATGTGTGCCTGGGGTTGGTTAAATCACTTTGCAAATATTAACTCATTGAATCCCTCCAACAACCCTATGAGGTAGTGCCCTTATTATTCCCATCTTACAGGTAAAGAATGAAGGGAAAGAAAGAGATTTTTAAGTTCTGGGGCACAGAGAGGTTAACTAACTTGCTCAAGGTCACGCAGCTAGTATCCAGCAAAGCTGGGATTAGAACCAGGCAGGCAAGCTCCAAAGTCCAGGCTCCTAACCACTGCGCAGTGTACCAGGCCCCTCTCCTGGGGAGATGTTGACAGCAGCCCGCTGGAGGGCCAAGAATCAGGGAATCTGATCTTGAGCCCTGGTTTTAAGATTAGTTCTCTGTTTGATCTTAGACAAATTACTTCTTATCTCTGAGTCTCAATTTTCTTATCTGTAAAATAGAAATTATAATACCTGCTTCAGAAAGTTGTCATCACCATCTGAAAAGCTTAAATTGTATAATGAGCACCTACACAGTGCCCGGGCTATTGCTGACCTCCCTAAATGTCACCCAGATGGTTTAACATTCTTTGGAATACCAAAATGTCACAAGGGAAACAAGGAGGCTGGGAGGCAGTGGGCGGAGTCTGAGAACAAATGAATATCACTTGCCACACTGCAAATGATAGCTTCTACCCCGGGCACTCCTTAGGCCTCTGCAGACATTGTCTCTATCTGGGAAAGGAGAACTGGGCTGGGTCACCTTCTCAGCTCTGAGGTAAGCTCAGGGCCCAGACATCAGCTCTGGGGCATTTGCTTCTCTGTTTTGCACTTGCGCACAGAAGACTGTCAATGCATGTCAGTCTATTAAAGTGTCTGAGGAGTCCTACAGGCAAGGCCGCTATTGAACTTGGTGGAACCCAGGGCTTCTGAAACGCCTTTGATGCCCAGACTCTCCTGGAGTGCCTATGAGTATCTCCTGGGGGTGACACACTATGCGAACACCAATGTGGCTGGTCTTCAGCCTCTCACTGGACGCTGGATCAGGCACCCTCTCACGTGGACCCCTCCCGCTTTGGGAGGGATGACAGGGCAGGGATCCTGGCCAAGCTGCCCCTGCCTTCTCCCCTGCACTTCATGTCCTGGCCCTGGTCCCCTCTGTTGGAGAGTCTGCATTAATGTTTAATCTCTCCTGTTCCTTCCCAGGGGCTCAGCAGGGCAACAAGATACCCCCAAGCTGAGCAATTGTTAACCTCAATTTCCCACCCAAACCTCCCTGGCTGGGGCTCAGAGCATTCTCAGAGAGCAGTGATGGGTGGCCAATAACTCGAGACAATCATTAACAACACCCCCCAACCGCCCCGCCGGCCCACCCCCAGAACAGCCACCATGTCAGGGGACTGGACCTGGGGCCAGGACGGTTCCCAGCTCCCCATTCATGGTGTTTAAGGAACCCATTTTGCCCAAGATGGCGGAGCACACCTGGGAGAATTGGGAGGCATTGTCCTCCAAAGGGCACCCCAAATCTGTTGACATTGCTTCAGGAATCACCTTCCAAGTTTGTTTGCTTCTTGATTTGTTTTGGACATTAATTCATCAAAACCTAGAAGTTTGGGTAGTATTGGATAAGGGGGCTGAGGCCTTGAGGGAAGGCAATTTGCCCAAGATCTCAAGCAAAGGTGGCCATAGCTGGGATCTGATGCCGGGTCTTGCGCTTCTTGGTTTGAGAGCCACTGGAGTAAGCGACAAAAGCCCTGCACAGTGAGCACCTGGTGGATAGGAAGCACTCAGTCATAAGCATCCTTGGCCTCTCTTTGTCCTAGTCACAGGAAGTGGAATCTGACATCCCAGGCTATTTGCTATTCCTCTTCTTTTCCTGTCATCCTCACAAAGCTTAACTGTAGAGGAATAGATGAGGTAAGGACAGGTGGATGCCTAGGAGGGGCTGGATCTGGAGAGGAAGTTAAGTAGTCTGTTCATTTGTTCATTCACCCTTCTTTCCTTCCTTCAAACAAATATTTATTGAACGCCTTAGAACAGTTTCTCTTCTTAGAGAGGCTTTCTCTGACTTCCACATCTAATGCAGTCACTCTTGCCCCATTGCTCTGTATCACATAACCCTCACCTTCTTTTCTTCTCCTTTTCTCCCTCCCCCTATCTCTCCCTCACTCCCTTCCTTCCTCCTTTTCTTTCTTTTCACCATTGTGTCTCTTCATGGGCACTTAACATTTGATGACTGAAAGAATGAACAATAAAGGGAATTAATGCACAAAAGCATTTTTACTTCACAGTTTAGCCCACTAAAAAAATGTTTTAAAAACCCTCCAAACTCCCTAACCTAGCCTTGCAGATAAGACCCTTGAGGCTACCAGCCTCCTACTGTTTTTACAAGCCCATCTTTCAGTTCTCAGACAAGCATTAAAGCAGATGGTTCTGAAAAAGCAGATGATGACCTCCTGTGAGTTGGTTGGGCTCCCTTGGGCTTCCGTCTTCTGAGGCAGCCTTGTCCTCTCTTTAGGGAAGGATCTGTCAAGCTCATCCCCTGCCAAAGACCAGTGCTCATGCCTTTTCCTTGGGAACCAACAGCCACATCCAAATCCCTGTAATTCACTCTTGGAATCATAGTATCTTATGATGTCAAGCGGGCAGATACCCTGGAGATCTAAAGCAGTGGTTTCCCAAACACAACTGTACATCAAAATTGACTGGGAAGCTTGTTAAATACAGATCCTTGGGCCCACTCCATATATACAGAATTAGAATCCCTGGTAGCAGGGCCTAAGAATTTGCATTTTCATAAAACACTCTTCAATAATCTTCTGTAGCTGCTCCATGGGTAGGAATTTGTGACCCGCAGTTTTAAAACTTTTGGGGTCATAGACCCTCTTTAGAATCTGATGAAAGCCTTTGAGCTTCTGTGAAAAAATAAAAAATCCAGAAAGTTGTTAGAGTTTCACCAAGCACACAAGGAAGGCTAAGAGAAGAGAGCAGCAACTTGCCCAAGGTCACAGCAGTTCGTGGACAGAGTGACATCTGGTCTCCCATCTCCAAATGCATGTTCTCTCTCCTTCCGCTTCCTGCGGAATCCTTTCCAGGTCCCTAGTTTTATCAGTTATGGTTTTCTGATGCCCATTTTATAGTTCAAACAAGTGAAGGCAAGGGAAGCATTAAGCTGACTTGCCCAGGGTCATTGTGTTGGCTAAGATCAGCTTTCCCAGGGGTGCAGATGCCAGACGCCATCTCTTCTCTTTTCCAGGTGGCCCTGCTCAGGGCCCATGCTGGTGAGCACCTGCTGCTCGGAGCCACCAAGCGATCCATGGTGTTCAAGGACGTTCTGCTGCTAGGTGAGGAGGCTGCCCGCCCAGCCAGGGCTCCCCAGACCATGCGCACAGGAGATGTCCATGGTGGCATGCAGGGGTGAGGGAGACAAATAAAAAATGTCCCTGGATACTCTACTCAGATGCAAGGAAATATGGACACAAAGAATTCAAGTTCCCCAGCGTTAATGTTCAAGTACCATCAGGGTTGTCCCTGGAATTACCCATGAATTCTAATGTGCTTTCTGGGGTAGGAGCAAGGGGCAGCCAGAAGTGGCACAAACCCCAGCCTATGTCACCTGTGCCTTCATGACATGTTTATTTACTATTTTAAATGCTTACATGGAATCACACTACGAGCCAGATACTAGTCTGAGTACTTGACAGACATTAATTAACTCCTTTAATACAACAACCCTATGAGGTAAGCTCTATTCTTTATCCCCATCGTACAGATGGAAAAACTGAGGCACAGAAAGTAATGTATCCAAATATATCTCGCTAGCGAGTGGTCAAACCAGTATTCAACCAGACAGTCTAGTTTCAAAATCTGAGCCTCAATGCTTTGGTGACTCCCAAGTGGGCCTTGAACATCATCTGTCTTGAGGGTCGTGTTGGAGAATGGAATGTGGGTGACGTGAAAGGGTCCCAGAAAGCCAGGCTCCAGGCCCAGTCCAATGGCTTCAAGCAACCCCTTCCTTTTAATCTGGGCCTCAGCTTTGTCATCTGTACAATGGGCATGAGCAGCCCAATGGGGTGCTCCTTCATGAGCACCAGCTGCATTGTCACTGCAAAGGGCAATGGTTTGGGGGTATACCCAAGGTGGCTTCCCCACCCCACCCAACCCCACCCCTCCTTCCCAACTCCGCCAGGCAACGACTACATCGTCCCACGGCACTGCCCGGAGCTGGCGGAAATGAGCCGGGTGTCCATGCGCATCCTGGACGAGCTGGTGCTACCTTTCCAGGAGCTGCAGATCGATGACAATGAGTACGCCTGCCTCAAAGCCATCATCTTCTTTGACCCAGGTACAGGCCACTCCTCCCATCCATCCCCGGTGCTCCAGACCCTCTGTCAAACGTCTCCTACCGGGTTCTGTCCTTTGAGTTCAGAGCCTCCTCTCTTCGGTACATTTACCAGATGAGAAAAATCAAGGTTCAAAAGGATGATACCACCTGCCAGGGAGGGCACGCTGTCTCCTTGGTTTCTTTTCTTTCCCTCCTTTCCCTTCCTTCCTCCTTTTCTCTCTCTCCTTCCCTTCTACCTTCCTTCTTTTCTTTCCTTTCATCTTCTTTTTCCCCCCAAAAATGTTATTAAAGTAATATCTGCACATACTTAGAATACAAATAGCCCTTCTAACCCCACTTTTTCTATTAAAGCCTATTTCCCCAGGGGAAACCAATTCTGATTCTTCTAATGGTTTCTTCTGGTTACCTCAAGCTCTAAATAAAATGCTAAGCTGGCTCTTTCTTGATTTATCTATTTTAAATCATATTTTTCCTCCTATGCTAGTGGAGGATTTCACTCTCCTCTGTTAGCCTTCCCATCTTCTCTCCCCCATTCTCAATATGGTTTTATGGCTATTTTAGTGTCTCTGTTGATTGCCATTCTAATGCTGTTATGTGCTTATGCTTTTAATTCTTGTCCTATCAATTGTAGACAGTGTCTTCAAGCCTTTCACTTACAGGACAAAGATACACACAGTAGTCCCTTTTATCAGCTGTTTTACTTGTTGTGGTTTCAGTTTCCTGTGGCCAGCTGTGGTCTGAAAATATTAAATGGAAAATTCCAGAAAGAAACAATTTCCAAGTTTAAAATTGCATGCTGTTCTGAGTAGCATGATGAAATCTCACACCACCCCGCTTCATCCTGCCAGGAATCGTCCCTTTAGTCCAGCATATTCAAGCTGTGTATGCTGTTTGCCTGTTAGTCATTCAGTAGCCAACTCGGTTATCAGATCAGCTGCCCCAGTATTGCAGGGCTTGTGTTCAAGCAGCCTTTATTTTCCTTAATAATGGCCCCAAAGCTCAAGAGTAGTGATGCTGGCAATTTAGACATGCCAAAGAGAAGCTATAAAGTGCTTCTTTTAAGTGCAAAGTGAGCACAGTACAGTAAGATATTTTGAGAGAGAGAGAGATCACATTCACATACCTTTTATTGCAGTATATGATTGTAATTGTTGTATTTTATTATTAGTTATTGTTAACATCTTATGGGCCTAAATTATAAATTAAACTTTATGATAGGTGTGTATGTAGAAGAAAAAACATGATATATATATATATATAGGGTTCGGTAGTATTTGTGGTTTCAGGCATCTACCGGGGGTCCTGGAATATATCTCCCACAGATAAGAAGGGACTATCGTATTGCACCCCCGCTCTTTCTTTCAGCTCCCCATTCTCCTCTCTCCATCTGCATTTTCACAATGCTTTTGTAGTTACATCTTTGTGCAAAACCCGATTTTATTTCACAATGTCAAGATGCCTGGGCCCTGCCAAAGGCTTGCTTGCTTCCCTCTCTCTGTACCTGTTACGGAGGACTTACTGCATGCCAGGCACTGTCCTTCCTGCTAGGCGTCACCTGCGTAAAGATCATCTCTAGTAAAAATAGTGATGATGAAGAAGATGACCACCATTCGTGGAGTGGTCACGAAGGCCCCCTTCTAAGCACTCCATGTGGATTATCTCACTTATTACTTGCAACTTGGTACCTGTGAGGTAGGAACTATTAGTATCCCCATTTTGCAGATTAGAAAATGAGGCACAGGGAGATTGATTAATTTGCCCAAAGCCATACAGGAAATGGCAGAACTCACATTTGAACTTCAGACTATCCAGTTCTCAAGCTCGTGTTCTTACCTATCACACACTATTCCCCCATTTCTTAAAGGGTAAGGTTCTAGTTCTAGTTTCCTTGAGAGACTGGCTTGAGCTGTATCCCCTGCAGTGCTAAGCACATAACTAGACAGAGTAATAATTACTTGATTACTGATGCTGAGTCAGGGTCAGCAACCTGGCTTGGAGTGCCAGGTGGCCTAGTATAGGGGCTGGCATATAGGTGATGCTCAGTGTTTGTTGACTGAGTAAAAGAATGCACAAACATGATTCAGTGGAGAGAGCCCTGCACTGGAAGTGTGGGTGGAATTCTCTTTCTGCCACTTACTTTAGGAAATAAATGCATTACCTCCATGAAGTTTGAGACCATCTCTTCGATGACCACTTGAGTCCCCTTCTTGAGGTTAGGGATCTAAAATTTATCTGTTGATTTTTTTTCAATCATTTATTCTTCCATCCATCTCCTCATCCCTTTATCTAGTTATCTATTCAACAAATACTGACAATGCCTGGTGCTAGGTGGTGGATTTAAAATGACAGATGAGATGTATGCCTGCCCGCACAGAGATCACAGTCCAGTGCAAGAAACAGTTGCATCCTGTGTGGTCAGTAGTAACAGGAGAACCACAGAAATTTGGGCCCATGATGGATACTCGTAATGCAGACTTGGGAGGGCAGAATAAAGGTTTCCTTGAGGAGGTGAAACCTAAGCCGAGACCCTAAGACGACACAGGGAGACCATTCTAAGGCAGCAGAAGCAGCACATGCTGAGGTCTGGACAGCGGACCTCAACTTGGTGTCGGGAGCTTTAAGTCCACATCATGGATCTGCCAACAACTGGATGTGTGACCTGGGCTAAGTCCTTTCCCTGCTCCGTGCCTCAGTTTCCCCATGTGTAATGAAGAGATTGTTAGGTACCCTCTTAGGTATGTTCCTGATGTTCTACCTTCCATCCCCCACTTCCTTCTCCCAGTTCTGCATCTTAGGAAATGTGACAGAAACGCTTTTCTGCCTAAGTCGAGGAAGCTACAACTTGTCCTAGTGTACCCCTGTTCTTGAGGACCCTGAATTCTCATTCTGGCACTGCTCCAGACTCCCCATGGGACCCTGGGTCACTAGGTGTCTCCTCTCAGGGCCCCATGAATCAGGGGAGATCTGGGTCCTGACTCGCCAGATGCTCTAGCTGGGCCCCACTGCCCTCTCTTGCCCACTTCCTCCCACTGCAGATGCCAAGGGGTTGAGTGACCCAGGCAAGATCAAGCGGCTGCGGTCCCAGGTGCAGGTGAGCCTGGAGGACTACATCAACGACCGCCAGTACGACTCGCGTGGCCGCTTCGGCGAGCTGCTGCTGCTGCTGCCCACCCTGCAGAGCATCACCTGGCAGATGATCGAGCAGATCCAGTTCATCAAGCTCTTCGGCATGGCCAAGATCGACAACCTGCTGCAGGAGATGCTGCTTGGAGGTCCGTGCCGGGCCCAGGAGGGGCTGAGAGGTGGGCGGGGGCAGGTGGGTCCTCTGTAGCAGACAAGCCTCATGCAGACCTAGGCTCACTTTTCAGCTCCATGACTCCCTCACTCTGTGGCTTTGGGCAAATCCTTTAACCTCGCTGAGCCTCAGTTTCCTCATCTGGAAAATGGGGGCAATGGTCCATTTATTCAGGCACTGACAGCCTAGTATGTGTCAGTCACTCTTCTAAGTGCTGGAGATTCAGCAGAGAATAAGATCTCTGCCCTGCTGGAGGCTGTGTGTGAGAGTGTGTGCATACATGTGTGTATAAGGGCTCATGGGAACAGATGATAATCAAGTATAGAATGAAGACGGTAACTACAGATTTTTAAATAACCAGGTAAAACAATAGAGCGTAACCAAAAAGGGGCCTCTTTTGATAAGTTGGCCAAGGGAGACCTTTCTAAAGTGGTGACTTTTGTTCTTAGACATGATGGATGAAAGGAAACAACATTTAAAAGCCAAAGAAAGAAAAAGAAAGAAAAACATTTCAGGCAAAAGTAACTAATACAGAATCCCTGAAGTAGGAGAGGTTAGAGTGTTTAAGAAAGAAGAATAAAGTTATGAGATGAGGGGAGCTGTGTGACATGAAGATGGAAATTGGATGGAAACCAAATGACACACATCTGGTTTTACAGACCATGATCAGAAATTTGAAATTTATTCTCATGCAACTACAGTAAGAAGAGTGAAGATCACACTAGTGCTTTGAACAAATCACACTTATTGTAGTGTAGAAAGTGAATATCAAGGGGTGCAAAGTAGAGGCAGAAGACCCCTGAGAATGCTGTTGTCTCCAGTCAGGGGAAGGACGATGGAGGCTTGGGCTGAGGCGTGACTGGACGTTTCACAGCAGAGGTAAATCTGAGCATCTGCTTGGAGGAAGGAAACCACAGGATTTGCTGAGTGATCAAATGTGGGGTGTGCGGGGGAGGGGAAGAGTCAAGGACGAAACCTACATTTTCCACTTCGTGCAAGAGGAACACTCGTAGGGTAATTTACCAAGATGAGGAAAAACAGTTTCGGTTTGTGTATGGTGGTGGTGGTAAGAGGTAGAACAAGAGATCTGTTTTAGACTTTAATTAAGCTTGAGATGACTATTCGATATCCACGTTGCGTTATCAAGGAGGCAGTTGGATGTTTCGGTTTGTTACTCAGACACAAGCCCAAAGCTCAGGAGGAAAGGCAGTGCCATGTGTTTTAGCAATTAAGTGCCATGAAGGGCATTGTGGGAAGACTAGCCGGGGGATAGGAGCAAAGCCGGGGATGTTCCAGAATCCAAGAGAAGAGTGTGTTTCAAGGAGTAAGGAGAACAGAGCATTCGATGGTGTTAAATTCTACAAGATAGAGGTGTTCATTGGATAGGCAACATGGAAGCTCTCTGCAACTGTGAAAAGAAGTGTCAGAGACCCTTCGGAAAGGAACCCAGATGGGGAAGTGTTACAGGGTGAGCAAGCAAGAAAGTGACGAAGTGGAGATAACGAGAGTAGACAACTCTAACAGAGTAAATGACCCTTTGAAAATGTTTTGCTGTGGGCGGGGAACTACAAGGGAGCTGAGGATGATTGCAAAGCAGTGATCATAATGATGGACAGTGGAATTTTGACTGGACTAAAAGGGAAATAAAGATGGGGGTGAAAGATAGTGAAAAGTGAGGGTCAATGAATTGGCATGCTCAACAGGGTGGAAGAATTTTTGTAGAGATGGTACTAAATGAGGCAAGCTGGAAGGGTAAGAGGTGAAATCTCAGTGAAGAAGCTTGAAATCGAGATTTTGTAGGTGATGCAATTACTGGTGACAATATGGCCGAGGGCAAGTTTTCTCAGTCTCAGTACTAATGATATGTGGGGGCTGTTGTGTGCATCGATTGGTCTAACCACATGGCCTCTACCCATGAAATGTCAGTAGCACTCCTTCACCAGTGACAACCAAAAATATCTTCAGATATTGTCAAATGCCCCCTGAGGGGCCCAAATCACTCCCAGTAGGGAAGCATTGTCATGTGGTAACTCATTTTGTGTTCACTTGGACCCGGTACACATGGGGATATTACAAATTAGGTGTCATTGAGATTAGGATCAGGAAGGCGCTTGTTCTCTGTTGCCAATCTTGGGTAAGATTTTAATCTCTCTGGACCCAGTAATCTCATCTGTAGACTGGGATAATAATGATACCCACTCTATAGGGTTAATGGAAGGACTAAATAACGTCAAAAATGAAAAGCGCTGTAAAGCGATGCCTGGTACATAATAGGTGCTCAATAATTAATAGCTATTATTAAAACAAGGGTACTTCAGAGGCCTCTTGCAAGCCCTAAAATTCTATCATTGTTATATTATTGACCATACCTTATATAGTATTACCACTCTCTGATGCTTTTTTTGAAACAGTTACTGTGTTCCAGACACATTGCCAGGCCCTCAAAGAGAGGAGAAAAATACACCTATCATTGTAATGTTCACAGACAGAGGAAGTGATCCCAAAAGCTGGGTTGCAGATAGGTTCCTATAGGAATTCCAAGGAAGGAGAGGTTTCCTTCCTACTGGAGTGCAGAGAACCTGCAGAGACTTTCCAGAGGAGAAAGTATCTGAGCTGGAATGTGGGCGTGTGGATGTGGAGTGGTGGAGAAAGCCTCTGTAGCGGAAGCAACACGTGAGCAACAGCGTAGAGATCGGAAAGCAGAGGGAAACAGATGCTGGAAGTAGGTCACCTTGGCTGAAGCAGAGGTGTGGGGATGAGACTGAAAGGTGTGTTGGGACCAAATGGTTGAATGACTTTTGTGCAAAAATGCTTTGAGAGCCATTAATTAAATTTATTATGTTAACATGCAATCAATATGCTACTCATTACAATATGTAAACGATCTCAGAGCTTCCTTACGTGCTCCTTGTTTCCTTCAAATCACTTTTGTTCTCTTGGTTTATTGGGCCTCTCAGTACCCTCATGAGGCCCATGGAGGGGAATGGTAAGTCCCAGTTTACTAACCCATGCTTATTATTTGGTTTCTGCTCAATTTCCACCATCTCATATAACTTCCCGCATCTCACAACTTTATCCTTCTCTCTCAAACACACGAAGCTCTCCTGCCTCAGGGCTTTTGCATTAGTTACTCCTGCCTAGAATGTTTTTCTCTTGATTTTTAAATGTTCTGTTTCCTTTCATCTATCAGGTCTTAGCACAATACGGAATGGAAACCCAATAAGCACCACCAATAATGGATGGACAGGTGGATTGGCTACACCTGAGGCAAATGGTGCCTCAGACCCACAGTTCTTATCCCAGACTCTCCATCCTCATTGAGCACCCCCTCTACTTGCAGGGTCCTCCAGTGATGCAACTCATGCCCATCATCCTCTGCACCCTCACCTGATGCAGGAACACATGGGCACCAACGTCATCGTTGCCAACACGATGCCTGCTCACCTCAGCAATGGACAGATGTGTGAGTGGCCCCGACCCAGGGGGCAGGCAGGTGGGCATCTTGGGTTCTACTGAGGAATGGGTGAGGCTGGAGCCTGGGCGCGGTGCCAGCGGAAGGTTGGGTCTATAACATGGGAACCACAATACAACTGTTCTCTGTGCTCCAGAGGACGAAGAGTAAGATTGTTCCTTTGTTAAGGCTGTTATTCAGTGAGGCGATTGACAGCCTCTACTGAATGAAGCTGTTCTTGGGATGAGGCAAGCCACCGGACAAGACTGCCCCTTGGGTGAGGATGTCCATTGGGATGAAAACCCAGTAGGTGTTGTCCACTAAGTAAAGCTGTTCATTGAGTAAAGCTGCCCACTTGGGTAAGGCTGTCTATTAGACAGCTGGGTGAGACTATTGATTGAATAGGGATGTCCTTCAGGCTAAATGCTCCTCTGAGGTGAAATCTCACAAGAGTGAGTTTGTCACTGGGCAAAGTTATTCAAAGACTAAGATTATCATTAGGATGAAGTGGACCACATAAAATGAGATTGTTCTTTGGAAAAGTTGCCCATTGAATAAAATTAGCCAAGTGGGTTATGGTCAAGGTCACTTCCTAAACCTGTGGTGGGGTGATCAGTTCTGTTACTAATCTACCTAAATATTCGAGAAATAGTATTTTTCAGGCCAGTTAGCCAGACCCTTGGGTCTCAACTGTTGCTTCTCCTCTCTGAGAAAGTGTATTCCTGTCACATGTCCCATTGTCCTTGGGGAGAGTCAGACTTGGGCCCTGGTTTGGGAGAAGCAGCCCACATCTCCATATCAAATGGTGGAAGAGATGGGGGCTGGTAGGACCTGGAAAGAGGCTGTGACCATGGAATCTGGCCCAGTCACAACTTTCCAGACCTCATGGAACTTAGACTATGATCTGGGACTCAGAAGGTTTGAGCTGTAAGAGACCTGAAAGATTATCTCGTTTTATTTGCTCATTTTATAGAAGAAAGTAAGCCCCAGAAATGGGGAATAACTTTCCCAGGGCTCTTATTTATTCCCCGAAGGGCTAGAATTCTGAGCAGTCCCTGTCTGTCTCTCTGTTCTTCCAGCCACCCCTGAGACACCACAGCCCTCACCGCCAGGTGGATCGGGGTCTGAGCCCTACAAGCTCCTGCCAGGAGCCATCACCACAATCGTCAAGCCCCCGTCTGCCATCCCCCAGCTGACTATCACCAAGCAAGAAGTCATCTAGCAAGCTGCTGGGGGCCAGGGGCCCCGCTGGCCCCGCAGCCCCCTCAGAAAGTCCCTTGTGGTCACTTGGTCACCATAAAGATGACAACAGGGCCAGTCCCAGAGCAGTAATGGAAAGGGCAAAGAGCCCAAGAACTTGGGCTGCAGGCCACATCCCATTGCCACCCTCCACGCCTGCTCTGGATGATGGGGCTTTAACTTGGGGAGACCCCAGCTGGAAAATTCTCTGCTGCCTTGGACAACTTCTCTCTTGCTGAAGCCACTGCCTTCCCCTTCATCCATATCTACCCCCAAGTTCTTCACCCCCAAAGGACTGCTGACTGGAGACAACATGGGACCTTGCTTTAACACAACTCCCCTCCCCTCAGACTGGCACTTCTCTCCCAGTGCTGTCACAGTGTCCAGTCACAGAGAGCCCTTTGAGGCTGGGTCGGGTCGTGACCCCTTACTCTTCTCTGCTCTACTGCCTCAGCCTCCGGCGCTCCTCTCCACTGCCACAGTCACCTTCCTCTGCCCTTTTAGTTTCTCCAAAGCCACCTCTCCAGAGGCTGAAGAAGACTTGGAAACAATGTCCCAAGTCATTCTGGGAACACTTTTAAAGCACTGTCTGGGGCTAGACACAGTGTAGGAGATCGTTGAGAAGGAAGACACATTTCTTCTCTGACCCACAGCTCTTCCTTTCTTCAGGGACTTGGGTGGGACCCTTGGGTGGATCCCTTGGATCGGAGTCATGATCTCTATAGGCTCTCAACAATGAGAGAACAGTCCAAGGTGGACACCTGCAGCAGGAACTTGGAGGAAAGGCCGGAGTGGTCAGAGAAAGCATCCAGGAAGAGACAGATTATGCACCAGGCTCTTAAAGGTTTGGATTTTGCTGGTGGAGCAGGGGAGACAGGACATTTCAACAGAGGGCAAAGAGCTGGGTAAAGCCTAGAGGCTTGGGGTGGGGAGGTGATGAAAAGACAGGGCTGCCTGGAGCAGAGTTGTCATGCCAGGTAGTGTGGGAGCCTTGAATGCCAGATGGGGACATTGAGACTTGGGTTCCTAGGCCATGAGTAGCTGGAGAGGGGTGTGCAGTGAATTGAGCTTTCAGAAGCTCAAGACAACAATTCTACAGAGGCTGGAAGTTTTGGAGGAAGCAGGGAGATCAGATGGGGACAGCTCATGTAATCCAGGTGAGCCAGAGATGAGGCTTCGGGATGGAGAAGGATGGGTAAATCTTCAGGTCAGAGTGATATCTAGGGGGGAATTATCCACCAGGGCCTGTCTCAAGCTCTTCCTTATTCCCAGAACTGCCTTAAGGCACTTGATTTGTGTCACCTCCTCTTATCCTCCCTACTACCCAGAGGTCCATACAGAAGATGAAATTGAGGTTAAGTAATTTTTCTGGAACTTACAAAGCTGGTAAGTGACCAAATCAGGATTTGATCCCAGGTCTGCTTGGATCAGGACAGGAGCTCCTAACCGTGGTGGCTGAATATCCCTGAAAGGGCTCTCTCTCCTCACTGTGATCAAGCTGAGGGACTTCCTGCCCTCACCAGCCTCAGAAGCCAACACTTCATTCTTCCCAGGAGCCCTGCCCATGCCCACAACTAAGGTTGTCATGATGATGCTCTGAAATCCAGTTAGTGGCCAGATTCTGGCTTGCTGATCGACAAGGAGATTCTTAACTCCTGGGTCCCTTTTCTCTCTTTACTCCCCAACTTTGGGAGATGAGTGTCAGGGATTTGGCTCTTGGAAGACAGACAAATGTGGCCTGGTGTTCCAGGAATGGGACAGTTTGGGTGGAGGCAGGGGAGAGGTCTGGGTTTGAGACCTATTCTGGGGAGCATCACTCAAGGTACATTCTGGAACCATAAAACCCCAGCATAGAACAGCCAGTGCCTCATTCATGCAGAATGTTGGTGACTTTGGGGGAAATTCTAAAAAATGCCACTTGCCAGTGGAAATTACAGCAGGGACCAGATCTGGGTTCAGAGCTGTGCTTATGTGGAAGGGTGGACAGTTAGACTGCTTACCAACACCCACCCAAGGCCGACCCTTCTGAATAGGTGGGGGCAGTACCCGAGTGCCCCAAGATCCCATCATTAGTGATTGTTCCTTTTGGCAAAAGAGGCATGAAGGGCATTGGGACAGTATGTTCAAGAGAAATCTCTACACCTCCAGTGCTGTCAGGATTGGCCTTTCCCCTCTAGCAAGCCAGGTCCCCAATCCCAGGAGAGATTGTCTCCTGCTCAGTGCTCTCAAACCTTCCTCAGCCACCCTTCATTTAGGTTCCCCAGAAATCCCAGCCAAGGGGCTCAGACTGGTCTGGTAGGGAAGCGGGAATCATTCTGGTCATCCTGGTCATTCCCGCTGTTTGTTCGTCTGCCCCACCGTGTTGCTCAGGCCTCTGTCATAGGAACAAAGTGGAGATAAGGATTGTCCATGGGATGAAGTGAGGTGACAGTGGCTTTTAATGGTAGCAATTTTCTGAGGCAGGGGGTCAGCCCTCTGCCCAAATCATCTCTTCCTGGAGGAGAAATCTAGTCCCCTTTAATAATTTTATTGTAATGCAGGAAACAAAATAAAGACAAGTTTACCTTTCTGATTCTGAACTGAGGACACCACACTGGATTTTTTTTTTTTTTCCTACCTGAGTTGTGGTCCAGAAACAAAATCTGATGGACTAAGAAAAGGTTGGGAGGGCAAGCACGGACCCTGTGATTCCTCCACGGAGACAACCCCTCTCCAGGCAGCTGTCAGATGCTTCCAGAATCCACAGGCTCTCCCGACAGTGGACAGAAAAGAGAAGAGAGGGTTGGAAATGGATGCTCCTAGATCTCGTGAAGACCAGCCTAATTACTTTTGCCAGATCGCTCTGTGGTTTGCCCTGATTGAGATGGAATGTGAAATTCACATCAAGCAGTTCTGGAAGTGGGCTGGGTCCTGTCAGATGCATCGACATCTTCCTGGGGCCGTGAATGTCTGAATGTCGTTAGGTCCCATGCTGACACCTGAGCCCCTGTCACTGCCACCCAACGGGGCAAAGAAGCGAACACAAATTTCTTGTGTGTTTTAACAAAAGTTTATAAAGCAAAATAAATGGCACATATGTTTTCTAAGTCCTCGGATGGGTGTCTTTTCTTCCTTTCAGGTGTTAGAGATAAGAATGAAAATAGTTGGATAGTCCTTTATAGTACATGAAGTGCTTTTATACTATTGTTTAATCTTCACATCGAGAGGTAAGCAGGTTAGGCATTACTATTATTATTATTATCATTATTATTATTATTGATCCCTACTCTATAGATGGGGAAACAGAAGGTAAGGGGAAGTGATTTTCCTTGAGAGGCAGAGGTAGAAATTCGGAACTCTGTGGTCTCTTGATTCTGGGTACTCAGTATATGGAGAGAGTGAAAGTCGATAAGTGAAGGGGTGATGGAAAGATCTGGAAGGAAAACAAGGGTTCATGGGTTGTTGGTCTGTCATCTATACTCAGGATCCAAGATGGAGCCCTGTTCTGGGTTCTGGGTCAACCTGTCAGCAATAAGTGATGAGTAGGCATGGGGAAATGTCATCAAAGCAAGAGATGTTTTGAAAAAGAATAAAAACAAGGGATGCATTTGACAAAAACTAGCCACCACAGGCCGCAGCCTCACATTCACTCAGGGGGATATGCTGGAGCTGACTTGTGGCAGCCAGTTGTTCACTTCTCTTCCTAATGTCACAAGGCCACACTGATACAGGGAGTGGGAGCGTTCACACCAGAAGAACTGGCAGATGCTATGGATCGAGGCTTTCTGCTGGAGAGCCTGTTGTTAAACATTCACCAGCACACATGGGCATACAGTGATGGGTAGAGGGGCGTTTGCGATGCCTGGACTGCGAGATGCCATGGTGTGGTGTCACTCAAGGATGAGGGTAGAGTAGGGTGACCCTTTCAGCTCTTCCCCAAGGGAACAGTTCTAGTCAATGTAACCTTGGTCAGGTCACTCCACCTCTCCGAGCTGCATCTGTAAAATGGGACCGATCCCTCCCTACAGGGGTGATGTCAAGATTAAAATGACCAACATGATAGTAACTTGTAAGAGCTGCGTGTATATGAGGTGCCCAAAGTGGCTGCCACTGTGGACTCAGTGAGTGTAAACTCTTCAGCCAGCCGCTTTCCAGTGAGAGCCTAACCACTGAGTTCTCCAGCCTCAGGAGCACTGCCTGCCTGATCCTGGTGCCCTTCCCACCTTCCCCTGTCCCTTCCCTCCACTTGCGAGCACCAGGAAATGTTTTCTATACTGTAGCAACAGAGGCCTTGTCCATGCCTCTGCCAGCATGGACATGGGGGGTGGGCGCCAAGGAGGCTATTGCAGTCCTAGAGTATGCTTAATAAATCCCTATCAAAACCATAAACCCTGAGCTGCCATAAATTCCTCTGGCCTTGGCTCCTCCACCTCATCAGCCCTTTGCCCTTTAATCTCAAATCTCAGCGTGGGCGGAGGCCAGAGCTTGATTTCCATTTCAGTTGCAAAACAACATCAGCTTGGGAGATAAATAGCAAATGCCATTATCCTCATTTTAGAGGTAATGAAACCGAGTTTCAGAGAGGGGAAGGAAATTGTCCAAGGCACACACCTATGCTTCTTCTACCAATCCATGTGGCCTCACTGAGCAACCCCTACAAAGACTGCTTCCCCAGCCATGATGCTAGTAGCTTTTTATCCCATTATTCCAAATGGAGCCCCATTACTCAAAGAGCAGGGATGAGAAGTGAAAGGGACTATGGGTGATAGGCTATAGTGAGGATCCAAAGGAAGTTCTATGCAGTGTGAATGACCTGTCACCTCAAATCAGTGGCATTGCCCTATTTCCTCTTTTGTGGAACCCAGATCACCTTTGATCTACATTTCTCCAATCCGTGTGTCATATGTAAATTCCAAGCCCTGACTGAAGAGACCTGAATCACAGGATCCCATGATTCCACTTGATGCTGGTGGAGCTGAAAACCGAATCTTGATGTCAAGGACATTTATTGAGCTCTTCCTCTTTGTCAAACATTGTTAGACATAATTTAATCCCCACAACAACTCCCTGAGTCAGCTATTCTTGTTCTGTTTTACAAATGAGGAAACCAAGGCTCCCAGGTTCACAGCCAGTGTGACAGCTGAGATTCAAATGCCTACTGTCCCGCTCCACGATGGAATGGAGGAGGGCACTGATGACTCAGTCACTGCGTGGTGAGCACAGAGCAGTGTGAACTGTGGGTAGTTCGTCATTTGACAAATGCCGGTGGGCAAAGCCCTGTGCCAAAGCATCTGGGTGTTATGAAGTTCCAGTACCACAAGGCACCTCCTGCTGGGTGCTTACAATTTTCACTTGTATGGTTGGAAATAACAGGTAGTTGAATATTAAGAGCCAAAAGCTTGTGAGTGATGACAGTTTGACAGAGAGAGAGAGATAGAGAGAGAGAGAGAGAGAGAGAGAGAGAGAGAGAGAGAGAGAGAGAGAGAGAGAAATTACTGCAGTCTGGGCAAGGGCGTGGTGGGCACACACAGGAGAGGGATTCAAGGGCAATAGTAAGGTAGAGAAAAGACAGAAGTGCATTTGAGGGGAGAGAATGAGCAGCAAGCCGGGGCAGGCAGCAGGATGCATAGCCTGCGGGTGGGAGGGAGGACGGAGCCCATCCCTTCCCAGCCTTCAGTCATTGCAGGTGCCATCCTGACCCTCTGCATACCCGCAGACCACTGCACCTTCCGCTACTTAATATTTTCCTTTAAATCAATTCATAGTCATTCTCTTTATCCTGATCACTGACATAAGTGGGAAACCAGTGTCACTGTCTATAAACGGGAGATGGCTGAAAAATTAGAGTGCAAAGAAAACAATATTCTCAAAATGCAGCCACACAGGATTGCCCCGGAAAGCTCTGCTTTTATTTCTTCAAACTGGAAATTGACAAGTATTTAGAGAGATGTTAAAGACATATGCTATCCAATGGAAACTTTCTCCTTCAAGTTTTCAGAAGGAAGTAAGACTTGTAAAGAGACAGGCTTTGGGGACAATACCACTTAGTGCCATCCCTGTGCATCTCTAAAAATCACTCAGCATGCCACTGAAGTCCTTATTTCACACCTGGATGGATACTGTGACAGCTGGTCTGGGCCAGGTGGTGAGGACCTCAGACACTGGGAAACTGGAATTTCTTTTGGGGAAATAAGAAACCACTGGCGATTTTAGATCGGAGAAAGGCTATAGCCAGACCTGTGTTTTTAAAGGATTGCTCTGACATCTTTGTGGAGAATGTTACAGAGCGCACCCGGACAAGATGACCTCAGAGCCGAATTAGAACCAAAAAGAAAATTTTATTAAGAATTCGAATCCGGGCTCAAGCCTCCACTGCCGCAGCAGCGAGAACAAGAGCCCCGATCCTTAGCATGGGGTTCCTTATATTAGGTTTATGGCGGGCTAACTTGGTGCGCGCGGGACAGGTTGCAGTTCCTTATTGGCTAACCATATGGCCTGATTATGGCCTGACCTTTTTAGCAAGCAAACAGGATGTCTGGGCGGAGAATTCCGGCCCTTGGTCGGAGGGGATTGCAGTCCACCTCGCTGGGGGAATTTAAAATTTTCCATTCTGCCATCTTAGATCTTACATCGCCATCTTAAATACATAAGTTCTCATGACCCGTTACAGAGAAGAGATTGGAGGGGCTGTGACTGTAAGCCAGGAGACCAGTGAGGACACCCGTGCACTGGGCCAGTGAGAGATGGTGAGGTTTGCATCAAAATGGTGGAGATGCAGAGGAGGGACCTGATTCGAGAGTCACACATTCATTCATTCATTCATTCATTCACTTGCTCAACAAATATTTAGTGGGTGCCTACTATGTGCTGTATACCTTTCTAGGCAACAAGGTACACAGGTGAGCAAGACAAACAAAGTCCCTGATTTTATCTTCTAGAGGCAGCAAGCAGACAGCCTTTGAGTGAATAAATAAATAAAGGTAATTTAAAATAGTCAAGTGCTGTCAGATTGTCAGTCAAGTTCTTTGAAAGTAAAACAAGACATGGTGAAAGTGTGAATGTGAAATAAAAATAACAAAATAGAGTAATTTGAAAGGTCGGGGGATGGGGTCACATCAGACTGAGGAGTCTGGGGGCCCTCCCTGAGGAGGTGAATCTGAGAGCCAAGGATGGGAAGGGGCCAGCTACACAGAGCCCTGGGGGAAAGGCGTGCCAGGCAGAAGGAACTGCAAGTATAAAAACCCGGAGGTGGGAACAAGCTGAGCATCTTGGAAGGTGAACAAAAAGGTCAGTGTGGCTGGAGCGGATTGGAAGATGGAGTCTGAGAGGCGGGCGGGGCAGGAGCAGGTGGGGCCTTCTCGGCCATGAGAAAGATCTTGGGTTTTATTTTAAGTGCACTAGAAAGCTCTTAAAAGTTTTTAAATAGGGAGGTGATGAGATCTGCTCGTGCTCTTAAAAGTTTACTCTCGGCTGTGTAGAGAACGGGCTAATGGAACAAGAGTGGAAGCAGAGAAGCCCAGAGGTGGTCTGCGAGGTGGTCCAGGGGAGAGGTAATGGCAGCTTGGACTAGAGTGGTGTGGTAGCCAGGATCCCCGCCGCCGAGAACTGGCTTATGGGTTGGAAGTGTGAAGGAGAAAAGAGAATTCTGAGGTGACCCCCGAGACTCTTGCCCCTGGTCTATATGCACCTTCTTCCAATGATTTAATCAGACACTGATCTGAGTGCTGCTGTGAAGGGATTCTGCAGATGTCGTGAAGGTCCCTAACCAGTTGACTTGGTGACAGGGAGATTTCCCTTGGGGAGCCTGCCCTCATCAGGTGAACCCCCTAAAGGAGGCTGGGCGCTTTCTGGCAAACGGAAATTAGAAGTGTGAGACGGAGTCAGCGTGAAGGAGATTCTCTGAGCCTGGCTTTGAAGATGGAGGGGGCCGCCTTGCGAGGAATGTTGGCGGTCTCTAGAAGCTGAGAGCGAACCCTGCTAACAGCCAGCTAGGAAATGGTGACCTCAGTCCTACACCCATGAGAAACCGAATTCAGGTGACAGCCTCGATGAGCTAGGAAGTGAGCCCTCCTTCCCCAGAACCTTCAGGTGGGACATAGCCCATCTAATGCTTTGATTTCGGCTGTGCAAGACCCTGAGCAGAGAACACCATCACCCACGCCCATCTGACCGGACACTATGCCATAACAAATGTGTGTCGTTTTAAACCACAAAATGGGGTAAATTGTTATCCAGCACTGAAGATGCACATAGGTGGTGGGAGAGAGGGGGGACCACATTGGGATGTTTGGGAAGGTAGGCCTGGGCTGGATGTGTGAAGGAAAAAAGAGAAGTAGCTGTAGAGCTGGTGGCAGTGGTTCCTGAAACGCGGAAGTTTGGAGGCGCTGTGGCTTTGGCGTGGAAAGCAGAGTTCCACGGGGATGCTTTATTTGAGATGCCAAGTAAAGATCCAAGAAAGCATTGGACATAAGCCTAGAGCTCAAGGAAAAGGAGAGGTAAAGTCAAGCCTTAAGCTTGTGATTGAAAAGCCACATGGGAATACCGCTCAGCAAGAAAATGGCACGGACTGTTGATACAAGGCTCTGGGTCCCAGACACATCATTCCGAGTATGAGAAGTCAGACCCCAAAGGCTGACTGCGATATGATCCCATCTACATGATATTCCGGAAAAGGCACAAGTCTAGGGACAGATCCCGTGGTTGCCAGGGGCTAGGGCTGGGGAGAGGGGTTTGAATAAGAAGGGGCCGAGGGGAAGAGCCTGGGGGTGGTGGTGATAGACATTCTCTGTATCTTGATGGCAGTGATGTTTTATTTTATTTTTATTTATTTTTATTTTTTCTTATTTATTTATTTATTTATTTATTTATTTATTTATTTATTTAGGTGAGGTAACCCTCAGTTGACCTCACAGATTGCAAGGACCTTGTCAGCTTACGATCTCTTATTTTTTATTTTATGCCTACAGCACCTGGTCTTCCTAGGTGGTCTCCCATCCAAGTACTAACCAGACCTGACCTGCTTAGCTTCTGAGATCAGGCAGGATCGGGCTTGTTCAGAGTGGCATGGCCAGAGACCAGCAGTGGTGTTTTAATTGAACATATACATTTGCCAAAGCTTGCAGAACCATACACTACAAAGAGTGAATTTTAATGTATGGAAATTTTACCTTAATAAAAATACATGAAAGGAAAAAAAAAGCTAAATAGTTGTGTGAGCTCATTTAGAGAGAGACTGTAGCCAGGAGAGAGATGTAGGTGAGGACTTGACTCCAGGCTGCCCCACCATCCAGGCTGGAAAGAGAAAGAGGAGCAAAGCACAGGTAAGGTGAATGCTGACGGTGAAGGAAGGGATTCAAGCAATGTCGGCTGCAGTCCTACTGTGTGCTAAGTGTGCTGGCACACTGGTCTTGCATAGTCAACCTCAGCAAGGTTGCGAGGTAGGCTGTGACAGATGAGAGGAAATGAGTTGCCCGGGGTCCACCCAGGCCATAACAGTAGCAGAGTGAGATCATCCATACTAGCCCTGTACTCTAGTCCCTGTTAGTTAAATGAATGACTAAACAAATGAACGAATGAACAAATGAACGAACGAGCAAACGGATATCACTGTGGTCCAGGTGCTGAGATCTCTCTCACCTGCAGGTTCAAGCTGGTGATATGAGAACGTGGTCTTGTTAGAGAACTTAGGGCCATAAAACTTGTTCCATTTCCCTCCTTGTGCAACGCCCTGTCCCTCCCCCCTACACTTCTGAAATTGCTCCCCGGCCTTGGGAAGGGCTCCCCAGGCTTATCTCAGGGGAGAGTGAAACTGTAAAAGCCTTTATGACATTGAGATCATGTCTGGCAGGGGCAGCGATTGTCGCCATAAACCCGAGTGGCCCCAGGAGGGCAATGCCCTGGGCCACAAGTCAGGGGATAGTTGAGCAAAGCCAAGGGGTGGCCACTGCTGAGCCGGGCACTTTGGGGGCCTGTGGTCAGAGCCCCTCACAGACTTATTTCATCCTCGCATAAACCCCCAGAGGCAGCAGTAATTGTGATATTCTAAAAATTCTATGACGCACTTTTTTTTTTTTTACATTATGATGTCTCTGAAGTTAGGATGTGTCTTTAGAGCAATGAATGGCATCTCACAATTGCTGTCGATTACATCTGGTGGTGGGCGTTATTTCCGGTGGCCTGACTGGGCAGCTACACCCTCTGTGTATTTCATCACAAAAGACTTAAAGATCATTTGCGGGAGAGATATGAGTCTTGGTTGCTTCCTGAAAACCTTCTGTTGACACCCTCTGATACGAGGGAGAAAGCACCAGGCAGGGTCAAACCCTCAGGATAGGAGTAACCGGGTTCGAAGAAAATTCCAGGGACGATAGTGGGAAATTCTCTCAAGAAATGTGTGTGATCAAAGCTTTTAATGGTATGGAGGACAACACAGAGAAAAAAATATGGACAAGGGAGATTCTGGGTGGAAAAGTAATCTAGATGAGCTGGACACTGACCATGAAGAACTTATAGGAGTTTCTTAACTAATTTAGTTCACTTACATTTTCCTTTATATTTATGCACAAGAACGATGTGTGTGTGACTTTAAAAATAATGTCTAAGTAAGTCTTAGAACTCTTTAATAAATACAAAATAAAAATTCTAAGTGCTAAGAAAGCCTTGCATTATAATTGAATTGGTCAATGTGTGTTTTTTTTTTCCCAGTCAGACACGAAATGCTAGTGCCTCTTACAATAGAAGGAAGCATCTTAGTGAGATTCTACCCATTTCATAGATGAGAAAATTGGGAAAACAGAGAGCACAGGGCAAATAAGTGGTGGAGGTGGGGTTCTCTCTGACAATAGGTCCTGTGCTGTTTCAAATACCCAAGACTGACTTGGATATGCATATGACTCTCTCATATCCTTCAAAAGTCTTGGGCCAAACAATTCCAGTCCACCACCCTAAAAGGCTTTGGGAAGTGCTCAGCTGTCCTGTTATTCCAAATTCAAGCAGGAGAGGATTTACAAGATGCCTTCTGTCCAATGGACCCACAGCCCCTGTTTCCAATCACCCAAGTCAGCTACCTCAACCTGGCCAAGCCCACCCCAATCTGTGCTGTCACGTGTCCTTCGGGCTCTCCCTAGGTCTCTGGTGTACGGGTCCAGTGCGATGGGACTCCCACCTCATTTACAGATGAGGAAACTGAAGCCCAGAGAGGTTGTCTGACTCTCTAAGATCACAAGTGAGTCGGTGTCAGGGAAGAGTGTGGAATCCACAGCTCAGAATCCAGTGCCCTTTCTAACTTCACAGATATTCTAGATCCAGAAGAGGCAAGTGGAGAAGGGAGAGCGAGGGCTCGAAATGGGTCAAAAGAAAGGACTTTCTGGCAAGGGGAATTGCCAAGTGTTGAACACATAGTCAAGCAATAATGCCGAGGTCCTTACCTGAGTCTTAGTAAGACCAACAAATTCTGGGATAGCTGTGCTTAGATGGGTAGCAGAGGCCCTGTCTTGCCATAGATAAAAAACAGTTGGCCAGCATAGTGTCTGACATATAGTATGTGCTGAATTATTGGTTAATAAGTTAGATGCTCAATAAATATTATAGAAGTACACATTATAAAAATAAATATTTGAAAGACATTAATGTAATATTATACAAATATTTGTGAAAATCCAAGTTAAAGAATACAGAAGGGCACAACTGAGCATTACCTAATCTATGAACAGGACAAGGTGCCTGCCTATACAAGAATTCTTCCAACATTGAGACCCTAAGCTTCTGGGATGCTCAGTTCCTGTGTTTCTAGTACTTTCTAAGTGTATGATTATATGATCCTGAGATTTTAGTCCATAATTCCAAAATTTTGTGATTCTTTAATTCTAGCGTATTATAATTCATTTATCAATACATTTTTTTCAATACCACTTCTCTATGGGGCACAGTGCCAGGAGTTAGGGATTCAGCAGAGAAAAGACAACCCAGGTTTGCTTTCCTGTGGCTCATGGGGACGGAGGCAAGCACATGGGCTTGTATGATACACAGCTCTGTTATGCAGGTAGACACAGGATCAGGGGCACCAACCCAGCCTCCTTGGAGGCTTATAAGCAGAAATGGTTTCCCAGGAGAGACAGGAGAAAGTATTCTAACCAGAAAAGGGGGCACTGGTGTACACTGTGTTCCCAGTGGAGAGAATAGTGAGTGCAAAGGTACAGGAGTTCAGGAGGGGAGGAGAGGACCTGGTATATCTGGTGAACTAAAATGAGGTTGGCATGAATTGGTGTAAAGTTAGTGTGTGTGTTTGGGGCGGGGGGGGGTGATGCCAGAGAGAGGCAGAGTGGCAAGAGACTATAGCTAGATGACAGAGGACCTAGTAAACCAGGTAGAGTCTGAACTTTATCCTGAGGGCAAAGGGGAGCCAGTGAAGGGTTTTAAGAGGAAGAGTGACACAGTCTGCTTAAAGTTTAGAAAGATGCTTCCTGCTGCTACAAGGAGGAAAGACCAGAGAGAAGGCTGGAACAAGACCCCAGGTGAGAGGAGAGGCCCGAATGGATGGGAGATGTGCCTGAGAGAGACGTTTCATCTGTGGTGTTGTGAATGGGTGGGGGGTGTGGATTAATATACAGGTTTGTGAACCCCTGACTTCCTGATTCTAGGATTCTCTGATTCTGTGTGCAACACTCCATAATCTTGTATGCAAAATGCCCACTGATAGCACTACACCTTATTATCCCTGACCTCACACTGCCTTGCATCCCTACTTTCTGAGCCTCCGGGGTTCCTTGTTTGTAAAGTGAGGATCATCAACAACTTTCATCCATCGTCCAGGGGAGGTGAAAGCTGGTGAGGGGCGAGCATCTGCACAAAGCAGTCGGTCCTTCCATGACAGGCACGTTTGCCCTAAGTGCTGGGCGAGACCATGAAGGACACGGGTCCTGAGAGGTGAAAGGGGTCAGACTGGGAGAGCAGCCGTAAGGAGGAGCCGGGTTCTTGTCTGCTCCTGGGGACCTGGCTTGCTCTGGCCTCTGGGCTTCTGGCTGGGCATCTGTGCCCAGATTTGGTTGTTTGCTTCCAGACACCAGCAAGTTTACAAGTTGACTGTGGCGGGGAGTGGGGGTGGGTGTCCCCATATCTGTAGCCTCCTGGCCCTCTCAGCATCTCCTTCTGGTCTTTAACTCCCCCAGGGCTAGGGGTAGCCAGGCAGGATATGGTCTTTCCTGGGCAGGTCTGAGCCAGGCCAAGTACCACCCAGTTGGTTGGACCTGACCTGCTCCCAACCCAGGCCCACCTCAAGGCCTTACTATATATAGGTCTACTTATTCTGGTGACTCAGACAATAGCAGGTCTTCGGAGACAGAAACCTCACCTGTCTCCCCAAAAACAATAACATGTGGTCTCCAGAACCACACCCAGTGCATATGTGTGCTCCTGTGTTACAATTTGCTTCTTGCCAGTAGTTCGGCACAGCCCACAGAGCCGGCAGGATCTTGGGACACTCACTCCTTGATGGGAGGAAGAAATGGAAAGCTGAGTATGGTGCCTAAGATCACCCAGCGTTTAGTAAAGGGTAGGGCTTAGAGTCCAAGGCCAGAGCTCTCAGCCCATTTCTTTGCACACAGTAGGGACTCTACAGTATCACTCATATTAAGTAATGAGTTCAAGTGGCAAAGGTCACATATGTTTACTGGCATTTGCACTGATTGTTTCTAGAAGGGGACAAGAGACTAGAGAAAAAGGTGGCCTCGGGGAAGGTGAGCTAAGTAGCTGGGGTCAGAGTGGAAGACCTACTTTTCATTTTATGCCCTTTTGTACCTTTTGAATGTTTTATTTTCACCAGATGCACAAAGAATAGAGTCAATCAATCAAACAAACAATCATAATTAAACAAACAAGTAAGCGAGCCAAGCGTTGTGTAACTTCTTTGTACCTGCTGTTCCCTCTGGCTGGAACACCCTTTCCTGGTTTTCTCTCCCTGGAAAATGACACAAGTTACAAGACAGAACTCAAATGTCAGGAGTCCGGGGCCTGCCACCACCTCCTGAGATGGTGGTTCTCCATTCATCGGCCACCCCACGCACCCCCGTCTGCCCTGCTCTGCTCCCGAGGAGGCACCAGTGCCTCCTCACTTCTAATGGGTTTGTCTAAAGGAAGAGTCAGTTAGAGATTAAAGAACAGGAGGAGAGAGAAGCGGGATGCTTATGCACCCCGCCCTCCCCATTTTCCATGGTCTCTACTCCCGGTCTTGGCTCACGTGCCCAGAACCAGCAACTGTTCCCTCTCTCTAACAGGTCCCCGCTGTTTCTCGGCCCCAGTGCCTCTCTGTTCCTTGAAAATTCCTGTCCCCCGCCCACCCACGCCTCTGCAAATACTCCATTCATTCGCTTCAGTTACGCCCGTGTTTCTCAATTCAGGGTGATTTTGCCCCTCAGGGGACACATTTTTTAGTTGTCGTGACTGGTGTGGGAGTACTACTGGCATCCAGGAGGTGGAGGCTAGGGATGCTGGTAAACATCCTACAGTGCACAGGACAGCCCCCCAAAACAGAGAATGTTTTGGCCCCCAAAGTCAATGGTGCTGAGATTAAGGAACCCTGACTTAAAGCTTTTGTGATGACAACTGCTGCCGCCTGGATGCTGACAGTTCTGGACGCCCACTGCCTTCCCTGCACTGCAGTGTGATCTTCTCCTTTACACAGCTACTGTTGGCCTCCTCTTGATGGTATAGAGGTGAAAAGACCCAGTCTTTACCCTCAAGTCATCCACCCTGGTGAACTAGGTTCCTCTTCAGACTTGAACCCTTGAGGGCAGGGTCTCTGTGTCATTCACCACATAGTCCCAGTAGGAGGAAGTCAGTGGACATTTGCTGATTGAACTAAAAAAAATTGTTCAACAATATCTTAAAACCAGCAGACGAGGGACTAGACTCAGTGGCTAAACAGAACTCAGGGAACCTGGGTGATTTTCCCTGCGACAGAAGTTCCAAGGAAACCACGGTCAGGTAAATATAGACAGAATGAATGGTAGCCCAGAGGTATGAATCGTTGGGCAGGGTAGAAGACAAGAAGAAGGCATCTCATCTCTCAAATGGGTATCATAGTAGAAACCACCTTCTCAGACTATTGTTTGAATAAAAGTAATGAAAAGCATTGAGTGTGTTACCCAGGACCTGATTCGTACAAAATAAACAGTAGCCACTAGCTGTCTGAAGGCAGTGATGGAGGAGAAGCATCAAGGTGGGGGCTGGGGGAAAAGCACAACACTAACATGGGGTGGCTTTGCACCTCTGGGCCTCAGCTCCCCAGTGTGCAAAACGGGAACTATGTAGGTAAGGTAAGTGCTTTGCAGAAACTATATCGTAAGGGATGCTTTAGGGGTTCCACATCTGTTTCGCATATTATTTTAAAAACCGAACCAACAATTTAATAAAAGTAAAAGTGAGTTATAATAGTCAGGAAGGCTTAGGGTGACCAACTCATCCTCTTTTGCCCAGAACTTTTCTAGTTTCAGTGAAATTCCTGTGTCTTGAAAACTCTATGTCTTGGGCAAACTGGAATGGCTGGTCAACACTAGCAGGTCAGATGATCAGCCTGCCACATAATTTTCAAAATAATTAATAGCTAACATATGTTATCATGTGCCAGATGCTTTTCTAATGCCTTATTAGATCATTTAATCTTCATAAGAACCCAGTGAGGTAAATATTATTAGCAACCCCCGTTGTACAGTGTCACAGAGAGGTTCCATAATTGCCTGAGGTCACACAGCGACTAATAGTGCCAAGATTTGATCCCAGGTCATCTGGGTCCAGAATGTCCGTAATTATCCAGGACCTCTCCTATACATTTGAATGTATTTTAAAACATCTTTTGGAATGGTAATAATAATAATAGAAATATATTTTAAAACATTTTTGGAAATAGTGATAATGATAATAATAACATTTTTGAGCATTCAAATATGTATTTCAAAGTTTGACCCAGTGGTGACAACTTATATTCTAACTTGGGCTGCCAGATCTACTCCCTGTTGTGTAGACCTCAGAATAAAGCATTTGGAGCCACCTCTGCTGAATTAAAGGTGGAGTGGGAGACTCACATGTTTATAAGGCTGGGTGGGCAATATTGGTGAGTGAGGTGGGCCTGGCTGTAATACAATAGGGGATGGTGGGGATTGTGGCAAAATGGGAATTGAATGCATGTGCAGAGAAGGGGCAGACAAAGACTCAACTCCAGGCACTTGAGTTTGGGGGTCCCAACAATGGCAGATCTTCCAAGGGAAGCTTGACATCCATCTTTAACAACTAATTCAGCAAAAACAAAACAAAAACATGAGGTGTGTGAAATAAAACTTATTTGTCCCTGCCCCTTTCCCCCAACCCTTGCAAGCTGTTAAAAAATAAATCACTATTTGAAACTGTGGTGTACCCCTAGAATGGAACACTGTACAGCAGTAAGAATGAAGGAACTCTCATCATAAAAAATCTGAATGACTCTCACAAACATAAGCCAGACACAAATGAATACACTCTGTATATCCCATTTCTACAAAGTTCAACAACAGGCAAAACTAACCTAGGGTGTTAGGAATCGTGACTGTGGTTATCCCACGAGGAGCAGGTCTTGAGTGACTGGAAGAGGGCACAAGGAAGGCTTCTGGGGGGCTAGCCAGATTCTATGTCTTCATCTGGGTGCCTGTGACACAGTGGTGTTCTCTTTGTGATGAATATTGGGCTGCCCACTTAGGTTTGTGCATTTTTTAATGTATGTTATGTCCTTTAAATTAAATAAAAATTTTGAAACATAGACACACACAAAGTGTTACTACTTGGAAATATTTCTCTGGATGAAGCAGGATTGTGTTTGGATATAAAGGAAACCAAATGCTGAGATAATTGGACTCGGAGGCTGGCTTCTCTGCAGGAAGTGTCCGATGGCTCTTTGTTGGATAAATGAAAAGAATTCAATTGCCAGGTTGTACCTCAATTTGAAACAGGTGGTGTTTAATAAAACAGCCTTGTTTTGTATCCATAATGGCTTTGTGTACTATCTGTGTGAGAATTGTGTCTGTTTTGCTCACCTCTTTCACTCAAATTCTTAGGTACAAAATAACTTTTCTGTATCAGGCTTTCATGGGAAAAGGGTTTTGCAGCTAAGAAAATCTGAGAACCTTAAGGCTGCGATTAAAAACTTCCACCTGTCAGAGGCAGGCTCCCAGTAACAGGGTGGATTTGGGGGTGATTCACATATAGGAGGGGTGGGAGGGGAGTGCCCATAAATGGGGGGGGCAGAGGAGCCACTGTTGCCATTTCTCAAAGGGTGTGTCTTCATTTACAAAGAACCTTTTATCCTTCAGTCATCTCTTCAGCAAACACGTCCCAAGTACCCACTCCGTGCCAGGTTACAGGGTGCAACGTTAGTCTCATAGCCACAAAGACAGGGCTGCTAAACAGTGGAAAGGTGTCACTGAAGCATGTGGCCTGGGGACCTTTCACTGGTCTCTCTGCCACCTCCCAAACAACCCGGCTCACTGCTCTCACTCCTCCATCCTGGCCCTGGTCTTCACCATCCCCAACTCCTCGGTTGCCACCTCGATGGTCTCCCTGCCCCACTCATACCCCTAAATCCATTCTCTGCAGTGTTTTTATAAATCACAAATCAAAAAGGCACTCACCCCAACCCTGCCCCCAACTTGAAAGTTATACCCAGGCCACGTAGAGAAACAGCTCAATTCCTCCCCAGGGCCCCCCCACCCTATCGCCACTGCTCTCCCTCTCTCTCCAGGAATGCTGGTTCAGCCTCAGGGCCATTGTCCTTGCTGTTCCCTCTGCCTGGACTCTTCTCTCTCATCTTCAAATGGCTGCTGCTTCTTGTGCTTCAGATGCCACCACAAATGTCACCCACCCTCAAGGAAACAGCAATACAGGGACCTCTCCGGAGGAGGATTGCAAAGCCGGGGGTCGGAGGGAGGAAGGAGCATTTTGGATTGGGTGATGTGTGCACCTCTTGAATTTTGTACTGTGCACATTCAAATAAATTGTTAATTCAAACAGAAGTGTCTCCTTGGAGAGGCCTTTCTAGAAAGCAACCTTCCTCATTTGCTTCCTTTTATGGTGCTTTAATTTTCCCTTATGGTGTGCTGAATACAGTTTATAATTGCCTTGGGTTTTCGTTTTGTTTTGCTTTTCTTCTCTTTTTAGTTTGTCGTCTATCTCCCCTTCATGAGGACAGGGGCGTTTCCTGTCTTATCTACCACTGAGCACAGCCCTGGCACACAAGAAGTGCTCACTAAATATGTAATGAAGAAGTGAGGAGAAGGAAGGAAGGAAGAGATGATAATGAAGCGTTAACCAGGCAAAGCTGGGGGTGGACTTAGTTCCAAGCAGAGCTGGCCGTATGAGGCCCTGAAGAAGGCCAAGCTGATGGGACTGGAGACGGGAGAACCAGGGTGTGAGGCAGGCAAGATCACGCCTGTTTCTACAGATGAGGAATCTTAGGTTCAATAGAACCTCACATTATTAAGCACCTCTATGTACTAACTTATGAGGTGAATACCACTATTACTTTCTCGTTTGATAAAGAAACAAACTGAGGCACAGAGAGGTTGAGTGACTTGCCCTAGGTCACACAGCTCAGAAGTAGCCAAGTCTAATGTCTTTCCCTGGCTTTGATGGTTCCCAATTTCCTCCTCCCAATACTCCCACTGCCCCTGGACTCACATTAAGCCTCAGCCTGGACCCCAGAAAAGCTGTATGTCAAACCCTGAATCTCTCTGGGCAAGTTAAAGGAATCCCTGAAACTCTCTGGGGCCTGGATTCTCCCAAATCCAAATCTAAAGAGAGCAAAACTAGCCCTGTTTGCAAGGCTGCTGTGAGAAAAAAAGTGATAAAAAATAATTATGGAACTCCTGAGTGATAAAAATAACTGTAGGGCACCTGGCAAACAGCCTGAGCTGTAGAGATACTGACTAATGATAGCAGGAATTTATGGCCCTGTAGGCCCGGCCTTTTCGAGGCTAGTGTGATAGGAGCTGGGGTTACAAGTAGAGTCACAGGCAAAAAACTCCCAGCAGCCCCTTCCTGGAGTGAGGCCCGAGCCCCTCTCATACAGAGAGGTGAATTTTGGGGCTCTCAGATGGCCATGCTCCCCCTGGGGCACCATCAGAGCTGGCCTCTGGTCTTTATAGAAACCTGTGAACTATTAGCACTTCATAGTGACTCAGTTCCTTCATTAATTCTCAGAATTCCAGAGGAATGCAGGGAGCAGAGGGCACCTTCTTACCGCCAGCGGACACTTACTGAGGGTCACTCTGTGCCAGGGGCCATACTGGGAGGAAGGTGATGACTGGACACCTGGGTTGGAGCGACGTCAGGGCTAGACTCTGGGTCCCCAACACCTAGAGGTGTGATTTCACTACTATTACTACAAAAAAAAAAGGTTGGGAGTGGCTTGTCTCTACAAGTGTTCACAGAGAGTTCTTACATCAAAAACCCACCTTGGAACCTTGGTACGTTGTTGTTTTTAGAAAAACAAAACCAATGCATCATAAAAGCTGAAACGATGCAGAGGAGTACAAAAAAAAAAGAGTTCAAAACACTGACATTTTGCTGCCCAGAGAAAAACCTCCCTGAGCGGAGAAGTAGCAGAGCTAAGTGGTGAAGAGCAGAGCCTCTGAGGCCCAAGCGCCCAGCTCACATGCTAGCCATGTGACATTGAGAATATCAACTCTCCTCTGCTTTAGTTTCTCCAGCCTGTAAAATCATCCAATGGTAGCACCTGCCCTACAGGGCTGTCAGGAGCACTCACCGGGGTAACTATTACAGAGCACTTCACACAGCACTGACACACAAGAAGTGCCATCTAAGTGTTCAGTGACTCCTTCTCAGACACGCGCCGTTCATATGCACTACACCTGCTCATGGTTTTAGAACTTCATTTTTAAATGCATTCGACAAGACATACTAGGCATCTTTCTATGTCTCTAAGCTCACTTTTATGTAAGTAAGGTTTTGACTTAAGGGCTGAGCAGCTTACACACCCAGAAGCCCCTTCCTCACTGTAGATCCCCTTTAGAAGCTGTTTATTTTCTGCCTGTATCTGCTTTCTGCAGGTTGCTAAGGCGATCCTATACAGAGGTATAAAAACTAGGACTCACAGACAGCAAATAACTTACCTTGGTCACAAAGCTGGAACTTGAACCTCTAACATTTGGACTCCACAGGCAGAGCTCAAGACTGAAGAAGAAGCATTAAGAAATCCAAGAGGGTTTTACAATCCGGTGGACGTGACTTTGCATTCCTATTCTGCCAGTACTAGCTGTGTCATCTTGGGCCAGTCCTTTCATCTCCCTGAGCTTCAGTTTTCTTGGGTGTAAAATGGGGCTGCTGATAACTCATCACACAGTGTTGCCATTGACATTGCTACTACCAGGCTAATAGCTGTTGTTTCTGAAACAGTAATGAGTAGGCTAAAACAATACATCCTTTAACTAATGAGAAGCACAGGTAAAGCACCTAGTGTGCAAGTGGCAACATTAGCTCCCCTAGAGGTCTGTCCCATAAGTGTATGTGTGTGTGTGTGGGGGGGGGGGGGGGCTTTGGGCTGTTTTGCTCATTGTGTAACTTTAAATGCTAAAACAGTGCCTGGTACATAGTAGGTACTCAAACAAAATTATTGAATGAAAGAATAACTCTAATTTAGCCATTATCAATGACAAAAGGGCTCTGTTACTGACTAGGCATGGGACTTTGAGTAAGTCTCTTTACACCTGTAAACTTCAATTTTCTCCTAGGTCTAATGGATGTTATGATACCGGCAACATTTCTGGAGCACTAACTCTGTGCTGAGCCCTGTTCTAAGTGGCTTTTATGTAATATCTCCTTTAAATCTTCAAAGTACTGTTATTAGCCCACATTAAGGTTAAACTAACTGAGGCACAGGGTGATTAAATCACTTGGCTAAGATCTCACAAGTAGTAAGAGGTGGAGCTAGGATTAAAAAACCCCAGGCCTCTGACACCAGAGAGTGCACCTGCTTAACACTACTCATAGAGCCTTTCTAAGTACAGGAAATAAATACATTGAAATGTATTCATGAAATGGAATACTATGTAGCAATGAAAAAGAGTAAGTTACTGATAACCACAACAGCATGGGTGAATCTCACACTTATATTGAAAGGAGCCAAGGTGCAAAAGACTACGAGAGTAGCCAGATAAAATATAGGGTATCCAGTTAAACTTGAATTTCAAATAAATACTGAATATTTATTTAGTATAAATATAACCCATTGTAAATTAAAATTTAACAGTCATCCTGGATTTTTATGTGCTAAACCTGGCAACCCTAAATGTTAAGTATGTATGATTCCATTTAGCTGAAGTCCAAAAACAAGTGAAATGAATAAATGGTAATAGAAGTCAGGATAGTGGTTGCCTTGGGCGGGGGCGAGGGTCAGTGTAAAGGGTGTTAAAAAAGTTATATACCTTTAAACTCTGAGCAGATCGAACTCTGCTTGTGCACCTTGCTCCGATTCCTCTGTAGTCATGTCTGACAAACCTAATATGGCTGAGCTTGAGAAATCCTACAGGTCGAAATTGAAGAAGACAGAAATGCAAGAGAGAAATCCACTGCCTTAAAAAGAACCAATTGAACAGCAGAAGCAAGCAGGCGAATTGCAAGGAGGCACTCACCACCAATATGCACTGTACGTTCCACAAGCATTGCCGTCTTACTTTAGGTTAATCTGCCTGTCTAGCTGGTGGGAAAGGAAAAGAACTTGCACGTTGGTGAAGGCAGAAGCTGGGTGGGATGACAGTGAAATCTAGAGTAAAAACCAAGCTGGTTCAAGGTTTCGTGCAGGCTGTAAAATGCAGTTTAATCAGAGTGCCATTTTTCGTTGTTGTTCAAATGATTTTAAGTATTGGAATGCACGATTTTTAATATGCAAATAAAAAGTTTTAAAATCCGAAGGAAGAAGTTATGTATCTTCCAAAACACAAACTCATAGATAGGTACAGACAACAGAATGGTGGTTACCAGAGGGTAAGGGGGTGGGGGGGAGGACAAAGAGGGTAAAGGAGGTGGCAGGAAATACAAGGTGGCAGGAAACTAGACTTCAGGTGGTGAGCATGCACTAGCGTATACAGATGTTGTATTATAAAGTTGTACACTTGAAATTTATATAATGTTATTAACCAATAAATTTAATTTAAAAAATAATAAAAGGGTGTATCTTGATCTGGGTGTTACAAGTATACGCTTGTAACAGTTCACCAAGCTTTAAACTTAATAGTTGTACATTTTACAAGATTTGTGAATTATGACTCAAAAATATATTTAAAAAATTCTAAAGAACAATACAGTCTGTATAAAATCTTTAGTAATAGTGTCTAAATGATGGGGTGCTTGGGAGAATAAAAGGAGAAAAAGATTGTGAGTCTCTTAGCACATTTTAGGAGCTCATAGTACGAACTCAATAAATGGAAACTATTTTAAAATGTAACAGCGGCATTCATATTATTATTACTCCTTTTGTGATTTTCTCTATTGCAAATTGGCTGGAGCGCCCTCAAGTGTCTGTATTGAGACATAGCACCTCAGTTACTGCAAAGAATACCCTTTATCCAGGCTTGAAGTCTCAATTCAAAGGGCAACGCTTTGCTTTTCTTTTGCCCCAGGACCACATGAGAAAGTACCAAAATCCAGCTGATACCAAAGAGTCCCAAGTTCAGCTCCAGTTCTGCCCATGATAGGTCCCTCAAGTGTGTCAGAAGGAAGGCAGAAGGGAGAAGCACTGGTCTCTCTCTGCCTCACTGTCGAAGCACAATCACAAACATTATCTTGTTTCACAGGAACTCACATGATAATATTTGAAAGTAGCATTGGGTGGGCTATGAAATGCTTTCACATTAATAATAATCACAACTAGCTTTCATTGCGTGCAGATGCTGGGCTGAGAGATGTGTTTATTTTTTCCTTTAATCTTTAAAATGACCTGTGAGACATATATTGTTTTGTAGTCTGATTTTTTTCCCCTTAGCAGTATGCTTTGGGCATCTTTCCATGTCAATAAATATAACTGGGGCGGTAAGTACTTGATTCAAAGGCTGAGAAACTCAAACAGTCAGCAGCCACTGCCCAGGTGAAGATCAATAATAGTTAACATTTATTGAGTGCTTTATTACACACCAGGCCCTGTGCTAATTGTTTAACATGAACTGTCTCTCATTTGATCCTTAAGGCAACCTCCAGGTACCTGTTATTATTATTCAAATGAGGAATCTGAAGCTCAAAGAGGTAAAGGGACCATCCAAGGTCAGACAGCTGGTGCAAATGGCCAAGCTGGGATTCAAACCTAGGTCAGTCTGATTCTGGCACTGGGATCTCAAGCAGCATATTTGAAGGAATATATGGGGGACAACACGAGGGAAGGTCCCGTGTTGGAGAAAGGAGCCGCTGACAAAATCTGAAAATAGGCTGGAGGGCCGTGAAGGTGAGGCCATGGGGAGGCAATTTCTGCCACAGTCTGCCATGGAAGAAACAGGAAGGCTTCCTGGAGGTGGTGCCATGTAGACTGTACATCTCCAGCCAAGAAAGGAAGCCTTTTAATAACTTACCACCTCCTGAGTGGTTTCACATTAGACACACACAGATTCAAATCCTAATTTTGCCACTCTCTAGTTAAAAAAAACAAAAAAAAAAACATGATTGAGGTATTATTTATATGCAATGAACTACACCTATTTAAACTGCACAATTTGATGAGTTTTGACATATGTGCATACCCGCAGTCAAGATCATGAATGCTTCCATTACCCCCAAAAGTTTCCTGGTACCCCTTTATCTTCATCTCCTTCTCATTACCACCCTCCTCCCATTCCTAGGCAACCACAGTCAATACAGATTACTTTCTTTCACTATAAATTACTTTAAATTTTCTGGCATTTTATAGAAATGGAATTATACAATTTATACTCTTTTTTTTCTGGCTTCTTTCATTGAGCATAATTATTTTGAGATTCGTTCATTAATCTTGGGTAAATACCTAGAAGGATGATTCCTGGGTCATATTAGTACGTCTTTAACTTTTTAAGAAACTGCTACAAACTATTTTCTAAAATGTTTGTACCACCTTGCATTCCTACCAGCAGTGTCCAAGAGTTCCAGTTGCTAGGGTGAAATCTCTTTAATTTCAAGCATTATAGAAGCATTCATTGTGTTTGTTTGTTTGTTTGTTTGTTTGTTTGTTAACCAGTGGACCCCATTGATAGTTTCTCAGCCTTTCTTAGAGGGAAACTGGGTGGAGATGATGAGAGGAGGAAAAGGTTTTCATTTGACCTGCCACCACCAGAGCTGGCCTCAACTGTTGTGAACTCAGTAGATATTTAAAGCTTTTTCTTTCTGTCTTGGGACACTGTTGTGGGCTCATGGAGATGGCTATCACTCAAGTCCTGCTCACCTTTGACCTTGATGGATGCACTCCTCTTCCTGGGGGTCCTTTGCAATTTCTTCCTCAAACTTTGAGAATCTGACATCCAACTCTAGCTTCCTGTTGCTGCTATTCCACTGCCCCTCTTGAAAGCCCTACGGGACAAGGCCAAAGTTGACGCCTTGTAGGTGCTCTCTGCCCACATTGGTCCATGGGAAGCACTCAGGCAGCCTTGCCCAGAAACACCTGGCAGTGTGAGCTGACCTCAGCATACCTATCTCTGGCTCCTTCATCAGTGCAGCTGGGCAGCCCATTTCTCCAGCATCTAGATGTCCCTGGCCACATCAGACTATGGGGTCCTCGCATAGGGGTCATATGTTAAGCTCTCCAGATAGTCGCCTACCTGCCCAGTGGAGCGCCCGCTACCCCTATTGCGCTCCTTCGAGAAAATGGCCACCAATAGATTCCCTTCTTCCCATCACAGAAGAGCTATGGGTGAGTGTAGGGGTAATAACTCAAAAAGGAGTTTGAGTCACATTTTAGTAGTTGTGGGCTTTGACTGTGCTCTCGAAAGTGAAGAATGGCTGTCACAGCAGAACTTCTGAGCAACACTGTCATGTCCACCTCCCTGGACCTGTTTTCTACTATCTTAATGGAGATGATCGTACTACCCAGCCGGGTTGTTGTGAACTGTGACATAGTGAATCTGGAGAATGTTGCCAGACCTCACAGTCTAGGATTCCACAATCACAGACCTGCGATTCCATCTCTGTGTGACAGTTTACAAGTGACATTGCCTCTGCGGGTTTCAGTTTTCTCATTCGCCAAATGGTACTCATGAGAGCCCCTACTTTAATAGCCTCTCTGCGAGGTTAGATTGGTGAATGCACAGATAAAGTGCTTAGCGTGGTGCCTGGCACTTGTTAAGAACTTGGTCCTGCTGGGTGTTAATAATACAGTGGAGGGTGAACTGAGACGGCTCTGAGACTGGTTATTTGTGGTGCAGGGGGTGTGGTGTCTCTACTCCTTGTCTCCTGGGAAATGCTTCAGCCCAGCTGGGGTGTAGGGGGCCCCTGGGAACAGAGAGGACGGGCTGTACCTCCAAGCAGTCACGCTGACTCAGGTTAGAAAATCAATGTGTGACCAGAATAACACAGCTGGGCTCCCGCCTCTTCTGGGAAATCTGTGCAGCCAGCTCTGGGCACATCTTATCTCATCCTCAGAGAGGTGGACAGCTCTAATCTAGGCCCTGATTCCAAGGCTCATGAACAAAATCCTGGCACACACATATCTAGTTACTTGAGGCACACCAGGCCCATGGACCACAAGCTTCACACGACCCTCCAGTTGGGGTCAGGCACGTCTGGCACTGGCCAACCCCCGGACTTCTTCCAGCCATAGTCTGGACACTTCTCAAGCCAAGTCAGGCTCCGGACCACTGGTTGGGCAACCCATGACCTGAGACTGGGTCAGATCCATCAGCTGAGCATCTGTTTAAGAGTATGGAACATTTTGTTCTTTAGAATCCCAAGAGCCAAAGAATACGAACCCTCCCCATCCACAACTCAAACCCCCAACACTGCCATTTATTTACTTTATAACTTCAGGCAAGTTTCTTCACCTGAGTTCCAGTCTTCCCATCTGTTAAATGCAGGCTAACGAGTAACTCCACCTTTCCAGGGGTGTGTGAGACTCAGGTACACTTATTGGCAGGTACTCCATAAAGGTGAGTTATTATTTATGCAAACCAGGGCAGTGAACACCAAATTAAAAAAAAATAGTAAGGTATATATACAGTAGATGAGAGTATGAACTGGGGAGCCAGACTGCCTGGGTTCAGAACCTGGCTGCTTCACCACTTTCTGTGTGGCAACAGATAACCTCTTTGAGCCACAGTTTTCTTCTCCTTAAAATGAGAATGATGATAATGTTGTGAAGATTCAGTTAGATTTGATGCACTAGGAAGAGTCCCTGGCACATAATAATCACTTAATAAGTATCAACTATTTTTAGTCACATAAGTTAGTAATGTTAGTAATGGCACTGAAATCACACAGGTAAGGGTTTTTCACAGGATTAATAGGGAAGGGAACTCATATTTAGTGAGCATCTACTGTGTACCTGGTGCTCCCAGAAGTGATATATTCGTATATGTATATGTACAGATACCCACACACACATACACACAGAGTAACATACTTCTGTTTTCATTTTTTAAAACCTGTCTATTATAAAACAAACTACACATGCAAAAAAACATTCAAATTAAATTTGTTGCTTAGTGAGTTACTTCAAGGCAAATATCTTTGTAACCATCACCCAGGTCAAGAAATAGAAGTTTGTCAGCCTCCCAGGAGCCCCTCCATGTACCCCATCCCAATCACAGCCCTCCCCCCAAAGTAATCACTAACCTGACTTTTACAGTAATTATTTCCTTGCGTTTTTTTACGGTTTAATCATCCAAATGGGTACTCCTAGACATTATAGTTTAATTTTGCCCATTTTTAAAAAACTTAATTTGTCTTTTAAGCCTCTTTTAATGCAGAGGTTCTCCCCTCCATCTCTTTATTTTCCTTGCCATTTTTCTGTTTGAAGAACTCGGGCTGCTTGACTCATAGAGTTTCACAAAGTTTGTATTTTGTCAATTGCATCCTCATTGTAAAGTTTAACATGGTCCTCTGACCGCTGCATTTCCTGCAAATTAGCAGCTGGAACAGACCCAGTTTCCATCCCTTTGGTATGATCACAGGTGGTTTTAGGTTCTTCCATCAAGAAACATGTACATACCTGGAGTTTTGATCTTTTTTTTTTTAGCTAGAGTTATGAATTTATTGTGGGTTGCAAAATGTCAATATTGTATCATTTTATTTTCATGTTGTACTGATTTTAATTTTCTTAATCTAATATTTGGTTACCCAGTGGTACAGTTCATATACAAAAGGTGAAATAAATACTTGATTCTTTCCTTTTATTTACCTAGTTTTCAAGTGTATAATTTGTTTCCATGCTACCCTCAGAAGATGATTAATTAGTGTTTTGCTGAATTTATGAACTTTTTTTTGCTATTTTTATAAACTCAGAGTTTAAAACATATTTGATAAGTTTCAATTGATTTTGTAATTATCTTTGTTGCAGCTGAGATGGTCTCATCTTCAGGTTGGTTTCTAGTCCTTTTGATTTGATCCTAGTGCCTTTGAAGGCTTCCTTGTTATCTAATAGGACAAGATATTCCAGCTTCATCTTGTATATTTTCTGCTACTGATCCATAGTCAGAAATTTCTCCAAGAGATCTTTTTTAAAAAATAGAAATGGCATTTCAAGACCAGAATCTGAGTGCTAGGTATGCTCATTGCTACTGGATTAGTCATTGTTTCTAGGCCTTTCTAGTGGATAGGACTAGGTATTTTATATATACAGCATATATATTTATATGTTTATGTATATATGTGTATATATATACATATACATTTCTATTTAAACAAATCATCTCTTGAATTCATACTGATATTTCCAATGCAAAGATAGCATTATGGGGCTTTTAATTACCTTCTTCTGTATTACATCTGTTGTAATTCCTTTCTTCCACACTTAAATCTTTGGCTTTCAAGGACATAGGTGATGATAAAATTGAAAGATTCTGTAATTACCCATTCGCGCTCCCACCTCCCACCCCGCCCCCACACACACAATGTAGCACGTGGCAGGAACTGCCAAGTTTTTGTGGCCCTCTTGGATCTCTTGGATACTCCTTTGGGTTCTGAGTCCTCTTGGGCCACAGAATTTCTCTCTAGAAATGGTATAGAGTCTTTACGATGCCTGAAAGAGGGACTTGGGGATTTGTCTCAAGTCGTAGTTGCATAAAATACATATTGGCAGGGCAGGGGATTTTAATGCATTGGGAGTAGGGGCTAGCTAGTAAAGCTTTTTTCAAGCTACCACTTTCTAAAGGGGACTTCATGAACCCAAAAGCAGAGAAGAATCCTGGAATGCTAATCCCAAGGTCTAGGTTTGAAGCCTTTTACTTCATTGATTGTCAGTTTCCCTTTCATAAAATAGTTTCCATAAATATGAGGATTAAATGAGACAATGGATGTAAAACACCAGGTACTTAGTGATGTGTTTTCGAAAAACAGCAGCTTCTTCCTTTACTTCTCTGAGCCTCATTTTCTACAGCTATACCATCTAAAGCTGCTGGCGCTCCCTGTTCCTCTCAACCAATTTTTTCCCAGGCCACCAGGTGGGGACCGAAGGCCGGCACCGCTGGGAGACGTCACGCATGCACACTGCAGGCGGCGCGCCGCCTTCGCACGCCCTGTGTGCGTCACTTCCGGCGCAAGGGGCCCGGCCGGCCCGGCAAGGAGTGCGGGTCGGTTTTGTGCGCGTTGCCGGACGAGGCTCCCGCCGCCCAGTGACCCGCGCTCCGCCCCGTAGCCGGCCGGTGAGTGCCCGCGAGCCTGTCCGTGTGCCCTGCGGCCCGGGGAGAGGGACTCCTGAGAGGGAGGGATAACCGGAAGTGGGGGACCTGAGGAAAGAGAGACCCCAGGAGATGGGGACATCTGGGGAAGGGGTTGTTCGGTCCAGGAGGGCCCTATCCACTGTCCCTTGTGTGGGAACCGAGCCGCCTCTTATGTGGGAACCGGACCTTGCAACATCTGGGTTGACAGTGGGCTACATGCCCTCATCCTGTTTCTCTGGACTTAGGGACTTTACATCATACCCGCCCAAAAAACTCTCGGCTGAAAAAGCCCACCTTAAGCCCCCTATGCTTCGAGTGTCTCTACATTGGGGGCTGATGCCATCTTCGGCTCAGCCCGGCTTTTACCATGCCACAATAAACTTTGCTTAACCCCTTTGGCCTTGTGCGTTCCTCTTTTGGGGAACCTCACCTTCGGTGCCAAAACCTGGGAGCATTTGGTGGAGGCTTAGTGGCCGTTCCTCTGGGCCCCGAGGTTATTGGTTTGCACCCCACAGAGCAGTGGGCTGTGGCAGTTCGCCTGGGCTAACCGCCGGATCCTAACTCTTTCTTGGGCTCTGAGGGGTTTAGCCTTAACTTTCCAAATCCTCCTCGAACCCAGCCAGGGAGGATGGTGGATCGGGAGCTTCACCTTTTCATTGTTGACCTGCCAGTCCACATTGGTCATTTAATCGGGTGACTGGTTATCCATCTCTTCTTGGGTCTTCAGTCTCTCATTCTCTGGCAAATCCTAGCACGAGGTCAGAAGACTCCTCAGCCTCCTGGTCTCGAGTTCTGAGCTGGGGGCCCCCAACTCAGAAAGAACCCCTTTTCTCCACCAGATGGGCTGTCAGTGGGGACGCCCACCTAAAGAGCCATTTCCTCCCTTGTGGTTTTCCACTCGCCCTCCTCTTCTCCTTGTCGTTGTCATCCTCTTCATCATGGGGAACAGACCCTCTTGGCTGCCTTTTAAGGAAACCCAGACAACCTCAGCCTCGAGGGTGATAGCAGACCCAAGCATCTCATCTTCTGTTGTAACACTGCTTGACCACAATATAGATTGGATAATAGGTCTCAGTGTCCTGAGAAGAGCACCTTTGATTATAACATGCCACGAGACCTTGATAACTTCTGTGACCATAATGGAAAGTAGTCTGAAGTTCCCTACATCCAGGCCTTCTTCACTTTCCGCTGTAGACCCTCTCTGTAAATCTTGCTCTACTTATCACATTTTACTTCTTCACTGGAAACACTATTTCTCTTTGGTCTGAAACTGAAATGCCCTCTTTTGATCCCACTGATCACGGGCCACCACCTTCTAAGCTCCTACCCCCATATTTTCCTCTTTTAGCCGACCTCCAGAAGACCCCCCCCCCCGCCGCCATTTTTTCCTCTCTGAATCCCTTGGCTCCTGATGCGGCCAACCCAGATCCCTCAGAACCCTCCCCCACACACATGCATTCTTAGCCTCATCCCCAGGAACCTGCCACTGTGTTTCCTCTAAGGGAGATTGCAGGAGCCAAGGGTATAGTCCACGTTCATGTCCCCTTCTCCATGGCTGACCTCTCTCAGACTAAGAAAAAGTCGGGGTCTTTCTCCACCAACCCCACCACTTATATTAAGGAATTTGAATACCTAACTCAATCCTGTGATCTTACCTGGCATGACTTCTACATTATCCTTTCTTCTATTCTTTCTTCCGAAGAAAAGAAGAATCTGGCTGGCCGCTCAGGGTCAGGCTGATAACCTCCACCAGCAAGATAATCCACAGCTGGTGGGGGCAGTAGCTCTCCCCAGACAGGATCCCAACTGGAACTATCAGATTTCCCAGGCAGCTGACCCTGAAATCCTATGGTAACTTGCCTCATAGCAGGGCTTCAGAAATCACACAAGGCAGTTAATTATGAAAAACTCAGAGAGATCAGCCAAGGTCCAGACGAGAATCCTGCCATCTTTCTTCCTTGCCTAACAGAGGCTCTCCAAAAATACGCAAAACTAGAACCATCTTCAGCAGAAGGTCTCTTCCTAAATACTCATTTCATTTCTCAGTCGGCTCCTGACATCAGATGCAGATTAAAGGCTGGAGGCTGGCCCTCAAACCCCACAAAGGGACTTCTTAAATGTCGTTCCTTTTAAGGTTTTCAATAATAGAGGTGAGGAAACAAATGAAAACTTAAAAAAGATCAGGCTAAATGCCAGATGCTGGTGGCAGCTAGCCAGGGTTCCCACAGAAATAAGCAAACTCCTAAGGGCAGAACCCTCAAAGCCCCTCCCGGCCCCTGCTTTAAGTGTGACATTGGGCCAAAGGTTGCCATAATCCTCGTCCTCCTCCAGGCCCTTGTCCATGCTGCGGCAAGAAAGGTCACTGGAAAGTTGACTATGACCTACGTCCTCATGAGAGGGTCACATCTCTTCCCTCCAAAAAAACGAAGCAACTGGACCTCAGCCTGCCCAGCCTTCTAGGTGTCGCCACTGAAGACTGAGGGTGCCCAGGCCCCACAGCCCCCACGCCTGTCACTCCTGCAGAGCCCAGGGTAACTCTGCTAGTAGCAGGTAAGCCAATCTTCTTTCTTATTGATATGGGGGCCACTTACTCTGCCTTACCTGAATTTGAGGGTTCTACCTGCCCCTCTCAAGTCTCCATTGTGGGAGTTGATGGTCTAATCTTCAAGCCTCTAATCACACCCTCCCTAAGTTGTCTCTTACTAGGAATACCTTTCTGTCACTCCTAGTCCTTCCCAGGTACCCAGCCCCAGTCCTTGGAAGAGATATTTAAGCAAAATTCAGAGCCTCGCTTATGCTTTTCTCTCCCACTTCTAATTCAGACCCATCCCTCTTCCTCCTCGCTAAGCCGGGACCAGATAAATTCCCCCTCCCAACTTTTCTAGTCACACCCAAAGTCTGGGATACCTCCACCCCTTCCAGAGTGCAACCACCACTCTCCTGTCCACATAAAACTTTTTAGTCTTTTGACCCTTCACTATACCCCTGTCAACCCCAATACCCCTTATCCTTAGAAAGCAGATAGGCCTCTAACCCATTCCTCAGTGCCTTCTATCCCAAAATCTCCTAAGGCCCATTCATTCCCCAAATAGCACCCCAGTCTTACCTGTCAGAAAGCCAAATGGCTCATATCACTTAGTCCAGGACCTCTGCATCCTAAACCAGCAGTCCTCTCAACCCACCCAGTAGTGCCCAACCCCTACATCCTCCTATCCCTCATTCCCCCACACACTTTCTAATTCACTGTCATTGGCCTAAAAGATGCATTCTTCACCATTCCTCTCCACCCAGACTCCCAAAATCTCTTTACTTTTACCTGGACAGGTCCTGTTACCCATGAATCTGTTACCCAAAAACTTATCCAACAACTTACCTGGACTGCCCTTCTCCAAGGTTTCTGAGATAGACCCTCTTTCTTCAGACAAGGCTTAGCATCAAATTTGGCAAAACTAGATCTCCATCCCAGCACTCTTCTCCTATATGTACATGATCTCCTCCTTTGTAGTACATTTTATTCTCATAAACACACAACTAGTCCCTAAGAAAGCCTAACTTCCTTCCTCTCAAGTCATTTATCTTGGTCTCTCCATTACCCCACAACATTGTGCTGTTACCTTAGAAAAGACCTCATTGCCTCCCCCGCACTTCCCACCTCAAAACAAGAGCTCCTCTCTTTCCTCTGTTTAGCACGGTTTCTCCGCATTGGGTCTTAAATTCAGCATTCTAGCTCACCCTTTCTATCAGGCCTCTAAAGGTCCTTTGACTGAACCATTATATCTCACCATAAATATTAGCCCTTACTTCTGGAAGTTACAGCAGGCCCTTATATGAGCCCCAGCTCTTTCCCTTCCCAACCTCTCCAAATCTTTTAAACTTTATGGAGAGGGAAAGAATAGCACTTGGACTTTTAGGATGAGTTCAGGGACCTGACACTCGGTAGTTACCTATCTATCAGAACAGTTAGATACTACAGTTAGGGGTTGGCCAGCCTGTGTAAGAGCCCTGGCAGCAGCTGCTGTTGTAACTCTTGAAAGTCAGAAGAAACTCACATTCGAACAACCCATCACAGTCTATTCTTCACATAACCTCTCTGGCCTCCTAACACACAAAGCTACCCCAAATCTCTCTCCATCCACAATATGAACTTTTCACATGATCTTTATTGAATCTCCCCATGTTACCCTAGCCAAATACCCTCCACTCAGTCCCATCCCCAACAAAGAGACTTCACGCTCCTGTATAGAAATCCTCAACCTTAAGACTCCCTGTTTCCCAAATATAACAGACTCTTTCTTACTCACTGCCTTGCACACTTGGTTTAATGATGGTAGTTCTTTCTCCCAGGACGAGAAAAGGCTGGCAGGCTACACAGTAGTCTCTCACAGCGGTCATAGAGTCTAGTTCCCTTCCTGTAGGGACTACCTCTTAAAAGGCAGAATTAATCGCCCTCACCAGAGCATTAATCTTAGCACCTGGGCAGGAGGTTACCATTTATACAGATTCCAAATATGCCTTCCACATTCTCCATTCACATGCCTCAATTTGGGAAGAAAGAGGATTTCTTACCAACAAAGGCTCTCCTGTAGTCAATGTCCCCTTAATTCTTAAACTTCTTCAGGTAGCTTGTCTCCCCAAGGCAGCAGCAGGAGTTGGCTGTGAGGGGCACCAGGCAGGAAACGACCCCATCATACAGGAAGATCAAGAGGCCAAAAGCGCTGTGCAGCGACCACCGACTTCCTCTCAACTTAGCTATTTCTCATCTCACCCCACAATACTCTCCTAAAGAGCAAGCTTGGAGTAGATAAGGAAGACCCCTGATGAGAGATGCAAGGAAGGTATATTTTACCACAGGCCCAAGCTCAAAATATCCTACAAGATATCCATAACTCTAACACATTGGATTTAGACCACTTTTACACCTCCTAAAACCCCTCATTACCTGCAATAACTTTAACATTCTCCTTTGAGATATTATGAAAAATTGCTCTATCTGCCCCACAGTCTCCCCCACAGGGATACATACACCTTCCTTTCCCACCTGTCAGGCTAGAGGCAGCAACCCTGGACAAGACTGGCAAATCGACTTTACACACATGCCCCCCATCAAGGTACTTACTAACCCTCGTAGATGCCTTCTCTGGTTGGGTCAAGGCTTTCCCCACCACCTCTGGAAGTCTTCTGAACTTATCCAGGCACTTCTAAAAGACATTATTCCTTGCTTCGGACTACCTGCCTCACTACAGTCAGATACTGGCCCAGCCTGCATATCTCAAATAACACAAGAAGTCAGCTCAATCAATTCAATGGGACCTACATACTCCTTATCGACCTCAATCCTCAGGAAAAGTAGAAAAAGCTAATAAAAACTCAGTTAACTAAACAGTGTAGAGATTAAAGAACCCTGATGTGCCTTCATGCACATCAGGGCCCCCCCTTGGCCCCCTCTTTTCTCAGCCCCTTTGAACTCATGTACTGAAGACCTTTTCTTCCCAACTTCGACATCCCTCTAGGGAGATTACATACCCATGCTAAACTAAGTAGACAAATACTGAGAGAACTTGTAGGCCAAGTCCTGCCAAGGCCATTCACAGGAAATCTACGTACTCCTGTAATTCCTGATATTGGGTCCTACTTAAGAATATCCATTCAGATGATCTTCAACCAAGATGGCAAGGCCCTCACAGGTACTTTTAACCCTTCCAACTGCAGCTAAGATTATTGGACACCCAACTGATTCTATCTTTCCACACTAAAACAAGGAACCAAGTATGACTGGACATCCCAAATACCATAACTGTTCCATTGAACCTACAAAGCTTTGGCTAACCCGAATTCTTGAAGAAGAGGAAAAATGAGTGAACTTTACTGTCCCTGCCCCTTCTGTTCAGGTTCGGACTCTACTCTTCTTCCGGAATAGATAATACCACTACCCAACAAATTCAGCCCGAGCACAGCCTCCCCTTCCTCTCTGTCTCAGCATTTTAACTTCTATGGGAATCACTTTTACAGGGAAACTTTGGTTACTCTTGGACCTGTATCACTCACCTGTTAGACCCATGGGGCAAAGGTCCTCATCACATAGGTCAAGGACACCTCCCATATCCACCTATTAACTCTACTCACTTACCTCTCCCACCAGTCGTCTGCCTCCTCTTCGGCTTCCCTACAGAGCTTTCTCACTCCTAATCCTGAGTATTTTCTCCGTCTCACCCATCCATTCTCTTCTCCACAAGTCCAGCCCTACATTAACCAAGGACTGCCAGCTTTGCCTTTCCCTCTCTTCCTCAGCCCTCCTCATTCCCCTCATCAAATGGGACCAACTACAGACAACCCTTTCATAGCAAAAAGAAAGGGATCCATTGAAAGGGCAGATACTCTCCTTGGAACTTACTCTAAAGTACAGGCTAATCAAGCTTCCGATCTCTGTAATACCTATACCTGATCTCTTGCAAAGGAAGCACATCCCTCCATATCAGTAATAGGCCCACAACCCTAACTACCCCTTTAATTTCCAAGGCTCCCCTTTGTTTCACAAGGATTGGTAGCAACATATCTATAGGACACCTACCCTCCAATCTGTGCAACTAGACGGTTACAGTCCAATTACTCAATAGCCACTGGACTCAACAGTTAGATTTACCAGGTCTCCCCAGAGGCTAATGGTCTCTTCCTACAACCTGTCCGCTTCACAAGTTACCCTACAGTCCTTGCGAACTCTCACAACTATTCCATACCCTCCCTCTCCTTTCCTTGGATTACGACTGTCTCTGCAGTTCCCCAACACTTTCATTGCAGACCTACTAATGCTTCTACTCACCTATCCCCCTTAACTGGAGCTGCTGTAGCAACAACTCTTCTGAGCCCCAGACAGGGTGCATGAGAACAACTTACCCTCTTCCCCATTTGTTCTCCATACATGTTTCCACTTGTATATCCAACAAAGGAGTCTTCTTTCTATGCAGAACTGGCGCTTACCTCTCTCTGCCTTCCCACTAACTGGACTGGAACTTGCACTCTGGTCTGTCTCTCTCCAAATATAGATATAGCTTCCAATAATCAGTTCCTACGAGTCCCCATCACACACTATATGAGACATAAAAGGGCTATTCAGGTCATCCCACTCTTAGTCACACTAGAGGTTACTACCGGACTGATAACAGGCGCAGGGGGACTTGCCACCACTCTGTTTTACTTCAAAGCATTATCCAATGACTTCCAAGAAAGCCTAGATGGAATTGCAAAAAGTATAGTTTACTTACAGAATCAAATTGACTCCCTAGCAGCCATCACTTTACAGAACAGATGAGGGTTAGGTCTCTTGATGGCTGAAAAAGGAGATCTCTGCCTCTTTTTAGAGGAAGAATGTTGTTTTTATGTTAACTGATCAGGACTAGTAAGAGATGCAGCTAAAAAAACTAAAGTACAGAGCCAATAAGATTAGAGCGCACCAAACGAATTCTTGGGACACCTGGCTCTTCATAGGGCCTTTAACCCTCATTTTCCTCATTTCCCTCATTTTGGTTTTTGGGCCTTGCATGCTGTGCCAGATTTCTTCTCTCCTCCAGGACTGTGTCACTCGTTTACCAACCAGTCCATAGCAGAAGTCATGCTACCTCACTCCGGGTCACAGTATCAAGCCCTCCGGCTGGCAGAACCTACCAGTCTCTGCCACACTCCAGGTTGGCAATCCACTATCAGATCCCACCGTCCCTATTCCATAAAACAAAAGGCTGGAATGTTAGGTTCCAAGAGGGCCCTATCCCCGCCCCCTGCCTTACGTGGGTACTTGACCTTGCAACATCTGGGTTGGCAATGGCTACATGCCCACATCCCTTCACTGGACTAAAGGATTTTCCACCATACCTGCCATTTTACCCACCTAGAAAACTCCTGCCCAAAACGCCCACCTTAAGCCACGAATAAGCTTCAAGTCTCTTTACAATGGGGGCTGATGCAATCTTCGGCTCAGCCTGGCTGTTACTATGCCACAATAAACTTTACTTAACCCCTTTGGCCTTGTGCATTCCTCCTTTGGCGAACCTAACAGGTTCGACAACTGGAAGTGGGCCTTGGAAGGCTGTCGATGGGATGTGGGGTCTCTGGGGCTCCTGGAGCCATGGCATTTTGACCTCTCCTTGTTTGGGTGGGGTGGGAAGGAAGGTGATGCTCACAGGGTGATAGGCTGACAAACAGTGTTTGCATCCATCCAGCCCACCCATCAGTGTATTCACCGTACTGTGACTGAGCCCTGCTCTGTGCTTGACACTGCCAGCACCCTGGAGATCAGGTGGAGTGTAGAGCCCAGTGTGGGGCTAGACGCAGCCGTCTCTGCTTCTCTGGGTGTGGACCTTTGGGCACATCGCATCATCCACCAGTAGTTACTGAGCATCGTCATGTGCCAGACACTGGGGATAGCTGTGAATGTGCCATACAAATTGCCCTCATGGAATTTACATCTAGTGGGCAGTTTCCTCCTTTGTAAATGGAAACAATTGTAGTGTTTTCACCAAATATTGTGAAGATTAAATGAGAGATAGATGCAAAGTGCTTGTCATGGTGCTTAAAACATGGTAAAATGCTCACGTACATATTATCTTTTCATTATACTACTATAAGGTAAACTTCATAAGGCAAAGAGTTATATTGTTCTCTTGTGTGCCCCATGCCTGTGAGCACAGCGCCTGACACGTGGTAGGTGATCAGTCATTATTTGATAGTGAATGGATGGTAAAACTGACTGAGGAGTTTCATGTAAAGACCCATGGCACTGGAGTGCCATTTCTGAAAGCAATAGGAACTTGGTGCTGTGGAAAACTAGAGTGAATCATCCTGGGGAATCAGGGAAGACTTCACGGAGGAGGTGACATAGACACTGAGCCTATAAGGTGATGAGTAGTCTGGTTGGGAAAAAATGAGAGGAAATTCCAGGCAGTGGTGTTAGAAATGCATGAGGTATTCTGAGAATGGTGGGTCATAAGATTGTGACTAGCATTTAATGTGCATTGAGGAGGAAGGATGGGCGAGAGGCTGGAGAGGGGACTTTGAGGCTAGGACATGGACTTGGACACTACAGTCTGCCTCCTGGGTGAGCACTGGACTGGGATTAGAGGTATCTGTTGATGACTCCCATGGAAACGAGCCCAGGGTGGGTCCTGTGAACTATGATTGTTGCTCCATTTATCACTCTGCATACCTCTACCAAGCAGATTAAACTATCATTCGACAAATATTTATGGAGTGCAGACTATGTGTCCGACACCCCGTTAGGTACTGTGTTTAACATGATGAACAAGACAGATGTGGATGTTGCCCACAGATAACCCACAGACAATTACAGTGGAGTGGGAGAAGAGCTATGTTAGAGAGCTCCAGTGGGAAGCCTGGGGCCAGAGAAGGCCTCCTGCTGAAGTTCTTCCTGGCCCTCAAAGCTCTGTACCAGTGGGACCCCCAGTACCTCTCTAAACTCATCTGCTAATACACTCCGCTTTGCTCATTTGGCTCTACCCACACTAGCCTCCTCTCTGTTTCTCAAAAAAGCCAGGCATGTTCCTGCCTCGGGCTTTGCACTTGCTCTTCCCCCAGATATCTGCATGGCTTGCTCCCTTGTCATCTTTGTCTTTGCGCAAATGTCACCTGGGTGAGGTCTTCCCCGACCACCCTAGTTATAATTCTAACTTCTCTCCCCAGATACATCCAACCCCCTGCCCTGCTTTATTACTCTCCATTGTACTTACCATCTGCTAATAGACTATAGTTGATTTTGCTTATAATTCCCCCTACTAATATGTAAGCTCGATGAAGACAGAATTTTTTAGTTTTTCACTGCTATATTCCCAATGCCTGGAAGAGGATCTGATACGTAGTAATTGCTCACTATTTGTTGAATAAATGAAATGTCATCTAATTGGAACTTAAGGGTAAATCAGTCAGGTGACAAACTAGAGCAAAAGCATGCTAGTCAGAGGAAACAGGATGTGCAGAAGACAAGTAACACTTTAGGGAGAGAGTGGAAGAAGCTGGGTAGGGCGGGAGGTTAGAATGCAAGAAATGGAGTGGGCAGACCTAAGATTTAGAGGGAGTGACCTGGTCGCTGTGGACTCGGGGAGGCTGGCTGTGTGCAGAGACCCCTGAGGTGGTCCCTACCTTCCTGTTGAGCTTGGAGTGGGGGATCAGTGGCAGCGCACGGACAAGAGCATGGGCCTTGGAACAGGACAGCCCTGCTGCTGCCTTATTCCTGGAATATCTAAGGCAACTGTTTTGTTTTTGTTTTTCATTTCAATAAGTGTTTTGATCAGGTTGTCTAAGAAGCAGACACTAGGATGAGATTAGGCATTTGTTGGAGACACTAGGATGAGATTAGGCATTTGTGGAGACAACACCCATGAAGCATAAAAAGAGGGGAACTGGAGAAGTCAGGGAGAGCCCATGAGCCACGTGAGCCCGGCCCCTGTGAAGGAGGTTTGGGCAGGAAGTCCCAGACTGCAGTGCAGTTCCACGAAAGATCCAACCAGGCTGGTAGGGAGTCCTCGAGGCAGAGTTGCCTGTTAGAGGAGCCCCATGTTTTAGTCATTGGCTGGGGACAGTCTTTGGAAATTGTGACATCCACTGGGATGGTCGATCCAGAGGGACAGCAGCTGAGGCCATTCATCACTTTTTCTTCACCACAGCAGGAAATCTGATGAGCTCAGTTTCGTTGCTGCCATGATAAATCACATGTGTATATGGTTAAAAAAAAAAAAATCAGTACAGTCAAAAGTCTTTCTCATCTTGAATATCTCGTTCTCCGGGTCTGTTTTCTAGGAACCATTGGGAACAGTTTCTTGCATCTCCTTCCAGAAATTTTAAGTGCTTTCTCAAGTATATGTCTATGTATATATTCAAATGTAAATGTGATTATTGTATGTATAGTGTTTTGCAACCTGCTTTCTTTTTCCTTAACATATCAATTTATGAAAATTTGCCTAATTCCTTTTCATGACTAAGTAGTATCTCATTTATACAGTGATATTATTTAGGCAGTCTCCAATCAGTATATAAAGTATCTTCAGTCTTTTGTCATTATAATCACTACTTGTAATGGCCATCCTTGTATACATATTTTATATACACATATAAGTATATGTACCAGAAATAAAAAATTGTGTCAAAGGGTATGTGCTTTTAAATTTTGTTATTGACAACTACTGACTAAAGAGGCTATATCAATTTATTCTCCCATCAACAGCAAGCATATCAGAGTATCCTTTTATATTTTTGCCTGTCTGCATTTGGGAGTTGTTTTAGTTCACATTTCTTTAATTACAAGTAAGGTCGAGTGCCCATTCATACATCTGTTAGCAGGGCCATGATGTCTGATGAGGAGTGTGTGTATCTGGGTGACTGGGTGCCTCTGTGGAGATTGTAACTTCATTCAGTCTGGGCTTGGTCCTGGGCACATGGTTCAGATCCAGTGCACTCCCCCCGTTGAGAACCACTGCTTTGAGGTTACTTGGCTTGACAAAAATCTTCCTATCCCATACATCAGCTGCCCTGGGGTGAGAAACAAGCCATGGACTTATTAACTTCACTCAGGGCTTCTGTGTTGACAGGGATCCTGGTGGCTAATGTCAGAAGAAAGCGACTCTCTGAGAACCAGCCCTTCCGCGGCCTCGCTTTCTGAAAATGAGCTGCCGCCAGCACCCGAGCCTCCTGGCTACGTGTGCTCACTAACGGATGAACTGGTCACCAAGGCGAGGGAAGAGCTTCAGGAGAAGCCGGAATGGAGGCTGCGGGACGTGCAGGCCCTCCGTGACATGGTGAGGAAGGAGTGCCCGAACCTGGGCACCTCACTGGACGACGCCTTCCTGCTGCGCTTCCTCCGGGCCCGCAAGTTTGATTACGACCGGGCCCTGCAGCTCCTGGTCAACTACCACAGCTGCAGGAGAAGCTGGCCTGAAGTCTTCAATAACCTGAAGCCATCGGCCTTAAAGGATGTCCTCGCCTCTGGCTTCCTCACGGTGCTGCCCCACACCGACCCCCGAGGCTGCCACGTCCTCTGCATCCGCCCAGGTATTACCCTAGACTGTTGCGGGGTGCGTGTGTACGGTCTCTCTGTTTGGGATGTGTCTGTCCAGCACCCTCTCCCCTTTCTTTTTTCCTTTTCGTCACTTACTGGTTTTAGTCAAAGTCTTTCGACTGCAGATGACACAACCTACTCAACCAGCTTTTTTAAAAAGCGAGGATTTAGTCTAAGGAGATAGAAGCGTCTCACAGAACCAGTGAACTGAAGGCACAGCATCTCTCAGTGGGCTCTGGAACCCAGAACCAGCATCTAGTTCGTTTTCCCTTCAGAAACTAAGCCAGCTGTTCTCCCTGTCTCTGCCTCTGCCTGTCTGTCAGTGTGTCTCTCAGGGCCACACATTTCTGCTGGCCTTTGTGTATCTTTTTCACTCTTTTATCTATATGCTGGTTTTTGCTGCCTCTGTGCATGCACGTGGTTGGATCTGGCACCCCTCAGCTCCCAAGTTTACTTGGCCACCCAACTAAGCTCCTTCAATACAAATTCCAGATTTCTAGGGCTGAGAAAACTACCCTGTTTGTAGGGTACAAGCAGGGCTGCCAGCAGCCCCCAGCCCCATCCCTCCTTTGTAGTAGGTGAGGTACAGATATCAGTGTGGGCTGGGCATCTCCTGGAAAGGTGTCAGTCAGTCTGCCATGTGCCTCCTCCAACCTCTCCCTCCTTTCCTTTACATAGTTAAGCCATTGAAAGGATGCACTTTAGATTGACTTTCTGATCTTAGCACTTCACGGTGGTGATCAGGACATCTTACGTTTCTTTGGCACAATAGTTTTCAGTTGTGGGCAGCTCCCCACCCCGCTGGCATTTAGAGATGTGTGCGGTCATTGTTTAGTTGACATGATGACTAGGGGATGCGAGAACTTGAGCCTCCTCATTCTTCATCCTATTCTCTTCTGTGACACCAGATGCATTATAAACTCAGAAGTGTTCTCCACCCCACCCCCAGCTGCAACATTCTCCATCAGGCCAGAGCTGAGACAAAATACGAAACTAGGATTGCCGTGTTCTTCCCAGCAAGCCAGGAAAATGAGAGCTTGCTGGCAGCCACCTTTGTTCATGTGTACAAATGCCTCAAAGGGATGTCGGATGGGGCTGGAGACCTCCACCTTCAATTCCCCATGCCACCATTTCCTTTGGTCATTTACCAAACCCTCTTTGGAGACTAAGCCATTCTCTTGAGCCTTTACTATGTACCAGGCATAGTGTTAACTAAGTGCTTTCTTTATTTGCTATTTTAGGCACTTTCCAAAATGAGGGGTGTTTATTTTTAAATAAGCAATGCAGTGGAGATTTCAAGGTGTCAGGAGACCTAGAAACCAGGCAGTGGGTTTTTCTGCTGCTCCTTTGTGCTCAGCTCATAAGAGTCGTACAAAACAGTCAGATGTTACCATACTGGCTTTAGCCCTTTACTCGTGAGATGAATTTTTTCCCCAATGTGTCTGGACAGATCTAGACCCCTCCCCACTGACTCAGCCTTGCAGGAGGAGGCATGCACAGGAAGTTTTGTCCTCAGCTGCGAATTGGCTCTGCCCTTTTATGAGCCCTTTTGAAACGTATGTGGTTGAAAAGGAAGACAGCCAGTTATGTAGAAGCAGGGTTAATTGGCAGCAGTGTTAAACAACAGCAAGTTGACACAGTTTTTGGATAACATTTTTTTTCATGGGCATTTTGCATGTATTATACATCCCCTTGGTGGCAATCAAAGGGACACACAGGTCTTGGTGAGCTTTTCTTGAGAATAATGGTTAATAGTCAAAAGTGGTCACTTACATCTTTTTCCCAAAGAAAAGAAAGACTCCATAAATATATGGGGAGGGGGGTGGGTATTAAAGGAACAGCCAGCCCGGAAAGGGAAGTTTGCTCAAACTGCGGCATTGGAAAGCCCTTTACGTCTCTGCTGTCCTCAGCGTGGGCTTCCTTCTTAGACCAGTTCTTGCCTCATGGGGTCCCTGAGTCTCAGGTTTCCAGCCTCACAACCATGAGACAAAAGAGAGATCTTCTCTGTGTAAAGGGCCAGGGCCCCAGAATCAAGCCCACTTGGCTCTAGTTGACCTGGCTTGGATCACACACTGTGGCCAGGCGTCAAGTCAGTTGTACTCAAGCTTCATGGCTAGCTAGTGTGGGAGGAGGTGGTTCCCCAAGGAAAATCAGGGTGGTGGTGTGAAGATAAGGAGACATATCTGATGGCAGAAGGCATAGATGTCCATGAAGCTCCTGTTAACCTTATTCTACTTCTGAGGCAACGTAGGCTCAGAATGAGGAAGTAACTTTCCCAGGGTCACTCGGCTAGTGAGAGTCAAACCCCCAGGTGCATCTGACTTCAGAGCTTATACTTTTAACTTCAACGCTTGATTGCGTTTCCATTTCAGAAAGTGCTGCTGTGTTTGGAATTAAGAAACAGAAGCTGCTGAAGGTGTCCCACTTACTAACCTACGTAGTAGAATGTCATGCCAGTAACATATCTTGCTTTTCTATTTTTAAACAACATGGAGATAAATCTTAGCCTGTTGATTGTTTGTATTTATTTTGTGTAACATACTGTCCGTCTCTTAACAACCCCAGACAGATGGATACCAAGCAACTATCCAATTACCGAAAACATCCGCGCCATTTACTTGACGTTAGAAAAACTCATTCAGTCTGAAGAAACCCAAGTGAATGGAATTGTAATTCTCGCAGACTACAAAGGAGTGAGCTTATCAAAAGCATCTCACTTTGGCCCTTTTATAGCCAAAAAGGTGATCGGCATCCTTCAGGTATGGCTGCTATTTGTCATTTGCCTGTTCTTGTGGGTGTTTTGGCTTTTCCTGGGCTCTGTTTCCCCACTATCCCACTTCTACAATCAGAAAAATGAAAAAGCCTTGGAAAGAAATGTAAAATTCCATTACCACTCACTCCCATCAGGGTCTCTGGTAGTTTCTGACGTCCCTTCAGTTTGGGCGAGATCAGCTTTAGGGAGAGTCCAAAAACCAGAGAAATGCTTTGGGCCTTTTTTTTGGTGGGGGGTGGGGATGGGGATGGGTTGCAGAAGGCAGAGGAGAAATTCTCCTAACAAATGAAACAGAAATTGTGCTTCTGCCAGAGGTGAGAATCTGTCCTGCCCTCTGTGGGACCTGGGGACAAGAAGCACTGCAGGACTGTTCTGGATAGATGCTTTTATACCTCATGTTCTGTGTTTCAGAGCACAAGACACTGGGAACCACGAAGTTCCTTACATAGCTTCACAGTATGTAATGGTTTGCAAAGCACTTTTACAGTCATTATAACCCATCCAGTCCTCAAGGAATCCTCTGAGGTAGACAGGGCAAGAATTACTTTTCATTTTTGATAGATAGGGAAACTGATACCTAGATGATGTATCCTGGTCCAGGTCTCTAGTTTATGCCAACCCAGCCCGTGGGGTGCTCTCTTAGCCATGGGGCACAAGAGATGTAGTTGAAGTCCACTGCGTGTTCGAGCCCCTATTGTGCACCAGGCTGACTACTTCAACATCAATGTCACATTGGGTTATTATCAGAAATTTGAATTCTGGCTTTGAGGCAGTACCCGGCTTTCCCTAGCCTCCACTCTTATTCTGATGCCTCTGCTCAACACCATGTATATTCAAGCGTCCGCATAAAGAAAGAGTTTGGATCAGTGTTTTTTCTAGTCTTGTAAGATGATTTGGGCAACAAAGTTCCAGGGTCAAGTAAGTTTGGGAAGTGTGGTCAGGTAAGCCCCTTCCTTGTGAATTTCACTGTAAACATTTGCATATTAAAAGCTCTGAACAATCCTGCGGTTAAGGAAACTGGTTTGACTCTATTTAGCCTCCTGTTTTAAAACTTCTTTACCCACCATAGAGCCCTTTTTTGCATCCGGCTTGGTAACATCCTGAGAAATTCGCCTTGGGCAACAGTGACCGGAAGGTTTGAAACTTGCTAGACCCATTGGCAGGAGCTCAGGCCATGTTTTTGCCCCGAGAGGAGCAGCTTTCTCCACGTGTTTGCCTCACTCTCTCCTAACCCAGCCCAGCTCTGGAGCCTAAGAGACTCCTTCCCTGAGGCTCGTCTTCCCCTTTAGCCCTACACCGGGGCTGTCTTTGAGGAGGCCGTGAGAATCAGACCAGACCGGTGTTGGGGCCTAAGGTGAAGATTTCCACGGAGGAGGCAGACTGTGGTAACGGACAGTTTGCAAATATGGGTTGCAAACATTTCGTATGTTCTAACATTCCTTTCCCTTCGCCCACAGGATGGTTTCCCCATTCGGATAAAAGCAGTCCATGTAGTGAACGAACCACGAATATTTAAAGGCATTTTTGCCATCATCAAACCGTTTCTGAAGGAGAAAATAGCAAACAGAGTAAGCGATGATCCTATTGACTTAAAGATACTTTAAATTTTTTTGCTCCCTTATTTGTGACTTCTGTAAATTTATTGTGACATTAGGAAAATAATCTAGTTCATTATTTTTGCCCTGGAACTATTAATTTGGAAAGTACAGCATTACCGAGAAAATAAATGAACAATTCTTTCTGTGAAGGGAGGAATATAGTATCTGATAGTAGAGAGCAGAAATAAGATTGTTATTCCAAGAGCTTCCCTGCTCTGTCATCACTTGGATTTTTTAATATTCTGGCCTGGGCATTGTGAACTGACATCCTATTTGCTGTGTAAGAGGACATGGAAAAGGGTACTCATTGTGCAGGGAATTAAAAAGAGTTATAGCGATTTCTATTTATAGCTCCTTGGGGTTTAAAAATGCTATTTAAACCTTTCCATTTACCTAATTTGTTGTCTTGCTGTATAAAGTTTGTGGAATAATTCAAAGTTTATGAGATATTTGTGTTTTTAGCTTAATTACTTAAGAAAAGATAGATGACATTTTAAAAGATGCAAGAGCCACTTAACCTTTCCCAGTACTGTGATTGAAATGTGGTGGGTGGTATGTTTCTCCTCCTCTAGGCCTGGGAACATTGTGATTACTCTAAAGACTGGGTCTTGAAATTTATATTATTTTTCAAAGAGGGAACACAGAGAGATAATGAATCTCAAGATTGCAAGGGAGGAAACTTAAAGTCCAGATCCAGGTCCCCAAGCCCTTTCCTTGAGGTTTTAATTCATCAGCCCAGGGGTGAAGCCCAAAAATCTGTGTTTTTCAAATCTCCTGGGTGATTCTGATGCACAGTTAGGTCGGAGAACCACTAACTTAGTGCCTCTATGCCTGGGTTGGAGCCTACGTTAGTTTCTGGAGATGCTGTTTGGAATCTGCCTTTACCCAGCAGCCTTTGGACCAGGTCATGTACATCTGTGAAATGACTTTATTTGTGGCTCATAATCTTCTTTTGTATGTTCATGCATTCCTTTAAAAATACTGACAACTGCTATGTACACATATGTTCTAGATGAGCAAAACAGGCCAAAATCTCTGCCTCCAGGAAGCTTACTTTCTAAGGAGACACAGACAATAGTTTATGTATGTTAATCTAGTATCAGAATGTGTTAAGTGCTACAGAGAAAAAGTAGAGAGAGGGGATAGTGAGGGAAGCGGGGAAGGGGTTGTAGTATTCAGTAGGGTGGTTAGAGGTGGCATCATTAAGTTGCCATTTGTGCCAAGACTCAAAAGAGGTGAGAGAGGCCTTACAGATATCTGGGGACCAACAACAGTGTGAACCTGAGGTGGGAGCTCACCCCTGTGACCAGGGTGAGCAGCAGAGCGGGAGTGAAAAGAGGGGGAGGCAGAGAAGTAGCAGGGGCCAAACTGTGCCCTGTGGGCCATAAGATGGACCTCGGCTTTCAGTCCTTGTGAGATGAGAGCGCTGGAGGGTTATACAGAAGAGTGACGTGACCTGACTTCCACTGAAAAGGGCTCAGATTGTGCTGTGACCGGGGTGAGCAGGGAGACCAGATAGGAGGCCCCTGTGGGAGTCCGGCTGAGAAATGATGGTGGCATGGTACCACTGGAGGGGCAGCAAAGTGTTTGGATTCTGCATCTATTTTGAAGGACCAGCCAACAGGGCACAGCTTATAAGGAAAAGAGAGTGAAGGATCTTTAAGCTTTTTGAGGCATTGGAAGGGTAGAGTTGCCATCAACTGTTCCTTTATTCGTTGAACAGGTATTTATTTGAGCACTTACTGTGAAGGTGACCGAATTACTGATTAACCTCAGGACACATGTATTTTCCTTTCCTTCCGCTTTAGTTTTTTCTCCATGGGTCTGACCTGAACTCTCTCCACACAAGTCTTCCAAGAAGCATTCTCCCCAAGGAGTATGGGGGCACTGCCGGGGACCTGGACATCACCGCCTGGAACGAGGTGCTCCTGGCCTCGGAGGAGGACTTCGTGAGAGAGTTCTGCCAGTCTGTCCCTGCCTGCGACAGTATCCTGAGCCAAACCCTGCCGCCCGAGGGGCTGTCCTCAGATGTGCAGTGTGATGACTCCATGCGGGCTGTGAAGTCACAGCTGTACTCCTGCTATTAGCCAGGCCCGCTGTGCATCACCATCTCTCAGTCCTTTTTCTCTCCTCTGGCAAGGCACACAGAGAATTCAAGATCCGTGGGTTCACTCTTGCTCCTTGTAATGAAACTGCAGCGTGGAGGAAAAGCCTGTAGAACCGTGAGGGTGAGCCAAGGGTTATGCCCTTGATTACTTGAATTATTCCATGGAAGACATGGAAAACTTCCCCCACTGAGTCCCAAAGGTTTGGAATCTCAGTTTGCGACCATTAATCCAGACGCTGTATCTGGTTCTTTTACATCTCGAAGCCAGAAAAATCAGGACCAAAGTCACTTTGATGCCACGTTCCAAAAGAAAACATCTTGATTGACCCGTCAGCACACTCCTATGAAATAGTTCGGCCAAGGCTGCCAGGTGGCCACACATGAGACTCTGGGAGTTTGTGCCTTTCACATGAACTTTGACTCCAGACTTCTGTTGCTTATCAGGAATCTTCAAGTCTAAGGTCCAGGCCACAGTTGCCATCATTGGGTTTGGAAGGCACCTAATCTGAATCAGGCATGCAGCGGGAGATAATTTGTGATCAAATTCGGGAGCCAGAGACTTCAGGCACCTCTGGGATTCATTGATTGACTCTTGCAATAGAACTCAAGTTTTCCCAAACCCATAAAGCCTTAGCCCTGGTTCTCAATAGAATCATTCAGGGTCCTACAAATATGTGATTCTACTCAACCTAAAATACTGCATGCCAGGCCTGTGTAGCTAAAAAAAATTCAGGCCTAAGAATGAAGAGACCTGTGCTCCAGCCTCCGATGTGTAATGGTGGACAAGACCTGGGCCTCTGTGGGCCTCAGCTTTCTCATCTGTAAAATGAGGTTGAATGAAATGATGTGTAGGGCCCTTTTGGCTGCTGAGATTCTGGGGTTCAGTTTAGTTATTGAATGTTAGACATTGCTTTTCGGCCTAGAAAATGACTCCCGATACAGGTGGCTGGATCTTGATATTGTGGCACATCTGGGCCTTTCCAAGAAGAAGGTCACACTGTTTTTGGCCCTGCTTTGAAAGAAACAAGTATGTATATTCCTGGTACTCAGCAATACCAACTTCTTTTCGTAGTGAGGGTTAAACTTGAAAAGGATGGCTTTCGTGAGGGCGGGAGAGATGACCAGGACCTTCTATGAATCCCTTCCATCCCCGAGGATCTGGTGGTGTATTGTAAACCTGGCAAGAGGGAGTGGTTAAAGTACTGGGGATTCTGGAATTTTGGTCTCTGGAAATGAACGTGAGGGCAGGTTATTTTTGGGTCACTTCTGGGGCCCCTGCCCTCCCCCCAAACCCACTTGTTTCTCTCTGTAATGTGGGCGGACACACTTTAGTCTGCCCAGCCAGACCGAATGTCAGTTCTGCATTGCAGCACTTTAGACCCTTCCTGTCCTGAACTTAGCCTTACTTAGCCCACATTAGGTGGTTCATCTGGTGGCTTTTGACCTGTGTCCTTTCATATTCATTCCATGCAGATTGGTGTTAAAAAGTGACAAGTACTATGTGTTGTGTGTGTACCTTCTCTGTGCATTTACTAGGCCACTTGACGAGGTGGACAGCTCAGTTAGGAAGAGAACAGTTACACTGAAATTCAAAGGCCAGTCTGTTGTGAATAAGCTGTTCACCTTTATAGCACTTTTGAAAATGTCTGGAGAAGTTGGTGGAAATTACTTACCTCATTTGTGCCAAATCTAGGGAAAGCTCTTTTCACCATAGATACTAACCCTGGATCCTCTGGGGACCTGGCTGAGCTGGAAGTGCCAAAATGCACACCCCCCGTTGCCCCTAGTTCCATCTCATAATGTGGTGTGACGAGCATTGCCGAAAAGATCTAAACAGGACAAGTGGGACGGCTAATGGAGAGGGTTCAGAACCCAATTGCCTGGATGGGAGAATTGGTTAGAGTCTTTCTTAGGCCCCAAGGAAAAGAGAAATTAAAACAGCAGCAGCAGCAACAACAACAAATGCTAGACAGAGAGAGAAATGAATCTCTCAGCCCCACCACATTTCCAGGGTTTAAACTCTGCATTGCATCCCTGGCCCTATGTCTTTGTGACTTTACACAGGGGTGGCCAAGCTCACCTAGAGAAGTATTCAAAGACCAGAAAGATGTTGCTCAGACCTTTCCAGTTGGACCAAGACGCTCTTTCATTCAGCTTCTGAAAGGAGTCAGAGCCAAGGCATGTCTGCCTTCTGGAGCTGCTGTGCTTTGTTTTGGCTCCAAAGAGAGATCTAATACTTTGGCACCTCAGGAGGTTTGCGAAACCAGGACCTCCCTGGGTGGAAATCAAGGCGGTCTTCCTGCGGCTTCCCCAGGCGCTCAAATCCCTCATACGGTTTTCCCAGCAGGGAGGGCGGGGGAGCACACCGGAGCCTTGCCGTGTGCAGGCCCACTGACAGAGCGACCAACAACACATCCGGAAAAACTGGGAGTGCTTCAGGGAAAAGCTCCAGCCCATTTCAGACACCTGAAAATCAGCTTTTTTCCTAAATTCAGGGTCGTGTGATGTAGAGAAGGGAAAAGAGTACATCCAGAGACCTGAGTTCCAGCCGCACCTTGCTGTGTGCCCTTGGACGAGCCACTGAACACTCCTGAATCGTCATCATATACTAAATGGGGCCTGCACCCTGAGCTCCAGACCCTCTGTTCCCAGCATCACCCTCACTGCCACAGGGACACTGCACTCCATCTTTTTAGAGGCTTTTTCTTTTTTTCCCCACATGAGTTAATATCCAGGAAATTTAGGCCAGAATGAATTGGCACCTAAAAGGTTCCAAACGAATCTTTAAGCTTCAGTAATAATGGGGCTTCCTTCCTTCTAACCCACACGCCTAAACACAATTCTGGAAAACTGCCTCTTCCTGGAGTCCTATTCTACCTTCACAGGGAGAGGCCGAAACCTGTGGAAAGAAATTCACAGAACGGCCACATACAACCCTGGTTTCCCCTTTTGAGCTTTGCTTCTGGCATGGGTGGCGTTAGTCCCTCTTACTTCATCCTGCTTTCACAAGGAGCCACTTGTCCTGGGTTTACAGAACTTCAGGGTTTAAGATACTACATTTTCGCCAGAAAGTGTCAGGGCAGTAAGTATCTCCTCCGAATTCCTGTGAGATAGCCGTTCGGAATTCTCCCCGGGTGGGCAGTTTCTTTAAATGCCATCTGATTCTCATGGGATCACTGTTTCAGTTGGGTAGGCAAAAGCTGTAGTACTATTGTGGCATTTTTATAATACCTCATTTTAAACTTTTCAGCTTTTAAGGTTTTCTTTTGAAATCTCTTCTTTCATTTAGGAAGTAAAATGTTAGGTAATGATCTAATTTGCAGTCCTGTGGTGTGAGAGGTATGGAGATACCAGAAACTTATCAACTGTTCAGAAACTATGTCAGTTCTCAGTATTGGGAGTTGTTAATTTTGTAAATCTAAATTCCTTTCTGTTCTCCTGACTCAGAAACCGTTTGTTTGAAATGCAAAGAACAGGCATCATCAGAGCCAAATATTCCTCCTTAATAGAGCTTGTTCCGTGGGGAGGCCCAGTGTGATTTGCGGATGGGGGTGCTAGTCATTATTTCCCTTTACACCAGTTCTCTGCTTTTCCTTTCATCTCACCGGGTGGTGTGCTTAGTCAGATGGCTGTTCTTTGGGGATTCTTGTGGATATGCCTCACCTCTTGGCATATCAGGTGGGAACCTGTTACAAGTGACATACTTGAAACCTCTCTGGGGCCTCAAGCCTCTGACACCAACCACTCTAACGGGGTGGGAGGTGGGCTTCTTTTCTGACCAGATTGGGGCACCATTTCAGCATTGGTCACATTCCTTACTTCAAACTGAAGTTCAGTTTGGCTTTGGGTTTAAGGATGCACATAATGGTGGACTCATCTACTTCAGTGTTTGTTTTGACCAAAAATTTATTTTTCTAGTGCATTTTCTAAGTCAAAGTGGTGACAACATGTAATTTTAGTATGCATGACTGGGTCTTAATAAAAATCCCTGTAAGATTGAGTGTGTGTGTGGAGTCCTTTTGTGACAGTGACAGTCTGGATAGAGGTCCCGAGGCTTTATTATTTATGGTACCAGTGGCCAGGCAGAGCCTCCCTCCAGCTGAGCACGTTCTGTAGGTGTTGGGCTGGCTGCCTCAGAGGATCATGTACAATTGGAAGACACTAGCGTGTAGAAAGGAGGTAGATGTACACAGTGATAGAGACAATATGCAAATTTTTCAGTTCTAGAGGTCCATATGTACCTCCCAGAGTGGTTCTGAATCCTTCCCATGTTAGCGACCAAGTGCCGAGTGCTTATGTGGGCTGGGCATCGATCATGTTAAGTGCTTCACATACACAGGCTCATTTGATGGTCAAGCACCCTGAATGAAGTAGTATTTTGCCCCTGGGGGGAAAGTAAGACAGAAAAGTTGAGCAGTTTGCCCAAAGACACACAACTAGTCATGTAGTAGAACTAGGATTCAAAACCAGGTTCTGACTGGTGTTAGGCTGTGCATGCTTCTATTAGCCCACAGAGGGAAAGAGGGAAGGACTTCTTATACAGTGGGGAAGATTCAGTCTAAAAACTGGCTTGTTTTCTATCTAGCTTCTTGGAAAATAGAAAGCAGAGATTCTGAACTGCTGAGACCCATAATGTAATTGGGCATTTTATTCCCAGTACGCCTGTAAGTAAAGCCAGACTCCTTGGGTGGCGGCAGGGGAGGCAGGGTGACCAGGGGATGGCTTAATCCACTCTGGTCCTCTGCATGCTTAGCCATTTCTCTGCCTGCCCCGTTTGTTTCTCTAGAGGAGCATGCACTCTGCCCCAGAAGAGACAAAAGCCATGTCCTAGTGGTGGGTCTGGTGTGTTGGTGATGGCTCAGTTGAGAAATACTCTCATGCAGGATGTCCCTACACAATTCTTGATGATGCAACAGGTGTTAAGTACTTGCATTGCAACATACCAGCTCTTCAGGTCAGCCTTCCCCAAGGAAGCTGCAGACCTTAAACTGTTTCTCACATCTGGAAAATTGGAGCTAATGGCTTTAAGCCTCTTTTCCTCATAGCAGTGTTACGAGGATACTTATGAGGAGGCACTTTATAAGCCACTGGAGTTATTTTCCATGTTATTAAGCCAACATTTTCTAGTTTCTTGTCTAAAATATCTTAATTTTCCACAGTGCCCATTCTTCACTTAGTCCTGGCTTGGCATTCCTATAATAAATGGCAGTAAATGTTTCATGTTATTGTATTTAAAGCTGGTGAGTAATAAAGTCCTTAAGGGTGACACTTTTCTAGGAAAAAGAAACTTTAATCAAATGTTCACCTTCTTACCTGATAAGGTGCCAGCCATTAGGGACACAGTGACCTAGTAAGATAGTAGCTACTGTCTACAGGGATTACCAACTTTCCTTTGTTGACCTTAGCTCAGGGAGCCCGCTGACTCCCATGCATGTCTCTAAGCAGTCTTTAGCTTATGTCGTCTCCTCTATCCTAATAGGCCAAGAGACAATGGGGCTAATTGAAAAAAGAATTCTTAAGCTTGGGATGTCTCTGCTTCGCCTCTTACTGAGTAACTGTGGGCAAATCATTAAAAGGGGAGACTGCCTTGCAGGGGTGTAGACAATGTCTGTTCATTGCTTGGTACATGTAGCTGTTTATGTGATGGCCATTATTTGTTCTTCACCTGAGGATACAGGCCTAGTGTGGCTTGAGGCACCCAGCAGTGCTTAGGCTATCACTGAACAGGCTACCTGACTGGGCACCTAGGTAATAGGACGCATACAATAGGTCAACACAAAAGGAATAAAGAGATGAACTGTGGATCCCATTAGTAAGCATAAGCCTGGTCTCTGCCATCGATCTGCAGAGATCAAATATATGACTGATGTTACCGGATACTCACTTTAGCTTGAATATAAATATATATATTTAATAAATATATATATAAAGTCAGGCAAAGACTGGTAATGGACAAAAATGCTGTCCTGATTTAAATAAAGCCTGAGTTATGACTTGGTCCAGAACACCAAAAGCACTAAAAACTGGGTCTATGGCCATTCTTTGGTAGTTATCTTTGATTAACAGGGAAGTTTTATATTCCAACTGAGTCCATGCAAGACCAAACTAGGAAGCTGACATCCAGAATGGGCCTACAGCTTTCTCCCAGACGTAACTAGGTAAAAGTGGCAGCGACTATGCTGCCTTTGATGAACTCCTAAGGCATACTGAGGACCTCGAGGCCAGGGCCCTCGATCTGCAACCCTGGGAGACAGACAGGCTTTGTTCATGGTGCTGAAACAACAGATGACTCATCTGGAGTGGATGACACCATGAGGTCTGATGATTCAAAATACTCCCCTGCTTTATAGCCTGATTTGGGCTTACTCACAATGCTGACATTTATGCTTGTGTGTAATCCACTTGAGTCTTGAGTAACTTATTCTTAGGGTATAACCAAACACAGCAGGAACAATGCCTCCTAATTTTTAAAGAAAATCTGTTACTTCAATTAATATCAAAGTTATCATCATGAGAAAAAAATAAAAACTTTATTGGAATTTGTTACACTTATTTTACAGTTCAGTATTGCTTTTGAATTACATAAGATAGGGGATGGTGTGCCATGTTTTTGAAGTTTAGGATCTTTGACGGTCTTAATCTGGCTGGCCCTGCTGTTAAGAAAAGTGAGGTGTCTGCTATACACTGCCATCCCCTTCCTGTCCCCCCAACTCCCTTGCCAACCTCTCTCTGTGCCCTAACATAAACCACTGGTAAAAGACGTGGTTCCAACAATTCATATCAAGCCCTGCTTCCCTACCCGCCACCTCCACCCCGACTGAGACTGTGCCCTGTACATACCATCTAGTTACTTCTGCAAGAATATCTCAAGTCTAGCCTCCATTAGATTTTGGCTGAAAATCACTGTCTAGTCTCTTTTTAGCCCATGTGGAGATTAGCAGCTACTACCAAAAGGCTTAAGGGTGGGTGGTGGTGGTGGTGGTGGGAACGGTGGGTACTTTACTCTCTACATAATCTTATGCAGTAGGTACTATCTTTTCTTCATACAAACACTGAGGCTCAGACAGGTGGTCATTTGCCCAAGTCATAAAGCACAGTATGTACTCAGTAAATAGTAGTTGACCAAGTTGACCAGTCTGACAAAGAGAATGGCAAAACTGGATGCAACCCCAGGTGACTCAAGCATATGCTCTTAGCCATTTTTAAGGGGCCACCTCCATTCTTCTAGCATGACCTGTCCCTCTCCCTGTCCCTCCCCACACAAATGGAGCCACCATCAACCCAGGTGATAAAAATAGTATTACTCAGGAATATACCTTTACCTCAAATCTATCAGTTGCCAATTTAAATATTGTAATTACTAAGTAGCTCTGGGCGGTCACTTTCTCCCCATCCTCACTTTTACTTCTGTTTCAAATCTTATATGGACTACCCTGGTCTTCTTTCTCTAAACCCACTGTCTCTGTATCAGCCACAGTGATTGAGACACAGTGTGTCCCTGCCACTATGAATATGCTCCCCGCTACCTTCAACATCAGGTCCAGACTCTTTAGTGTGGTTTACAAAGCCCTTCATAACCTAATTCCTGCCCACTTCTCCCCATTCCAGCTTTACTGAACAAGTTTTGTTTTTTAAACCTCCCTGCCTTTACCATGCAGTCTGTCTCCCCTTCAGCAATGCCATCCCACTTCCCCATTTCCCTCTTAGGTAACTCCTAACAATTCTTGGCTTGGACATCACTGTTCCCAGGAGGCCCACCATGTCACCCCCTACCCTGGGCACCTTCTCTTTGACTTCTCTGCAATTCCTAAATCACAGCACTAACTACACCGCATTGTACCACTTGTCAGCTCTTTTTTCAACCCTCCTTGAAACTTCTAAGTCCAAGAAGGCAGAGCCAGTGTCATACTTAAGTTGTATCCCAGAACCTGACAGGGGCCAGTGAAGACCAGACAATGAATCTTTATTGAAGGAACAAGTCCCTGTCTCCTTGCATGCTACCTCTCCTGCACTTCCTGCCCTTGTCTCTCATCCATTTAAACATCTTACCCAGAGAAGATATTCAGTACAATTTTTTAATGAGTTCAAGACTTTACTCACCAGCCCTTAAGTTTCAGAAGGAATAGGCGCATTCTGTTAGATGCCTGATAAATCTGGCTGCCCATGTAAGTCTAAAATATATAGAATGGCTTCAGAAAAATATAGAATGGTTGTTAATTCAGAAAATTTTTTTTAAAAAGGGCCTTAAAAGCTCAAGTCTCTATTTTAATCAAATGTCTTTATAGTGCAAATATAATAAACTCACATGCATTTGCTTTTACATAGTCATATCAAGGTAATTACATAAAGTTGTACTGCTTTCCCAAGTGAATCTTCATTTTAACCAAACTTACAAAGCATTTATTGAAATTAACATTCTGGCAAAGCCACAGAATCAAGCAGCTATAGTATAAAAAAAGGGTGAATGAAAAAACTCAGGATGTAGAAGCAGCAGCCATATCAGCAACCCCTCTTCTGGGGAAAGACACACACACACTCATTTGCCCAAGTACTGTGATGCTACTACACCTCTGAAGAGTTTAAGGACTGAACAGAGTTGCTGTATCACACAAGATCTTCACAGAGGAAAACTGTCACAGAAATACATTATTACTTTTTCTTTCTTTTTTTTTTTTTTGTTTTTGCTCTTTAAGGATACTGCAATAGAAATATATTAATGATGGCCTCAAATATCCAACATTTTTCTATCTCACATTTTAAATCATAGTCATAGGAACTATAGGTCTTAATAAAGAACTCTCTGCACAGCACAGCTGTAGCTCACTTTACAATGCAAAAATGTTCCATTTGAGCTATGTCCTTAAAACTAAACATAACAGATGTGTAAATGAGAAGTTGAGATCCTGCATCAATCATTATTCAATAATGCCCTCTGATATAAACCTGGATATAATCACATTTGCAAAGCATTCACTTAGTATTTTAGTTGAAGCAAAAGCAAAAAGGCTTTCAGCAAAGGACACCTTGAATTTTGGTGGTATTCCTGGCACTCAGAGGTTCAACTGAAGTCTCGATTGGTGAGAACAAGTGGAGCCACAAGGGTCCAGACGTAAAGGAGGAGGCAGACCCAGCTGGAGCTGATTTTGACCCACACAGCTGGCCACTTGCTGGTCACGACCTGGAACTCTGCATCAGGGCTAAGAAGACAGAAGAGAGTCAAGCCTGATATCAGCATCAAGCAGCCTCCCAGCCCAGGACAAGAAATTCTCCAGTGAAACTTGGCTGACATTACTCCTAAGTAATGTTCTAGAAGGGGCCTGAGGAAGCAATTTTTGGTTTCTATAAGCAGAGAACTCTACCTCTACAAGGCTTTAATCTTTTTGCCAGTATGAAGAACCCTGAGTCTCTAATCCTTGGGAAAAGTTCTTCAGGAACATCTGGCTATTCTAGATATTGGTAAAAGTCTAGACCGAAAAGGCCTCCCTGAAACGTTCCTTCCTTACCACATCAATACTTCGATCTGAATATTCTATATGGTCTTCCCTAGGCTGAGAAAATTAGTGAACAAAGATGGGTCGTATCCCTCTTTATGTCAAGATTTTCTCTCAAGTACTCAAGTTTGAAAGAGCTCTCCACAAATTTGCACTGTAAAGATTCCTACTGGATCCAAAAGGAGAACAAGTGAGAAGTATCTCAGAAAAGATCAGTACTGAACAAAACTTCATTATATGGGTAAGAGAAGGACTCTGAAGTCAGGAAAATGGATGGAGATGATACAGGAAGCCCACGGGAGCTAAATGGTCTTCCATCTGTTTCATTGGTGCCTCCTACCTGTACCAGCCAGTCACGGTCATCATGATGTACAAGGAAGCCAGGAAGAGCATGAAGTGGAAGATGGAGTAGCTATACTGAACTCCCTCTTTCTCATTGTCCACAGCCCGCCGAGGCTGTCCATCTTCTTCATCATTGGCACCGTTGGTAGCTGTATCACGAAGGATCACGCTTTCACTTCCTGACAGCGTCAGCTTACTTACTTGGCTATTGGTAGAAGTGCGGATGCTGGAAAGTGATCCCAAAGAAGACAAATCAGAAAGACTATGAAGATGAACTGCTCCTACACTTTGGGGACTGAAGGCCTTCTGAAGGGCCCTGCGTAAAGTTCTTTACGGTTACCTGTCATCACGAAGCAGACAGTACTCTTCTTATCAGTTACTACTTGATGGTTTAACTGCTTAAATTTCCCAAAACATACCAAGCTCTCAATATCTACTTCCATGACTTCCCAAATACCTCTTCTATGCTTAGAATGTACCACCCAACAACCTCCCAGCTAACTAACTCATCCTTCAATTCCCTGGCTATGTGTCATGTCCTCTAGAAGTCTTTCCCTGACATCACCCCATCACTATGCTGGGTTAAATCCCCACAGCTCCTAAGCTTCCCTCTGCCATAGCACTTATCATGCCTGTCCTTCTTGTCATTCAAGGAACTCCTTAACAACAATGACCTTAGTCATCTATGCATTTCTAGCACACAGATGCTCACTAAATGTTTGTTAAATGACTCAATAAAAAAGTACATAAAAATAAGTGACAAAAACCACATGATTATCTCAACAGATATATAAAAAAGTATTTCTGATCAGTTGTTTTTTGACAAAGATGTCAATGGAACAAGTCAATGGAGAAGGAATAGTCTTTTCAACAAATAGTGCTGGGACAAGTGGATATCCACATACAATGGAATGAAGTTGGACCCCTTACATCAAATCACATGCAAAAACAATAAAAAGACCAATAATCCAATTTTAAAAAAGGCAAAAGATTCAAACAGGCATTTCTTCAAGGAAGATATACAAATGGTTAATAAGAACATGAGAAAATGTTCAACATCATTTGTCACTAGGGAAGTGTAAATCAAAACCACAATAAAATGCTGCTTCCGATCTAAAAAAGACAATTACACTATAACAATTAGGTGAAGAAATTGAAACCTTCATACTGTTGCTGGTGGAATTGTAACTTTGGAGAATGCTTTGGCAGTTTCTCAGAAAAGGTAAACACAGAGTTACCATATAATCCAGTACTTCTACTCCTAGGTATATACCCAAGAGAAATGAAAACATACAGCCACACAAAAAATTTGTACACAAATATTCACAGCATCATTATTCATAATAGCCCCATAGTGGAAACAACCCAAACGTCCATCAGTTGATGACTGAATAAACAAAATGTGGTATATCCACACAATGAAGTATTAATTTTAACAACAGAAAGAAATTAAATACTGACATGCTACAACATGGATGAACCTTGAAAACATGCTAAGTTAAAGAAGCCAATCACAAAACATTTATATGATTTCATATATTTGAATAAACATCTACAGAGACAAAAAGATTACTGTCTGCCAGGGGCTTGAGGGTAAGGGGAATAGGGAGTGACTGCTAATGATATGGGGTTTTAGGGAAAAGAAAATGTTAAAACTGATTGTGGCAATGGTTGCACAACTCTGTGAATGCACTAAAAAACTACCAAATTGTACATTTAAAGGAGTGAATTATATCTCAAAATAAAAAAAGCCAAAAGCAAAACAAACAAAAACAGCCATAGACAATATGAAAATAAATGAGAATAGCTGTGTTCCCAAAAAAAAACTTCATTTACAAAACTAAGCAGACAGCCCAAGGGTTGGTTTACCAACCCCTATTTTAAGCAATCATTAAAAAAAAAAAGGTAAATCTACACAGGTTATAGAAAGCTGTCCAGAGTACAGTGACAACTTCATATTTCAGAATAGCATGTGTATTTATAGTATGTTCCAAAATTGTTTTTAAAAATTATATATCAAGTGATATTAAAAAATCATGCTTTGGCTATATGTGAAATTATGTAAAATTACATAATACAGATAGATTGATAGTATGAGCAAAAGAAAAAGCCTGAAATAATAGGTACCAAATATTAACCATAGAAGAGGTAAATTTGGAAGGATACTTTCATTTCCTACTTTATACCTTTCTCACTTATGTTGTTAGTTTATATAAATATGTCCTTGCCCATTTTTATTACTATTTTTAAATAATTTAAAGTAACATATGCTATTATATAGAAAACAATAAAAATGAGTGGAAGGATTAAGTACAAACTGTTAACAAAGGTTATATCCAGGGTCTTGGATTTCCTAGTCTTTAACATTAGATATGTTTAATTCTATAGCAGTTTCATTATTTACAACGATCAGGAAATAATGATATTTATTTTTTTTTTTAAAGATAAGCCAACTCATTTTCAGAGCCACTATTCTAGTTGATCTAAGGTCAGGTGCAGACTTTATCCTCCTATACAAGGGAGAAGGTATCTTTTTGTAAGGTTGGAAAGAATTATTTGATGAGAAGATTCAATGAACTTTAAGAAATGCACATGGCTGGGTGACTGAAGTGAGTCAAGGACATTCAACAAAAAAGTTAAATTGCTTTTTAAAATACTTCACACTGATTTTCCAAAGCAAAATAACTGATTCACTCTAATATTAACTTTCATAAGAATCTTGTTCTAAGTACTTTTTAACTTACCTAGAATACAAAAGGCAGAAGGCAAAGACTATCAACCCAATAAAATTCTCTGCATCCAGAAAATGCCCATTCTGTGATGGTGGAGCAGAGGTAGGGACTACAGCAGTTGAATTTCCAGGAGCCAAGGTTGGTGCAGTTATGTGAGTAATGATGCTCCAGAGGCTTGGGTTGCAGGAAGGATCTAAAAATGGGGAAAATTTGATTATTCTTAGTTACAACTTACCTAGTTTCATGAAAGGATTTGAGGGTGTGGTTATATATCATTTAGTCATGATGTAAAACATAAGAATGCTATATTTAAAAGAACCTGAAACTTAACAGTCAGTAATAATATTTGTGTTGCAACCAGTGACTTTAGTTTTAGAGAAAAATAAAATTGTTAAATTTCACATACGTCCATCTTGATTTTACTGGTTTTGAAGTTTACAGTTGTGCAAAGGCTTTAAGCACAAGTTTATTTCTAGTTTTGTTATTATACAGGAACATTATAAAAATGAGCTGAGTCTTTATTAGAGGGTCTGTAATAACTGTTTTCCTCTAAAAGGAGTCCACAGAATACCATGTTGAGAAACAACCCTATTACAAAACATTTCCTATAGCTGTTTCTTTTAGAGCCTGTAATACCAGAGTAAAATTCAATCAAAACAATTCTACAAAGGGCTGAAACAATGTTGCCTTGTCTAGCTCTTAACTTAGTTTGACTCAGTCTGGGGAGAAGCCTAGACTAATATAAAGAATGGTGGTCCTTTAGGCTGTCAGCTATGAAAAGGTATGAATACACAGGAAGAATAAAAAAACCTGAATGGTAAATAACTGCAACATACTTTAGACATTATACATTTCAGTGAAGTTTTTGTTTGTTCACTTGACTAACATCTGCTCTAGCTCTAGTTTTTGCACCCACCAAAGGAGTAACTTCCTACTTTCATCAAATGAGTGTAGAGGGTGATGACATTCCCTTACCTGGTTCATTAGTCATGGCTGACCATGTGAGGTATATGGTGTAGAGGGTGATGACAGAGGACTGCAGGAGGCCAGAACGAGGCTGGTGTTCCTATGGAACCAAAAAGAAAACAATGCCACTGGAACTGCAAAGGCTGACTTTCTAAACTTGTGTACTTCTCCACTGAATTGTTTATTAAGTAACAACCTTTTGATTCTGCTTGACAGCTGAAAGATGACAAGTAACCTTTCAGTTTGAGTTAGCCTGAAAAAGAACCAAGAAAAAGGAAGCATGTACTATTGGTTCTCAAGGCATTTCATAATCCTGGATTTTCCTGTGCATCACACAAAGGCTTCAATTTACTAGTCCCTTCATATAGTTGAAATCAAAACTCAGCTTTGCCACTAACTAGCTAGGTGACCCATCATCTCTCTGAAACTTCATTTTCCTTGCCTTTTAAAAGGAGACGTAATATCTAGATGTTCTTTTCCTATTTCATATATGAAACTCCATGAATTTTTAAAAGTATAGTATTTAAGTGATGAAACTCAGGAACATGAGTTTTGTTTTTAAATATTAAAAAATCAATTATTTTTTCCCATTTAATTCCCCTAAAATATCTTAGCTAATGCATAAGAATCATTCTTATGATGTAAACAATTTTATAAGAATTATAAATTCTCAAGTTACCTAGTTTTTTAAATTAATGATAGGGAAATTATTTAATTATGATACAGGTAACTTAATGGCACATTTTATAGTTACTAAGTTATAATTTGAAGTTTATTATATGGAAAAATATTTAAGTAGATAAAACCTCAACATAAATTCATACATAAGGTTACCTAGGTTTCAAGTTTAGCATTAATTAAAAATCTCACAGGAGGAGAAAGCAGAAAACAACTGTACCTGAATTTTTGGATGGATGGATATAATAGAAACCACAATGCAAAGGATCAGATTAATACTGATGAAGAACTTGTTTTCTGTGCAGCCATCTGGTTTGGTGGAGTATACGTAGAGCAAACCGACAAAGATGATTGACACGATATATAGGATGCTCGTGACAGAAAGTAAAACTGAAAAAAGGGAAACCAGTATGAATGCCCACAATTCGAACAAACTTATAATAAAGACCAATTTCCTTCTACTCCATATAAAAATCAAAGAGCATTATTTTACTTGTATAGTGGTGAATAATTTACAGTGAAATGACAGAAGCCCCAAGGTTGAAGTTTCACACTGTTAGAGAGTTGGCTCAATGTTAAATTTCAAAACCCACCAAACATCTGAATTTACCAGACATTTGATCATTCTAACCAGAGCAAATTCTAACTACGTGCTAGATACTGTTCATTACAAGTTTTCTTCAGGAACTTAAAAGATTCGTGGGTCCTCAAAATGGCCCAGTTCACAGCAAGCTAAATGTAAGGGATGGTGTTAGCAGAAAACAGAACAGAAAGGCATCTTTTATGGCAGTGTTTCCTCTGTAGCTTCTGACTACATAAACCCATTTCTTATCACAATGAGACCACATCACTGTGGGAAAGTGGCTCATTTGCCTTCAAATACCTCAAGCAATGTTCTTTCCTATTCACATGGCTAATCAACAATTAGCTGAGAAACAGAAAACATGAAACAGTATACACTATACTCAGACAGTAACAATGCTGAGCTCAGTTAACTTGTGTTTAATTCAAACATAAACTTATTTGAGAAAACTAGTTTCTACTTATCTCAATCTCAATAGATTTTGCATGTTTAAAATTAAATGTATATTACATTAACTATAAAATGGTGATGTAAAAATTAAATGTATGTGACATTAACTATAAAATGGTGATGTACATTAAGTATAGTTCTTAATGTTTTTCTATCTTAACATAATACAAGATTTCTCTACTTTTAGTTATTCTCAAATATGGCAAATCTACAATTCATTTTAAATTCTGGAGTTGAATAATCTAAAATTAATTATACAAAATAGAATAAATAGGTAAAAAATGAAATAAATGTTTATTAGTCAGAAAGAGGTAAAGGAAGAGTTTCAAGATTCCCAACCCATAATAATAATAGACAATTAAAAAAATCTTTTTTTCTGCAATGAAGCCATTACAAACAATTTAAGTGACCAAAAAGAGGGCAATGGTTAAATAAATTATGCCATACCGTGCCATAGAACACCAAGGAATTGCACAGATCAGAATAACATGCAACTGTTAAATGAATGAGATATAGCTATATTCACTAATATGGAATGTTATTCATATACGGTAAATGAAAAGAACAAGTCATGGAACCATATATAGTATAAACCTATTTATATTTAAATATAAAAACATGTGGATATGCACAAATACACAAAGGTCTAGTAATAGTTGTTACATCTGGAGAGGAAAGAGGGTTGCATGTTGATGGAGAATGACATGTTTTATTCTTTACAAAATTCTATCATTTGGTGTTTATGGTAAAATGGTATTTGTTTTCTCTTTCAATTTAAAAAGAAGCACACTAAACTTGATAATATGTACTAAAAACATTTACCCTTTGATTCTTATACTTCTGGGAATTTATTCAAAGGAAATAATTGAAAATGTACTCAAAAATGTTATTTGATATTTATTGCTGCATTGCAGCCAAACATTCACAAGTTATTTCCAAGTTTAAAAAAGTCAAACTATTCTAATATAAAATACGTCTTAAAAATAAGATATAAATGTATTACGTTTTTCAATGATATGTTTTCTACACATATATGATACATATGTACATAGAGGAAAAAAAAGACTGGAAAGATATAGACTAATATTAACAGTGAGTAATAATTACTGGGGTGTTGGATTATGGGGAAATTTATTTTCTTTTGTAAATTTTGGTTGGTCAAGTTCTTGACACAGAGCATCTGTGATTTTATCATGGGGGATGAGGGCAAGGAATCTAAAGTACAGCTGGGTCATTGCTCCCAATAAACAGAAGGCTCCAAAGTCCCTCCCCATTATTACAGGCTGTAAATCCTATTCCCAACCTCAAAACTTTAGGTACCCTTTTCCCATCAAAAAGCTTTTGCAAGGACTGTGGGGTCACACTCTGAATAAAGCAGTAAGAACTGTTTACCTCCTTCTGCCTATGATGGTAGATGTCCCAGATACAAAATGCATCTGAGTCCCCTAACCAGGGAAACAAGGAAATCAAAACTGGAACTATGTCACTAAATACAACTTTTTCCCTTATCTAAACGTGCAGTTATATTACAAGTCTCAAAGTAAATACATTCAGAGAATACAATGATTTATATTATGTGCCACTCCCTTCCAGGAATGCATATAATTCAGAATTTACTCAATGGGAAGCCATAGTTTATAAAGTCAGGTCTATCTTGAGAGTTTATACACTTAAATCAATGGAGAGTTTTTTGTACACCCTATTTAATGCAGCACAGAGCAGTATGGCTCTCACAGGTAAATTTAGATACCTACCAGCATACCAGAACCTGGGGTTTCCTTCTTCCATTCGATTTACCCATGATTCATTTAAAGAGTGAGCCAAGTCTACCAATAGCACCAGCTGGATAAGGATGAACAGGAAGGCTCCACACATGCCGATAACAAACCAGGCTATAAACCAAAATAAAAAAGTTATTCTTTATCACAGAAGTAACATTTCAGAATGTTACTGTCCAACATTCTAAAAATATTTCAAAAGAGAGGTGATAAAGACATATTATGTCTCCAGCAACACAGCAAGACTGCTCCAATTCCAAACTCAAAGGCATTTTCTGAGAAGTTTTGTGTTGGGTCTCGGACCTTTAAAAACTTATTATTTATCTAGGAGAGCTTAGGATCTGACATTCCAAATGGAATTTATAGGGGGAAAAAAATCACAGTGGAAATCCACAGATGTCACTTGATGCCATGATAAAGAGGCAGATTAAGACAGGGGCAGTGGAGCACATAAGCTACATGTCCATGTTGACAAGCTCTCTAATTAACTAGTATTGTCAAGTTGGAAGGTAAACTACTAAAACACTGGCAAACAATTAACATATGGCTCCAGAATAGCTAAGAAACTGAATGCCTCTTGGTTTCAATCAATCAATTAATGTCTTAATACTAGTACCAAGTCATATAACTGGACACCACCTCATTAAATTGTCAGTTCTTCAAAATCAGTAATGAAAATGCAGCTTTAACACAATCATTTGTAGAGTCTCTATGTATTATAATCGACCGCCTTAACAATGAGCCATACCTGTGGTGAAATGGCCCCCAGGGATATAGAAGGATCCAACCATGATACCAACAATGGCAGCAATTTTGAAGAACCAAAACCTATTAAAATATAAAATTCATTTATTAAATGCTAATTTTCACCCTTTCACTGAGATAAATAAATTTCTGAAATGCAAAAATAAGCCTTAGTAGCGTCTCCGACATGACCGGGTTTAGGTCTTCATTTGACATGAAGCTACTTCATTCAGTATTTCATAAGATTTAAGGACAAGCAGCACAGCCATCAGAACATTCACATTTATACTACAAGAAACGTATTTTTAGAATTTCCCTACTTTTAGCACCTAAAGATAGGAATTCTTATAGAATTCTAGAGCATTCTAAACTAACAATGTTAACTAAATATTGAGCAATTAACTATTAGATTTGGGGGAAAGTTATTACCTAATACTTCTTTTACACATGGGACATAAATGCCTGCCCCACGATTACAGAGTTCACCACTGGCAAATCCGAGACCAAACCGGGCTTTAAGTCCACAATCTTTAAAGACTGCCTGTATGGCAGAGTGGGAACAATCAGCCTTTGGAACTGGGCAGACCTGAGGTTTAATTCCAGTTCCACTAGCTGAGAAATCTCACGTAATCTATTTAACCTCTATGAAATTCAGTTATTGCAACTGTAAAAAAGGGACCGTCATACACATAAAGTTTAAAAAACTCCCTTCAGTCTTCAGACAAGAATTAGGGGAATTTGGGGCCAAGAAGGGGAAGCAACAGAAAATATAAATCAGTGGCCCAAATAAATTCACAGGTTATCTTTCTGTACTGTTTAAACATATCATGCACACACTTATCTTTTAACAATAGAAAAATGTGTGTGTGTGTGTGTAGTGCCTAGCACAGTGCTTGAACTGTTTCATAGGTGTTCAATAAAAATCTAGGAACTGAACAAAAGGTATTAAAAAGAAGTCTCTCATCCCCTCTACCTCTCCTGTGCCAAACTGTTCCCACTGAAAATGACACTGAAACAACTTTGTAGGTACAACAGGTCACAAATACCTCTGGGCTACTGATTTACATATTCTATTGCTTCCATCAGAATGGCAACTTTAACTGGTAAATAGGAGGATCCACAGCGCAATGTAACAAGTTAATATCAATCTGGGGAGCATTTGATATCTTGCTTCTTGGCATGTTGGCTCAAATAAACTCATAAAAATCTCAAAACTCAATCAATCAATCAGTCTTACATACCCATTGTGTACTGCTGCTCTGGGATCTTTACTTGTTTTTACTTTTAACATGAGCAGAGAGAAGGCAAAGAAAAAGATGGCCAAGGCAAAGCTGATCCGATACACAGCTTTATAACCGACCTGCACATTACAATCTTTATCTGCCTTTATATCAGCCACCTTGATTTTAAATCCCCCTTCACAGAATCCAGGAATCTGAAAAAAATAATTTCAATGTTATGGAAACATTTACATTTAAACAGAGATTCTATTCCACCAGAAAAAAGCCTAAATTTATAAAACCGACTGCTTCAACAACTGCGAGACTGTTCTGTGAGATTTTCTCTTTATCTTTCAATTCACTTATAACCTTGAAACCAAATAAGCAACTTGCATTTATCAAACAAATGTGAAGTGCTTTCTTCTTTGCTCTTTTCTACTGATGAATTTATGTCGTATTTCCCATGAATTTTCAGGCTACAATTCATTCCTTCCAAAGGTAAAGGCCTAGTCCAGTTTAAATGTTTAAATCTTAAACACACATGGAAAGAAAACATTTTAGGGTCACTCTTTTAATATCTGTTTTCTTTCAACTGTTAGATTAGAACATGAACAGGTTCATTAAACTAACTTATTTCTGGAAAAGGAGTAAAACCTTCACATTCTGTGTCTTGACTATACCCCCAATTAAAATGAACTTGACTGAGTTTTGTAATAGTGAAGATAAAAACAAGAATTTAATTTTAACTAAAATTTTGCAAAATATAAAAATAATCAGTACATTAAGGATACTGTTATTTCTACTTAACCTTCTTCAGCTGAGTTTCCATACTTTCTGTCCGCATGATACAGGATACAATAGTGCCCAGGAGGAGAATGAAAGCATAGATGAGGCGAGTCACAGTGGAATTCTTACTGTTGGGACAGCAACTACACAGCAAACATGATGCACCTCCGCAAAGGCATGGTACCTGTAATAAGCACACCATGGCCATTTGAGATCTTCTTCAGTGGACTCCTTCATGACAAAGGTATGGCAGAATTGAAGATGAAGCAAACCAAGCTTTGACAATTAATGGAGAGAAATAGAGCTGGAAGTTTAAGTGGTTAAAAGCTTGGGCTCTGGAGTCAATATCATTTCTGCAATTAGTTCAGCAAACCTATTTCTCCATCTGTAAGATAGACTCAATAGACTCTTCCTCCCTCAGACATTACTGTATTAAATAAGCACTCAGCACCTAAAACATAGGAAGAGCTCTACAAATTACTTATATTCACAGAGAGTGTATTTAAATATATATATTGAGAAAAATACAAACCTAACTCCACTTGCTAGTGAGAATCCATATGAGGAATTATCATATGAACCACCAATTTTACTCCTAAACATACACCCAAAAGGACTGAAACAGGATTTCAAACAAAAGCTTGTACATGAATGTTCAAAGCAGCACTATTTACAATTGCCAAAAGGCAGAAATAATCCAAATGTCTATCAATTGATAAATTGATAAGTAAAATGTGGTATATCCATTCACTCAAAGGAATATTAGTCAGCCATAAAAATGAATTGAGTATCTACTATGTAAAGGTACTTGATCTGTGGAACAAACCTGTCCTACTATATTGAATGTCATTTCCCTATCTCAGTGAATGACAACTTTATTCTTCCAATAGCTCAGTCTAAAACCTAAACGCCTTCTCTTTTTCTAAAACTCTCAACCAATCTGTAAGCACATCAGAATATATCCAGAATCTGACCATGTTCATAGCATCCCTAGCTATCACATTGGTCCAAGACACTACTACCATCTGTCTTTTGGGTTAAATGCATTAACTCCTTTCTCACTTCTGTGGCAACCCTCAGAACCGAGAGTTGGCAGAAAGATTATTTTAAGATGTAAACAGTTGAGATTCAGAACAGATACAGAAAAAAAGCCTTCTCAGAGCTCTCATTTCACTAAAAGCAGCAACTTTGGGGATATGAGGCTACCATAAATTCTCTCTCCAAAGGAGTTTTATGGCCATGAAAAAGACAAAAGACCTCTGTAATTTCACAAACAGTATTATCACAAACTTTCTTATCTGTTTGTTCTCCCTAAAAACCCATGTCTTTTCTAAAGAAACTTATTTGTTCTTCTCATTTAAGCACTTTCCTCCTCCCTCCTTTCCCCCTATTAATTTAGAAATATAATAAGCCCTATATTCTAACCATCCTTTTTATCTGTTCATCACTGAGCACTCCTGTTGTGTTGCACACATATAAACGTTTTTTTCCTCTGCTAATCTTTTGTCAGTTTAATTCATAGGCCCCTCCCTAACCATTAACCACCCCCACCCATAAGGTGGAAGAAAAGTTTTTCCTCCCATACGATGCTTTACCTTTCTTTTTTACCATCTATTCTCCACACAACAACCTTATTAAAACACAGGTCAGATCATATCATTCCTCTTTTCTGTAAACTGACCATGACTTTTTTAATGTGATAAAAATGAAAAATTTTACAGCAGACTGTAAAGGTAAGAATTATTTCATGAAACTTGTGTTTAATAAGAATAACTAAACTATGTAAAATTTCTTAAAGCCATTGTTCTCAAGGAACTCGCCCTGTTGATTTGAGATCAACAACCCTAAAGGATGGAAAACACTCTGCCACTAAGAAATGGCAGTGAAATGAGCTGACTGAGTCCTTGGTCAATTAAATCAGTTGGGGAAACAGGAAAATGATTTCAAGGAATCTCACTCCTGTAAAGCGAGTACATGAGAGAACTCAGCATTTTCTATTCCATAGATCCTAAAATTTCCTTTTTAAAATACGGCATTTAAAATCTACGAAGTGATTCAACTCATTTACTCATGTTATCCTCACAACAGTTCTCCAGGCAAGGAATGCTGGGGTGATTATCCTCGTCTTACGGGTACCCAGAGATAAATGACTTGTACAGGGTCCCAAAAGTTCAGACCATGGCTTCCAATTCTGAATAATAATCCAAAAGCCTTCTTCCTCTTACACCAGCACTACAGACATGCCTCGATTAAAAATCCCAGCTCTGCCAAATACCCTATAGCTTTAGCCAATCCCGTGCTATGGGATAAAAATATTCAAGCCACCCAAATTAAATTCGAAGATGCTTCGAAATGAACCAGAGAACTCTTATTCCTTGGTCCCATTCCAGCACCCGAGGAACCACAGGCCGGAAGGCTTGCTGGGGCGGGGCAATCGAAATTGTAAACAATGGCAGCCTGGCCTCCTACATTCCTCAACAAACCCGGAAGGCAAGCTGCCTGATCCCTGCGGCGGGGCATCGCGGATTTTGGCTTGGGCCGCTGGGTACCCTCTGCAGCCTAGGGCCAGTCGCCCCCAGCCCCTGGCCCTCTGCGGTCGCGGTCTATTCGGGTCTAGTCTAGGGGCTCATTAACGCCCTCCCCAAACAGAGACACCAGATCCGGAACTCACCCAGCTGGCAAGGGAGAAGACGCCCAGTACAGCACCCATGGTAACACAGGTGAAGGAAGTGGCGGATCAGGAGGTTTCTAGCACGGTGGTAACTGCCAGTTGAGGCGTCTCCTCATGAACGCCACCGTTTCTCCGGCCGGAAACGTGCGGCTAGCGTCACGGCGTGGCCCCGCCCACCGCCCTCGGCCGCTGCCCAGAGGGCACCTGTCATTGGTAGAGGGAGAAGGTGGAGCCAAATCCTCGCCGAATGCAGGGCGGAGGCGGGGCTAAACCAGGCCTGGAGCTGAGCTGAGGGCGGGCTGACCCGGCTAGCAGCTGGCAGGGAGAAAAGCTGGGGCAAAGGCGGCCGGGGCAGCAGGAGTTGTGAAGTCTTTATTTCTTCACCATTTGTATTCACTGGGAGCCCATTATGTGTCAAGAACTAGGGTACAGAAGTGCACAAGAATTTATGGCCTAGTTAAGAAGGGACTGACAATGAACATAAATGCACAGCATATGATGATGTGTACTATGAAGAAATAGTATGAGGGAATGTTTTTTCGATAAAAGTTTATTTAATGCCCATTGTGTAAGGGAAAAGCAATTTAGTTGAGGAGCGGGAGTAGTCACGGAAGGCTTTTCTGAGGAATTTATATTTAATCTGAAAACTGAAAGATGAATCCAAGTTAATTAGGGAAAGATGGACATCGTTTCCTAAAGTGTGGACTCTACTATTTGGGGTGAATGAGAAGTTCTAAGGGTTCATGAACATGACATTTAAGTAACATTGAAAGACGGAAAGTCCTGTTTCGAACCAAAGAGGTTTGTTTAAGACTAACTAGTATGTACTTATTTTTCTAACATTTGCTTCTCCTTTTTTAACAGAATGAAGACTGCATTTTCTAAATCTTTCCAAGGTAACTACATCTACAATTAAATAACACTTCTGTTTTAGGATTTTTGTGTATGTTTGCAAAATTTTTTTTTTTACTTCTACCAAGCTGGGTTTACATTTAAGCAGTGATGTAAATTTTCCTTTCTAAAATTAAGTAAAAACTGAGTCTCTTTAAAGAAAAAACTTGAAAATTATTTCTTTATATAACATTATAGGTGGTATGTTGTTGGGAGCCAACCCATAGGAAAGTTTAACTGAGAAGTTAACCTTGGAACATAAGTCTCATAAGTCTCGCTAGGCTCCTAGGAAAGTTCAAAAGGGCAAACACAAGATGAGCCCAGAGATGCCTGCACAAACTCAAGATAAGCCCGTGCCTGGAGCTGCCTGCAACCCAAGGTATCCTGTTTGATTAATCGCCTACCAGCAGACCATCAGCGGCTGCCGGCGCCACGACAGATCACCCCAGGCCTGCCTCCCCCTGTTCTTTGAAAATATATATATCCTTCTGTGAAAATAAACTTAGAGAGCTTGATCAGAGCATCAGACTTGCTCTCCTTCTTCGTGTCTGTCTGTCTCTTTTCATCCAGGCCACCCTTCCCCCTCGGATCCCCCGTTGACTGTCCTGCGGGTCGGGGCAGTATGTAGATATGTCAGTAATGATGACACTATTGTACAAATGACCAATGTAGGGAAATATTTACCTGGGAATATAAGAACCTATAGAGTTTGGAAACTTAGAATATTTAGATTGGAAGAAGCCTTATTAATATACTCTAACCTCTTTTGTTATAGAAATGGAAAAAGGCTCAAAGTGAAATGGTTTGCCCAAAACCATAGAATTATTGATAGCAGAGGAGGGAGAATTATGTAAGCTTTCTGAATTACCACCCCAGCCTTTCTCTCCCCTCCCACTACCCATCCTCAAATACCTGCCCTAGTCTTCTTGCTTCAGGACCACTGAACTTTACAGGTAGCTCTTAAAATCCTTGCTTCTTCCTATCTGAATATTGTTGCACTGGGCAGAAGACAGCTAAGATGGTGCCTTCAGCTCATATTTTGGGGTGGCAAATTCTGATCATTTACACTCCCATATATTGTTTGAAAAGATAATAAATGTACTTGGTTTTTAAAAATTCTACATAAAACAGCATACAGTGAAAATGTATTCTTACCCCCTACATCTCCCAGATGTCTTTCCAGAGTTCATATATGCATCTACCAGCATTATACATACTATATATCACCTCTTTTTTACATGTGACAGTATTCTAACCACATGGTGTTGCACATCGCCTTTTTTACTTATTCATTCATTCAGTAAATATTTACCAAACTCTTACTATGTGCCAGGGATTATTCCCAGGGATAAGAAAAAAGCAGCAAAACAAAATGCTTGCCGTTAAAAGAGCTTATGCTGTAGTGAAAAGAGACAAGCAATAAACAAATAAATATATAATGTCAGATACTGACAAGAGTTGTGAATACAAAAAAGGAGAGGAGAATACAGAGTTGATGAGGTCTGCTATTTTAAACAGAGTAGTCAGGGCTGGTGTTTTTGAAGACCCGACATTTGAGTAGAGATGGGGGGAAGTGAGGAAGCGAGCCACGGGAATATCCGGAGGAAGAGTGGTTCTAACGTGGAGCTGCAGGAAGAACAGCTCTAAGACAGAAGCAAGAAGAAGGCTCTAAGACAGAAACATGCTTGACAAATACAAGGCCAGTGTGATTAGAGGGATAGGGCTGACTATGGTAACAACTCTAGATTTTATTGTAAATGTGATGAGACAGCTGCTGAAAGGTCTGAGTTTTTTTTGAGGGGGGGGCAGTTTTTTGTGGGGAGGGAATCATGTTTACATTTTTAAAAAGAACATTTTTGGCTGCTGGGTGGAGAATAGATGGGGCAACGTTGGAGTAAGGTTGAGGTTAAGAAGGAAAAGCAAAGACCTGACTGTTGCTGTGTGTATAACTTGAAGATAGGTCTATATCTAAACTGTGTCTATATCTTTATCTTCCTCAGTCTCTCTTAATTCTTGCTACAGTAATGTTTTATGGTTGCACCATAATTTATTTACTCAGTCCCATACTGGTGGACATAGACTGTCTCAACCCTTTCGCTTTTACAGTAAAGCAATGAACATCCTTTGTGCTCATGTTCCAGTGTATCTGCGGGATATAACAAACAGTGCAATTTCTGGGCACATATTATTTCCCATATTGAAATCTGGTGATCTAATTCTCATGTTGAGCCCAAAGAAACAAGCTTATTTGTTCTTTGCCACACCACCGCTTCAGAGATTGAGAGGCAGCTGCCACCCCTCCCACATCCGTTTTCAAGTCTTTAAATATTCCCAGTCTAGCAAGCTTCCAACTGCGGCCTGTTCTCTTCCAGAATGGTCTCCATCACAATTACTGAGAGAAACTGAGGCACAGGCAGATGCAAGGCACAAGTCATACTTCGGCCTTGCTGTCCCCTTCTCCCCCAGCATCACTTTCCTTCTCCTCTTCCTTGAGGACAAGTTCCAGGATGCCATACCCCACCCGTGTCCTACTCCGCTTGAGGCCTCTGGCGACTCCCACCCGCTCTCCCTCTTCCGTCCGCTCGGGGGCCGCGGAAAGGCACGCGAATCTCCCTAGTCCCCTCTGAGCCTCCGTAGCACGAGCCGCGGGAGTTCGGCAGCTCCAGTCGCCAAGGCAACGGGCTCCGCTGCGCGCTGCGGGCGCCTGCAGCCCGGGGGAGGCGCTGCGGGCCGGCGGCCCCGGCTCAGCGAGGCGGCGGAGCGGCAGGTGAGCAGTGGCCGAGCGGGCAGTCGCGGCCCAAACGCGCCGCCAGACGGTCGACTCCTTGCTGTGGGCGAGGGGCTGGGCGGCGAAGGACCCCGGGAAGGAGTCTGGGGCTGGACCTTAATCCCATCAGCCGCGCCGGGGCGACGCCTCCTCGTGCCCTTTAACCCTGCCTGGAACTGGCATGGAGTGCGCTTTCGGTTGTTCATTATATTTGGGGGCCAATGCTTGGCCTGATTCGAAAGTTTCATTAAAGAGAAAAAAGCCCTTCCTTTTGGGTGCCAGGGAATAACTCAAAACTGCAGAAAATGTATGTCTGTGCGACTCTTCTGGGGCCAGAGAGGATTGACTTCTTTATGCATCAGTTTTCCCATCTGCAAATTGGAGACAATGATAGTACCTGTCTTATAAGGTTGTTGCAAGGTAAATTTATATTTAAAACCCTTGCAGGTAAGTCATCAATACTGGGGAGCTTTTATTATTACTGCTACAGGCATACCTGGTTTAATTGAGCTTGGAGTTATTGTGCTTCACAAGTGTTGCGCTTTTTATAAATTGAAGGCAAGGCTCCGCCAGCAAAAAAAAAAAAAAAAAAAAAAAAAAAGAATAGATTATGGCTGTCTTTATTGTGATAGTTGCTTTATTGCCGTGGTCTGGAACTGAACCCACAATAGCTCCAAAATGCCTCTACTATAAGGAGGTCCATCTTTGAGCATATATTGTGTGCCAGATCTCCAGGAGTGAAAAAAAGTAAATGGGATCTTGTCCTTAGGGAACTCCACAGTTTTGTGGCATAAATAGGACTTTGTTGTGATTCACGGTATGATTTTGGACATACAGAGGACTGAATACATAGAGAAGGCAGTGAATCCATATTTCCAGAGATGAGATGGAGGTGGATGGTCAAAGAGAGAGCCCAAAGAAAGACAAATTCCAAAATGAGACATGAAGGCTGCTTTTGTATTGGCCAAAAAAGATGAGGCCAGTGAAGTTCACAGTGTTCTAGGCAGAGTATGTGTGAAGACCTGCGGGGAGAGGTCAGGCTTCTTGGGCATCTGCAAGGATTTTTCAGACTGGCTAGAAACAGACTCTGAGAAGTAGAGGTGGTCTAGCTAGGTGATGTTTGAGAAATAAGCTGGTGTGAAAGACTTTCCTTGGCTCTCCTTTGTAAGTTTTGAGGAGTTTGGACTTTGATGGCATTGAGGAGCCATCAAAGGTGTTTAAGCAGGCAATGCATGTTATGTATGTTTGATCAAGATATGGTTTCAAAAAGATCAGGGTATTTTGTTGTTCTCTCTTGGTGTCATCACTCCTCCGATCAGCTTTTCACATTGCGGTCATTATTCATGGTGAGTCAAAAATGTTTATCGAGCATCTACTATGTGCCAGGAATTGTGTAGGTAGTAAGGAATCAGGTTCCTGCCCTTATGGTATGTATTTCAAACATGTTTAAAGGTACATTTATGGAGATGAAAGCAGTCCAGTACAACTGGGACTTAATATTTAAAAGACAAAAGCAGTCCAGTATAACTGGAACTTAGTCAATATTGGAAGAGACCCAACCGAAGAAATTAAAAAATGGCTCAGATCATTCCAGGCCTCTGTGTGTTGCACACTCTTGGAAGAACCATTCACTTAGACTACACCAAGATGAAATGGCCGGAGAAGTAGGAGGAAACCTAGGATTGTGTCGTAATGAAAGCCAAAGGAAGTGCTGAACTTTGCTAGATGCTACTGAGATTTTAAATAAGTTAAACATTAAAACGTGTCCTTTGGATAAATAAATGTAGAGGTCACTTGGGACCTAACTGAGCAGATTTGGTGAAATGGTGGGGGTGGAATCTATAATACTGGCAGCTTCCAAAGGTTCAGTGTAATATATCAGTGGGATGAGGAGAGTGTGGGATGTGAGAAAGACAAAGTGTAGGCTGCTGAAAGAAGTATGTGAAGGAAAGAGAGGGAAGGCTGGAGAGCGATTGGGTAATCAGATGAAGCCTTTTTAAGCACGAGAGAGACGTGAACAGATTTAAACGCTGATGGCAAAGCAATGAGGGAGAGGCTGATATGAAGGGGAAAAATCAATAGCAGAACTTTCCTGAGAAGGTGGGAGTGGATGAGATCCATAGGACAGATACTTTAAAAGGAGTCTAATGGTTTCTACTCTTTTTGGAGAAGTGGGAAGCAAGATAAATGCCAGAGGAAGAGCACCAGTATACTACAACAAGAAAAAGGTATAAGTGTGGAGAGAAAGTTATGTTTTCGTTATTGTCAGATAGCAGACATTTATTGAACTAATATTGTGTTAAGCACTTTTCTTATACTATTCTCAATTAAGATGATCTTTACAACAATACTGCAAGATAGCTCCCATTATAAGCCCCAGCTTATGGTTGAGGAAACTGAGGGAAAATGTTTAAGCAAGGTCACAAAGGATTTGTCCAGGTCTGCTTGAGCCCAGAGCTTTTAGTCTTCATGATTACCTAGATGATATGATCATCTACCTAAGATATGATTATCTACTGAGAAAATTCAACAGATTTAAGTAAAAAAAAAAAAAAAGATATAATAAGGTTAAGTGAACAAGAAGCTGCAAGGTAGACAAAAGCAATAGCTTTATGCAAGGAATAATAGAAAGTGTAATTGTAGAAGAAATGACAATAGCAATATGAAAAACAAATACCTAGGAACAAACTTTAAAATTAACGTGCCCAGGCTAGCCAAATAGAACAAAAGTTGGCTGGAGAGGAGGAGGTAGAATGCAGGATAGGTGTTTGGATAAAGAGATATTATTTCCTTGGGAAAATCAGAGTATTGATACCCCCAAAAAGGCATGTAAAACAGATGTCTATCATAAGATATAATGAGAAAATATGCAAAGATGTTGACTATGACATTTTTATAATATTGAAAAACTGCAAACAGACTGGTTAAATTATAGTACCATCAGTCGTATGATGGGTAATATCAGCCATTAAAAGAATGGGAGCTGTATATGAGAGACAGATGTTTAACATCATATGGTTAGGTATGAAAAGCAGATTACAGTATGTTTCTATTTTTGATTTTTAAAACATACATATTTATAGGAAAAATGTCTAGAAGATTAGTTTTTTAAAAACCTATTTTAAATTGTGGTAAAATACCCATAACATAAAATTTATCGTCTTAATCATTTTAAGTGTAGAGTTCAGTAGTGTTGAAGATATTCATATTGTTATGCAATCAGTTGATGTTTGCAAGAGCATTTTCATCTTGCAATACTGAAAGTTTATGTCTGTTAAACAACTCCACGTTTTCCCCTCCCTCCAGCCCCTGGCAACCACCATTCTACTTTCTATTTCTATGAACTTGACTAGTCTAGATATTTCATATAAGTGGAATGTTGCAATATTTGTCTTTTTGTGATTGGCTTATTTCATTTAGCATAATGTTTTTAAGGTTCCTCTATTTGTAACATGTCGGAATTTCCTTTTTAAGACTAATATTTCATTGTATAGATATAAACATTTTGTACATACGTCATCCATTTCATAGGTGGACATTGAGTTGCTTCCTCATTGGGGCTATTGTGAGTAATGCTACCATTAACATGAGTGTACTGGAAAGATTAGTTCTTTATGTCGGTGTCATGAGATATTGGGGAGACTTCTATTTATTTCTTATTGTATTCTTTTTCTTTTTTTTTATGAGCACAAATTGCTCTTATAATCAGAAAAAAGCAATAAGGATATATTCTGTTTAGGGAGATGGACGAGTAAAGGTTTAAAAAAAAAGGTTAATCTAGGGCAGCGGCAGCAAGAATGGAATGGAGAGAGCAGATTTGAGAGACGTTTCAGGAGAATCAACAACTTGGCAGTTAAGAGGTCAGGGGAGAGAGGAGTAGAAGAGGAAGCCTTCCCTGTCTATGGTGATAAGGGGGCATCAGTCCTGGAGGAGGGTGGAAATAAGGCTGAAGAGCCACCTGAGCTTTTTGTTCAGGAGTTTGGACTTTTCCCTGAAAGCAGAGGGAAGCCATTGAATGGAAGGGAAATGACTCAATCAGATTTGCATTATAGAAAGATCGCTCTGGGGCCCTCCAACCCATTCTGCAATGAAGCCAGATTGTGCCAGATTTCCCTTTGTTTATAGACTTGAACCTTTGTTAATTTCCTTTCATTTGAGATGAAGCATTAGTGCTGAAAGATACATATCTATTCTTCTAAAAGCACCTGGAATATTTTAAACAAAGTCCTGTTTAGATTACATTGATTCCTAATTGTGTTCAGTTTTATCTCAACAACACAGTCTTCTGTACATTTGCTCTTTATGTTTAGTAGGGGAAATATGAATAATTGGGAAAGTAAACAAGGAATATGAACAACTCAAGTTGGAGAACTTCTGTCTATTGCAAATATCTTTGACACTTATTGGGAGAAAGGGACCAATACAAAACAGTGTCATATTAAGGAGTTACTACGAAACACAAATTCTTAAAAGAGTGCAAATGGATTCAGCCTGTTACTATTTCTACTCCCACAAACCTATAATCTTTGTCTGCTTCCAGAGCATCGCAGAGAGAGAGAGAGAGGGAGCTAACTGTTGTACTAATATTTGCAAGAGTTTTGTGGTTTATAAGAGCTAAATTTCCAAAAGATGTGAATCCATGAGCTCATTTCATTTCTTACAACAATTTTGTGAGGTAGGGATTACCATTCTCATTTTCAGAAGAGAAAATTGAATGTCAGAGGATTCAAGAGAGCTCCCAGGTGCTACATTTAATAAACCCTGGTGTTCGAATATAGGTTTTCTTACTTTTTTTTACATTGTCACTTCTTACCGTGGAAAATTTTAGACATATACAAGAGTACTAAGAATAGTATAGTAAATATACCCATACCCCAGCTTTAACAGGGATCAACATATGCTCATTTTATTTTATATATATCCCCCCCACCCTCCCTTCCTTGGATTGTTTTAAAGCAAACCCTAGATTGACATCATACCATTTCATTTGTAAATACTCAATATGCATATCTAAGAGACAAGGACTTTTTTTCTCCCTTTTTTCTCTGTGATCACATACCATTATCACACCTAAGAATGAACAGTAGTAATTCCTAAATATTACCTAACATCCATTCAGTTTCTTCAACTTTCTTATAAACGTTTTATGCTGTTGGTTTATTTGAATTGGCGTCTAAACAAGTCCACCTATTACACCTGATTATGTCCTGAGTCTCTAGCTCTACAGCAATTTCTCTTTTTTTTCCCTTTCCTTGCCTTTCATTTGTTGAAAAAAATCAGTGGTTTGTCACACAACTTTTAACATTGCGGATTTTGCTGATTGCATCTCTTTAATGTGTTCCTGTATTCCCTTTAATTAATTCATTTGGCCATTGTACTCAATAGAGTGTACTGTGTACACATCAGCAATCAGTCTGGTCCTCTCTCTGTGATACTAAGATTGATATTGGGTTCAGGTATTGTTTACATGATCCATCCATTAATGGTTATTGCCTAGGTCTATTATTTCATTAGGGGTTGCAGAATAATTCTAGGTTTTCTGGTGCCAAGTCCTGTGCTGCTCTATTAAATCCCACTGTCCATTGTCATGTATTTTCTACGCTGGTAGGGAGAGAAAAATCCCTCAGTTTAATATATTTTTTAAAACTAAACAAACAGAACCTCTATGCTCTGTCCAACACTGATTGGTCTTATGTATTGGCAAAACCACAGAGTAGGAAGGCTGCCTGAATCACTGTTTTTCAAAGGGTAGGTTGTTAGACATCAGTAAGTTGAGCAATTATTTGGGGGCAGGGTTCCAGTATTTTAAAAAATCAAACAATAAAAAGCGAAGAAAAAAAAAAGTGTGTCTCATATAGTAAAAATAAGCTTTGTTTTGTAAAACTTTTGTTTCACCTCTTTTTATGTATGTCCTCTGTCTGACCATGACATAAAATGTATTTCTTATTGTGTCATGTTCACAGCCATATTGTTTCAGTGTTCAGATAATAGCAAGTTTCTCAGCTAAGGATTCAATCGTATTCAAATCTACTACTTATAAAATAGTATGGTATATTGATCCATTTTAGAATTTCCTTTAAAGGCTTTTTTGAGTGACTGCCTCTATGATCTAATCCTCTAGTATTAGTTGCATTCAAGTGTATAGGATTCCAGCCAGCACTGGCACCATTGAGAGGCATGCTGGAGCCTCATTAATATGCGTTGGTTGGGAAGAGAAGAAAGTCAGGCCTGGGCGGTTGGAGAAATTGAACCCTTTTGCTGGCTTCTGGGGCATGGGGGTGGGGCAGGGGCATCTAGACCTCCCACTTACATGGTGATAACAAAACCCTAATATTGTTTCTGCCCTAATCAGTATTGGTTTAGGATATGAGCAGGTGGGATATTTCGAGGAACTCGGAAATGCAGAGATTAGACTACAGGGCACAGTTAACATTTTAAAGCTGTGGAAATGGGGGTTCAGAGAGTGCAAGTTGCTCAAAATCAGCCAGTAGGTGGGGGAGGCAAATTTCAAAACTCTACGATATCCTGGAAATATTTTGAATAAATGTATGATGTTGAGTCAGTTCCTTAATAATTATACCCACTGCATAGAGTTGTAAGAATTGACTTTGTAGTTAAAGCACTTAACTACACATTTTCCAGTGTTTAATAGTTAAGCCTTTGGCTACCCCAAGCCCTGCTCAGTTTCATTTTTGAGCTGCTGCCTTTGCTTCTGTATAGACTGGTGGCACACCTTTTTTATTGAAAAGCTGATTAGCAGTCTCTTTTGGTTTGAGACAACAGATAGCTACAAGGTATTAGAAATTAGCACCCAGTTGGGGCAGCTCTAGAAAAGGTAGGTTTTGGGGGAGATATACAGGCGGATGATCTATACCTCACGAACAAAGATAACATGTGAAATGTACATAAAGCCTTTTTTGTTTTTAGTTTTTACTTTTATCAACGTAACAATAAATCCTTATTCGGTGCTATAACATTATTTGGGGATCTCAGCTCCATGGGGAATAGGAATGTTCTATACATATGTCATTTAAAAATACAGCTTCCGAGTTTTCATGAGCAATTATTATGATGATATTTAGCTATATACGAGGCAGATTTGGGTGGTGGTATTTTTCAGTGATTCTCCATAGCCAGTGTACTTTTAAGACTAGACTGTGTTTCTTTGTGAATATCTGTATCAAAGCTTAGCAACCACTGCTTGTATTTTTACAACCTAAGACAATCTGTACTCCTGTGTTATTTTAAATTAGTTTATCTGAAACATAGTACCTGTTCCCTTGTAGTTTTTAAAACCTGAGGCATTAGATCTTTTCACTTTAAGTTATTATGGATAAGCTTTAAAGCTGAAGATGCCTTGATTGTAAGTAACTGAAACTTAATTAAAATATTTCTGGGGAGGCTAATAAAATGGCATAGCTTTCCTATGGCCTGAGAGTCATTGTTTTCTTTTAGCCGATATTTGGGAAGTTTTGGAACTCAGAGGAATGCAAAGTTGTGGGAAGAACAAGAACTGGGTTTCAGGCAGATCAGGGTAACCTTGGACAAGGTCTTGTAGTTTCAGTTCCCTTATCTGTAAAATGTCTCATGAGTGCCTTTGAGAGTTAACCATTATAAAACTTGGCCAATAGAAGGGGCCTAATAAATGTCAGTTATCTTTTTTCTCCCATTCTCAATTCCTCAATTCCTACCTACTCTGTGTTTCTGCTTACCACCAAATGGAAACTTAGAAAAGTTGATGGTCTCATCCTCATTTTCAGGATCCGTCAAACATATGTAATTATATTGCTCTCTTTTGTGCATAGGTTTAGGATTCAGTGGTTCTTGCATGTTGTATGTGGTACATAGTAAATGTGGTGTCCATGTTTCCAAACCAAAAAATTGAAACCTGTGGTCTGATGAGTAGTATACTTAGAGGGTTGAGAGAACAGAATATTTGTAAATGGTGTAAAAGTGAAACAAAACAAAACAAAAATAACAACAAAAAATAGGGACAAAAGAAAAGAAAAAAAAGGAAAAAGTAAAAAAGTGCATCCTCAGGGAAATCATAGATGTGTTTTTATGTATCCTAATGAAACAGTACAAAGCCATGGTTAGGAGGCACTGGGGTCTTTTGGACACGAGTTTAAATCTTGGCCCAAGCACTGTCTACTTGCAAACATAAGTTACTTAACTTTTTTTTCTAAGCTTCAGCATTTCCTCATTTGTAAAATGGATGTAGTGAGGTTCTTTGTCTCTTGTGAGGATGGCATGAGATAAAAGGCTCAGCACAAGGCCTGGCAGGTAGTAAGTACCTGACGTATACATGTTAACTGTTGTGATTATTAATAAAGCCTTTGAAACATGTTCACTTATTAAGTAACCATTTTTGTAAAAGCCCATATGAAAAGCTCTCCTAAACTAACTCAATATTTGGGAAATTACTATATGATCACTTCTTTATTGGGCCTTGTATGAAAAAGGCCCAGAAATATTTTAAAGAACCAATGCCCAACTTTTAATGCCCACTCGGAAGACCTGATAAATTTGTCTTTCTCACAATATTTAAATAACTTAGCATCTATTCCATTACCTCTAGGATGATCTCTCTGTAAGTGTGGATATTTTTTGGCTTGTATAGCACATGCTGTCCCAGAAGTAGAACAGACTTCAAGATTAACTTAATCTGCTGTCTCAGGCTTCTTTCCCTAAGATTCTCATGGTTGTTCCCTCCTTGGGGAGAGTTGGCTTCATCCTTAAAGGCCAGCAGTGAAATAGCTGTAGCAGTTCTGGGCCTCAGATCCAACTGTGACACCCACCAAAGGAATAGAAAGATTCTCTCTTCATCTGTTCTCCTAAGAGTGAGATTTTTTTTTCTCAGAAGCCTCCAGAATACTCATCCTAGAATTTCATTGGCTGGAGTTGGATCATGTGCCCATTCCTGTCACCAGGGCAATGCCATACCTTATTGGTTCAGGCCTATTTCTTGAGCAAGTCATTTACAGAGAGGAGTGAAACTACCTCTAGCCCAATCAGGAACAGAATTGCGTTTCTGTGAGGATGTTTTCCTGTGAGTAGGGAGAATGGATGCTGAGTAGATTCGCTGCTGATAAGAGTGCTTTTAATAATACAGGTTGTTTTTCTTATAAAAAACCCATTAAGTTGAAGTAGGCAGTCTGTTGCTAGGATGGCAATTTCACAGTGCCAGCAGGCAGTCTGGGCCATTCTCTTTCTGTTTCACCATCCTTATCACTTGGCTGGCACTGTCATGGGCACCTTGTGGCCACAAGTGGGCTTCTGGTTCTCTAGCCAAACAGTCGTTCCTTGGGGCAGGAAGATGTATGAAGGGAGAAGGTAAAGGACACCCTTTAAAGTACTAGAAGTCCCAACCAGCGTGTTCAATTTACAACACATTGTTATCTGTGAGGGAGGCTAGTGAATGTAGTTTCTTAGATGGACACATTGCTGTTCCCAGCTGTAGGGATTCTTTTGCTCTGGGAGAAAGAGAAAATGGCTGTAGGCCTGGCCAGGCGCAGTGCTCACAGCAGAAAGCAACCCATGTTGTCCACTGTGGGATATGTTTACTGTCTTTCTGTTCATTTTTAAATCAAATACTAATGAGATCATACTTTAATGTTTTATAATTCATATTCCATTTAACTACATCATGAATATCTTTTTTATATCAGTTAATATAACAAGAACAGCTGGATTAACAGATCCTCTTCATCCTCACCATGAAACCTAGTGTTTAATTCCCATGGCTTTCTGAATGTGCCTGGGTAGTAAACAGCTCTACTGTGTTGTCCAGTACACTGGCCACGAGCCACATGCGGCTGTTTAAATTTTAGTTCATTTAAATTAAATTTATAATTCAGTTTTTAAATCTAAATAGCCGCTAGGGACTAGTTAGTGGTTATTGTATGGGCAGCTGTTTCAGATATAGAACATTTATGTCACAGAATAAGCTTATGGTGAGCAGGACTGCCCCAGAGGACCATGCACACCAGCTCTCATTTGTTTTTAGGGACTTTTAATGTAGTGATTAAAGTCACCAACTTGGAACCAAACCACCTGCATTAGAATGCCCGCTCTGCCCTTTACTAGTTGTGTGACCTCAGGCAAGTTACTTAACTTCACTGTGCCTCAGTTTCCTTATTTGTAAAGTGGTCACAGTGGTACCTAGTCTGTGAGGATTAAAGGGCTTATTGGTAGAGTGCCTGGCACCTATTGAACACATCGTAAGCATTTGCCATGACGACGACTATCAACAAGAGTCAGGTGGGTTTGTTTCCCCTGTTTATGCCAGTTTATTATTCAATTACAGAGTCACTGCTAACTAGTGAAATATGAGGACAAAGGAACAACATTGTTTTTGCTAAAAATAAGTTAAATGTGTTTGAAAACCCTAGTAAAGATAAATAACTAAAAAAAGTTCTTGTCAAATTATAGGTAGAAGAGATCTCTGAAAAGACTGAGGACAAAAATTCATCAAAATGTAGAATTTTGCCTTCAGACTCCGTTACACTAGTGGCTTTCCACTAAACACTGGAAATCATAGACATGCATCATGGGTGTGGTTCATGCAGGAACTTTATGTCATTTTTATTTTTTATTTTTTACAAATCAACAGTAAGTCACATGTATTTTGTATTGTATGTTCACCATCCATAGTTAGATTTTCTTTCTTCACCATATCTTTGACCCCTTTTATCCCATCTGCCTCCCCCCGCCCTCTACCCTCTAGTAACCACTAGTCTATTGTCCATGTCCATGAGTCTCTGTTTGTCATGTTTGTTGCTTTTAGGTTTATATCACACATATAAGTGATTTTCATGTGGTTTTCAGCTTTTTCAGTCTGGTTTATTTCACTTAGCATGATTATTTCAAGGTGCATCCATGTTGTTGCAAATGGCAGTATTTCACCTCTTCTTTTGGCTGAGAAATATTCCATTGCACACATGTACCGCATCTTCTTTATCCAATCATCTATCATAGGACACTTCGGTTGCTTCCATGTTCTGGCCACAGTGAATAATGCTGCTATGAACATCAGTGTGCAAATATCTTTTCGGATATGAGTTTTCAAGTCTTTGGGGGTAAATACCCAATAGAGAGATTGCTGGATCACATGGTTGATCAATTCTTAGTTGTTTGAGGAAACTCCATACTGTTTTCCATAGTGGCTGTACCAATTTGCGGTCCCACCAGCAGTGTATGTGGGTTCCTTTTTCTCCACATCCTCTCCAACATTTGTTACAACTTGTCCTGTTGATAGCAGCTATTCTAACAGGTGTGAGATGGTATCTCATTGTGATTTTGATTTGCATTTCCCTAATAGCTAGTGATGTTGAGCATCCTTTCATATGTTTGTTGGCCATTTGTATGTCTTCTTGGGAGAAGTGTCTGTTCAGGTCTTCTGCCCATTTTTTAATTGGATTATTTGTTTTTGTTATTGAGTTGTATGAATTCTTTGTATATTTTGGATATTAGGCCCTTATTGAAGGCATTGCTTGCAAATATATTTTCCCATTTGGATGGTTGTCTCTACCTTGTCGACGGTTTCTTTTGCTGTGCAGAAGCTTTTTTGTTCGATATAGTCTCATTAATTATTTTTGCTTTTACTTCCCTTTATGCAGGAACTTTAATTGCTAGAACTTAATCTCAAGAAAAAGCCTTAGTCTTTTTTTATCAAGTGTTTGACAAATGAACATACATTTTTAATGATTCCTTTCTTTAACCAGCTGTTTTTTTGTTTGTTTTTGGTGAATTCTACCATTATTAGTCCTGATCACATCAGAGAAAGTACTTCTACTTTAGTTCTTTTCAAATTACCTATGGATTACTTTGCATCAGTTGAAATGAATAATATCACCAAACCCTATTGTTGGATATTTACATTGTTTCTCAGTTTATAGTGCTATAAGTGGCATTTTGGTGATTTTCTTTCCAGCTAAATCATCTCTAATAAGTATGTTTTTCTCCTGGGACTTCAGAGGAATTCGTCCCCTCATCACCAAGAGGCCTGGATGTCAGCCTGGAAGCCTTTATCACGTCATATAAGAGGGCATGTGGGCCTTCCAGACCTCTTTTTGCTTTTGGGTTTAGCTCCATTTCTTCTTGTGGGCCACTCACTGAGTTTAGATAATGTTTGGACTGTCCCAGAGAGTTCCTTGTCATGGAATTTTCCTGATGTGACTTCTTTTACCAATTCATGTAGCACTTTTTTGCACTTTTCTTTTTATAGCATTTCTCATCCTCCTTTCTAATTATCGTTGTGTTTGTTTTGTGTTTGCTACTAAACTCTTAGCTTGTTGAGGATAGGAAGCCTTCAGTGGACCTTTATTTATCCTAACATAATGGGTGCTCAGTTTGTTGACTGAGTGAATGATGTCATTTTCTTCTCTTATTACATAGTCATCTTCCATAATACTTCCTTCGAATTCATTGTTAATGGTGGCTAGTCTTCTAGCCTCTTCAATAGGTCAGATTCCATGTTAGAGCAAACAATGTAAAGTGTTTATAAGGTGATTTTCAAACTATAAACAAAGATAAGAGAATAGTATAAAGAAACCTCCATTATCCATCCTTCAGCTCAAACAATTATCAACATTTTAGATCCAAGTTTGATTTGAGATGAGGGTAGAGGGAACGTGAGGACTTTGGGATGCCCCTGTAATCTATGGAGCAAGAAGCAGGGATGCATGGTGGGCAGGGTGGGGGAAGAGGAGCTTGGAGGCCCAAAGGCAAACCTGCTTGTCTACCTCATGGGGTTGTTGTGAAGGGTGAATGAGTTGACATATGAACAGTGCAAAACACAGTGCTGAGCACATGGTGAGTGTGATTTAAGTGCTGCCTCTTCTGCCATTCCTGTCACTATTGTCTCCATTCCTGTCACTACTGTATAGCTTGAGAGAGTTGAGTTTGGTAGCCATGGTGCTTACTAACTCGGTGACCTTGGACACCAAACTTTCTGTGCTGCAGTTTCTTCATCTGAAGAAACAGGGATGATAACAGTATCTTGATACCACCCAGGCAATGAAATAAAGCTTGTAAACATGTTCCAGATTCGTTAGCATTAATCACAGTTTTCCAGAGTGGTGTTCTGGTCTGGAGGGCCTGTGCTTCGGAAGTTTTGGAGGGTAAAGCCTATGCCTTGTATGGACTCTCATTCTGAGACTTCATATTAGTAAGCCCCAGAGTTAATTTGTCAGCCTAACAAATAAACATAGCACAGTAAACTTCATTTTTATTTGCAAAATGTTTGTTTCTAAAGCATGGAAACAATTTTGCTTTATATAGCTTGTCCATATATGCACTGGAAATTAAATATTTATCAACCAAGTTGATAAAGGGATAAAAATAGTTTTCCTAAGGAACTGTTTGCTAGGGATTAGTGTTGGAAAAATTTTGCAGCAGAATCTGTTTCACCATCTTTGAAATATAAACAGTATCTTCATTTGTCTATATTTTTCTTACAACACTTTGCTAAACTCCTAATTAAAATAGCTTTCCCAAAGCCAGAATTCCTCTAAAAAAAGTCAGTTTTCTTTTTTTTAAAACAAAGACTAAGTTTTAAACACTTTGCTTTCTCTTCAGGACTGCGAAGAATTCTAATTATGCAGAACATTCATTCAGCACCCCCACGCACACACTCACACACACACACACGTGCACACACACACACACACTCCTATCTGTCTGAGATAAGAACTAGTGGATACTGTGGGAAGAGAAATGTAATATTCTCTGATGGTTATAATAAATTATTGCAGTGTTTGTTTAGACAGGACTATCAGCTGCCTTGTCTCCTGGGTATGACAGTTATGTAAATCCAGGTCAGAAAGTCAGTGCCTTAAACTTAAATTCTCAGGAAAATTTTTCTCTTCCAAAGGACCACTTGCCATTATTTTGACTTTTTAAAAGTTTGATTTTTGTTGTTTCAGTTAGTAAAAATTTGGCCTTCTTACCATTTGTGATTTATTATAAACTTCTTCATTCAAACAAACTAAACCCCCATTTTCTACCCTCAAATAACAAAACTAAATAAATACAAAATGCAGTTTTACCTCAAAAAGAGCAATATCCTAATGCAATTGTTTGGCCCCAAAGACATATGAACTCTTAGTTTTATTTCCTATAGATTGTTTCGTTTAAATATTTTATTACAGAGTCTCTTTTCTTGATTTTTTTCTCCCTGGGACTTCAGTATATTTTGTTAATATTTTTTTTCAAAGGAGCCAGCACATATCATTTCTAGGAATCATCTAGTCAGTGTTGTATTAGAAGATATAGTACTTCTAATTTTAATTTCAAATCTAATTTAAAGTTCTAAATTGTAAGAGTTGACAGGAAAAACTGAATTTTTTTGATTGTAGGAATTCTTTATTTTTGATACATGTTTATGTATCAAAATGTTGAGTAAAAAGGAAGTTGGAAAGAGATCTAAATGTATTTCTTGATTTTTTTGGTAATCATTGAAAAATGCTATTTGGAACTAGTTTTGACTTTTGAAGGAATTGGGGGATTTTATCCAGTATCTGAAGTATACCTTATTTTTTTTTTATGTTCTGACTTTAGAATCAATTTTTTTCTATTTCATCATATATTGAGCATTTACCATGCATTTAGCACTGTGTTGGGTATTTTACACATATAGGCTCATTTAATTCACACAGAAGCACTGTCAGGTAGATATGATTTGAATACCCAGTTGCTTACACTAAAAACCTTCTTTCCTTGATCCCTCTCGCCTTTGCACACCTAGTCCATTGGTTATGTGGCCATAGCAACAGCCTCCACCCAGGTCTCTCTGCTTCCCTTCTCATCCCATTACGAATTACACCTAAAACGAATACAATGTTATGTGTCAGTTATATCTCAGTAAAACCGGGGAAGGGGGAGTGAGTACCAAGAGAAATGAGGGTCCAGGTTAAATGTCCACCATCAAAAGCCTTAGTAGAACTCTAGAGTTCTGCCGTCCAGTGTGGTAGCCATTAGCCACACCTGACATGTCGTAAGTCCGAATTATGATGTGCTTTACACATTAGATTTCAAAAACTTAACACAAAAGTAAATAATATGTTGTTAATCATTTTTATATTGATTCTATGTTGAAATGATAATGTTTTAGAAATACTGGGTTGAAGAGAACATGATTAAAATTTAACAAGATTTTATGTATATCTGCATATAGACATCTACGCATAGCATCCAGGGTGATTTTTAAAAAAAAAATTTTTGAGGTAATTACAGATTCATATGCAGTTGTAAAAAATAACGCAGAGATCCCATGTACCTTTTACTCAGTTTCCCTGAAGAACAGATCTCAGCTCACATGTCACCTCCTCAAAGCAGCCTTCCCTGACCACTATAATGTAGCATTCTCTCCCCACTTTTTCCCATTATTCTGTTCCATTTTATTCATGGAATTTGCTATTGTCTGAAATTGTTTACTTGCCCTTTGACCAATAGAAGGTGAGCTAAAGAGAGTGGGGGGCTTGTCTATTCTATTCATTGCCTTATCTCCAGAGCGTGAAACAGGACATGCATGCAATAGGCTCTTGATAAGTATTTGCTAAATGACTGAACTTTAGGGATGAGGAAACTGAGTTTCAAAGTGATTGAGAAACTGATCTCTGGTCCTGCAGCTAGTAAAGTGGTAGAACCGTGACTTAAAGCCACAGGCACAAAGGCTCTGCAGTAGTTTGTCCTGTTCAAAGAACAAGTGGAATCATGATGCAGGAGGCTAGGCCATGACAGGGAGAGTGGAATAGTTTCAGACGAGAGAAACAGTCAGGGCCAGGGTTACCTCGGGCTTTGCAGGACTGCGTCCAGTGGGAGGTATTGGAAGGTTCTAAACAAGGGAACAGTGTGGACAACACGGTACAGGTAGCCCCCTGGAATTCTGCTCTGGTGCTGGGACTGGAGTCCAGGCCCGGAACGATGCTTTCCTTTTCTTTTTCTTTGCTCCCACGTCTACACATTTCTCTTGGTGATCAGGGACGGGACTTTGGGCTGGTTGCCTTCAGCACATAACCCGTTAATTACATCAATCCTTCCCATTGGAATTCAGGCAGAATGATGGGTTTGCTGAGAGGGAAAGGAAGACACAGCTTATGCTGGGGGTTGGGCGTGCTCAGGAGGAGGCACCAGGTCACCCCTCTTCTTGTTAGCACAGAAGGTGTCGTCAAGTGAAGTGTTCTGTTTGGGGCAAAGCCTTTGGATCGAGTTTTCATCTGAGGCATCATTAAAAGCAAGGGCAATTTTCAGAGAGCAAATGCAGCAGCCTCGATCAAAAGAAGATTTTATAGTGAGTCTTCTTAAAGGGGCTGTGAGAAGCCTAAGAAAATATGTCGCAAAGAAAGGCCCGTGTCCTCAAGGAGTTTAAATTCTGTTTAGAGAGAGATCTACGAGCTGAAAGGTAATTGATACTTCATGGCAGAATTAGTGTCTGGAAGGATTCCAGAGGACAGCCACATGATGGCTGAGTCTGGCAAGGTTCATAAAGAGCTGGTGCTTTTTACTGAAGGATAAGTAAAAATTAGGAGGGAGGAAGGAGGGAAACATGTTCAGATGGGATGGAGAGAGAATAAGATTGGGAGATGTTTGAGAGAAAAAAATGCACAAGAGTGTCAGAGGCTAAGTGGGATCTGTCTGGCTGGAGCAGATTCAAGAAGAAGGAGAGAAGGAGATGATCTGCGTGGAAGGAAGGAGTGTGAAAACTCTTGGTCAGGAATGTCCAGGCTTTCTGCTTGTACGATTAACACGGAATGGACAGATGGGCAGGTGTGTGGTTGGGTGACTGGTTACTGAGGTATGATGATAATAGCTGTGACTTCAGTAGTGCTTCTCTGTGCTGCCAAGCGCTGTTCTAAGCAGCTTCCATTTATTAAATTATTTAATGCTTATAACAACTGTGAAGTAGGTACTATTATCTTCTTGTTATAGATGGGGAAACAGAGGCACAGGGCGTGAAAGTAACCTGCCTAAGGTCACAGAGCTGTAGACTCTGTGTTTTTAGCCTTCATTATGACCTCTCACTTAATGAGAGCCAGATAGATTTCTCCCCAGCGTTTTTTAATGAAAAATTTCAAACATACAAAAAATGTTTTAAAAAGTACTGTGAGCTTCTGTGTCAAGCACCTAGATCAGAGTGTTAACATTCATTCATTTATTCAATTATACACCCCACTGCCGCCACCACTTTGTTCTAGAAAGGCTATTTGACAGTTCTTGATTTATTTAACCAGTTAAGTGTGTCTCGTCATGGAGTGATCTGAATCATCTAGGAAATATTTGTAATTCTTGTGCTTTTCTATGTAAAGAGACTTGAAGCAGATTCAGGGCCCACACAATTTCCTTTTCCACCTTTATTTCTACCTAGAGGTGCTGAAGGGTTTATCCCAACCGTATTGCTCCCTGGACTCCCCTGATCTCTTTATTTTTCACTGTTGCCTGTCGAAGTCCATTTGTCAAGCTAATCTTAAATGGCCTGTAGCTCCTGGATCTTCCTTGGAACCTTGCTTCAGGATATAATCTAAACACCCACAGTGCTTTCTCTCTCGTGACACTAACCACAGACTGCCTGTGCTATATTTGATTGTGTGTTTTCCTTATCTTCCACATATATTTCAGCAGTAATTTCCCAGGCCTTGTTCAAGATTCTGGAAAGAGAGAAATGAATCTCTCCTAGTGATCCCATTTCCTCTAACTATGCTTCCTTGATAATTGGAGTGGCCTCTTATTTTCTGTATCTCCTGTGGTACCTGGTACATTGCCCTGCTCATGGTGATTCATATGTAGTTTGTTGTTGTTGTTGTTGTTGTTGTTTTAACTTAGTTTTGAATTGTGTTTGAGATACAGGGAAACAAGCACTTCCAAGTCAGATCTGAGTTCAAATCATGGCACTACCACTGTATAACCTAGGGTGAATCACTTAACCTCTGTGAGCTCCAGGTTCCTCATCTATAAAACATGGGCAAGAAGACCAATCTTACAGGATCGTTTTAAGTTTAAAGATGAATTATATGAAGTGCCAGGCACAGTTATTGGCACCTAGTAGGTGGTAGTTTTATAAGGGAAGTTCAAGTCATTCTTTTAGGTCACTTGAATGCAATAGGAGTATTTAGGATCTTAATCGTCTTAAAGGAAATGCTTGCTTAGTCTCTGGGCTTCTCAGAGGTAACAGGCGCTGGGGAAGGTCTGGCCCATCTCTGATTAACTGTTCCCTTTGTTGAGTCAGTGATCCGAGTCTCTGTTTTGAAACTACTTATATAATGTATACCACCTGTTATTTGTGTATTTTTAGCAGTGGGAGTCGGTAATCCTAATCCTGTCTGTAAAAGAGCAAACTGTTTACCAGAAGCAGAGTTTTTTTACTTAGGGCTGACTCACACTGACTCATCCTTCTCATTTTCCCACCCACCCCTCTTAACAACCTTGCAAGGGAGAGAATTTTTAGGGAATTCAGTCGTTTTTTTTTTTTTCCACTTTCCAAAATTGAAAGCTTGGAGGTGTTATGTCATTAATTCTATCTCATGAAAGGTTAAAGTGCGTGCTGCCCCAGAGTGGCCAGAATGACCAATGTCATGTAGCTGACCATCTCACTTCAAACCTTGTCTAAAAACCTTGTCTAGACAAACCAGTTCATTTGGCTGAGAGATTAGACAAATGCCTGAAATGTACCTGTTAATTGACTAAACATGTGTCAACTTACATCCCGTTGAACTGAGAATAATTCTTCTTCTGAGATAGGAAGCCTGAGCAGAAATAGAGCCAGAGCTATGATGCCTTAACCATCGGATTTGAGACGGTACATTAGAGCCAGCAAAATGGGGAAGGAAAGTTATAGATCAGATGACGAATTTCCTTATGCCTTCATTTGACATTCATTAAATGACTACTTATTGATCATCTGTGATATGCCAGATGGTAAGGCTACAACAGTGCATAATAAAGGTGTGGCACCTGTTGTCATGGACCTTATATCTAATGTGTGTGTACAGTACTGTGTGTGTACACACAGTAAGTGCTGGGGTGATGGGAGTAGAAGATGCTGAGGGAGCTGAGAAGTGCCTTGGCCTGCACATGTGAGCACCTGCTTGTGCATGAGGATAAAGGGAGGTAGGAGGGCTTCTTGGAGGAAAAGGCACCCAAGCTGAAACTGGCTGGATGAGTAGGAGTTAGTTAGAAGAAAGGGGTGGGGCAGGGGCGGCTGAAGAGAGTCCAGGCAGAAAGAGCCATGTGTGCGAGGGCCTTGAGGAGGGAAGGAGCTTGCTCGTGGAGGAAGTGAAATAGGTTCCAGTTTGACCAAAGGACAGTCGAATGAGGAGGACATTTGGCACAAGGTAAATTTGGAGAAGCTGGCAGGGCCAGATTTGCAGAGCATTGTGGCTTAGTTTATTAATTTAAAAAAAAATGAAATAAGATAAATTTTACATATAATGAAATCCTCATGACAAATGCATACACCTATGTAAGCAGCACCCCAGTATGAGTAAGGACTTTTAACCTGATATTAAGATCAGGGCCCAGACTTAGAACCCCCTGGGTTGTGGAGAGGGGCACCAGTAGTACAGGACTGGAATAGGTGGTGATTTGCTGGTAGGCAGTGGAACCCAGTTTGGAAATGGATGGGGATCTCCATTTCCCTAAAATGTTTTTTTTTTTTTTTTAGCAGAGGACCACCCCCTAAATGCTTTGTAGGATCCAGAGTATCTGCACAGAACACAGAAGACTGTGGTTTTTCAAGGTCTTCCTGGAACCCCCTAAGCCACCTGCATTTTGAAGAAAGCCTCCCAAAGGCTTGCCTGGCCAGGGGCAGTGTTTCTGCCAACTTCATTGACAAACAGGGAAATAATCACCGTATTGATTTAGTTTTAATAATCACCGTATTGATTTAGTTTTGTTACCTACAGTACACGTGATAATTTCCTTTTTCTAAGAGTAGGGTTTTAAAATATTACAGTTTTGGGCTTTAGGGATTTACTGAAGCTTATATAATTTAAGTGTTCTATTTCAATATCTGGATTTTTAACATGATGCCAGAAATCATTTAATGTGTTACTGTGCTATTTTTGTTGTCGTTATTCTTTAAGAAAGAAAAAAGAATTATCCTCAGTGTCTATAATTAGGAAATGTTTTTGTTCTTATTAAAAACAAATAAGCGAACATAAAAATATATTGTGAAATCCAGGTCTATTCTTCACCTCTCTTTTCTTTCCTTTTAAAAATCTAAGGAATAGACCTTTAAAAAAGTTCATTGCCAAAACACTCTGAAATATATTTATAGGAAGTTTGTTTCTTCAAAGCTTCCCAAGCTCTATAGGTTTTATATAAGTTTGTAAATGTTTTTCTACACATTGACCTTAACTAACTAAATCCTTCTAAGTATCCAGACTGCCTTGTACTTTTCTGTGTTTAAATTCATAGATACCATCCTGTTGGTTTGGAGTAAATTATAAAGTAATTTATGCCCAGATAGTTTAAGCTCACCCAGAGTGTTACAGCAATACTTACGGATTTCATCTGAAAAGAATCTCACTCAAATTCTCAAAAGTATTTCTTTTATCTTAGTAAGCCCGCCTGTTGTGTATGCATGTGTAAATTATCTTATTGTTCCTCATATGTTAAGATTGTTTTTATTTTTTAATTTTTTTCAGCTTCATTGAGGCATAATTGGCAATTTAAATTGTGTGATGATTCGACATATGTATACTTCGTGTGAATTGATTACCACAATCAGGTTAATTTAGCACATCCATCACCTCAAATAGTTACCTTTGTATGTGGTAGGAATCTTTGTTTACTCTCTTAACAAATTTCAATGATACAACATAGTATGATTAAGTCTGGTCGCCATGCTGTACATTAGGTCCCTAGAACTTAATCATAATATACCCAAAGGCTCTTTCCCTTTGCTCAGCATCTCCCCATCTCCCCTACTCTCAATCCCCTGGAAACTACCACTCACCTGTTTCTATGAGTTCAACTTAATTTTAGATTCCACATATAAGTAAGATTGTAGAGTATTTATCTTTCTGTGCCTGGGTTTTTTCACTTACATAATGTCCTTTGGATTAATCCATGTTGTATCAAATGGCAGGATTTACTTCTTTGTTTCCATATCTTGGCTATTGTGAATAATGCTGCAGTGAACCTGGGGTGCAGATATCTCTCTGAAATAGATTTCTTTTCCTTTGGATATATACACAGAAGTGGTTTTGCTGGATCATATCCTGCATTGGCTGAGAAAGAAATGGGCCTGGCCTCTCTGGCATGTCTCGCACAGCTGAGGAAGCCAGGTGCTCACTTACACACACTCACTCGTCTCTGTGGGAGGAATCGCTAGCTGAGAAGGTCTCTCTAGGCTCTAAGCTGTGTGGCCTTGGAGAGGGATGACTCAGGTAAAGTAAAACTTCCTCTTCCCCTCTCAAGTGAGTCCCATCCCCCCACCACCCGCTGCCGCCAACATTGTGCTAAAAATTTTCTACTTAACTCCTGGACTTTCACACAGGCATTCTTATCCATGGGTGATTGTCAAAATTGGTGTTCTTTAGGGAGAGGACAGTAGAACCCCCTTTGTCCACCATTTTGCTGATGTCACACTCATATAGTTTTTTTTTTTTTAACAAGAAAATATATATATTTTTGCATGATGAACCCAATTCATAGAACTCAAGAGTTGTAATATTACGGACCTTCTCTAAGTGTAAAGATGATTGCTGATCGATTACTGTTAACAACTATAAATTGCTTATTGTCTGAAATAATCTTTTTTTTTTTTTTTTGGTCGTCATTTAGCTGAATTTCCAAGTTAAAAAAAAAAATGTTTGGCACATCCAAAAGTTAATATTAGCCATAACTATACCTTTTGGCTAAAAATAATAGTTTCTAAAGATCTGTACTAAATTTGGAATCCAAGTATAATTTTTAAAAAAACTTACAGCAGAGTGTAGATTTGAGAGCTACTTACTGATTTTTTCTTTTTTTTTTTACTAATTTTCTCAAATCGATAATGTGCAGTCATACCAGAGGTTTGAGTCTACTGCACATGGTTTCCTTTCTGCCATGTGTTTAGAATATGCCTTATTTTTCAAAAGTCCCCACTCATTTTTTATGATAGTGGAATAAAAGTCTCCAGTTTAGCCACGCTCATTTTTCTTTAAGCCTTCCAGGACTGTTTGCAATTCTAAAACAAATTCTGCAGGTTGTAGATCTCTTACAGTATGAGTGCTTTGTTAAACTTAAGAAGGAAGCCATTCCCTATCTTGTTAGGATCAGATATAAATAAATGATTGGGATCTTCAGTGGATTTAGAGTAATCTATATTTAATGAAAATAACTAGCCCTTTTCATTTATTTTACCAGTCAACTCCCCCACCTTTCCTGAACATTGAATGTTTAAAAGAAGCTATACCTTATTCCTCAGTCTTAAAGGACTACGGTGGAGTGAGTGTAGCAAGCAAACATGCACGTGATGCTACTTTGGATTCTCCAGACTTTTCCATACCCGAGACTGAAAGAACTTGGGTGGAACCTTTGCATAGCAGAGAGGCCAGGAACATCTCTGCTTTTCCAAAGTTGACCAGCAGCTTTCTTCAAAGGACCTCTGTAAAGCCCCAAGTCATTAGGGACAAAACTTTCAAGTCTTGAAACGACTACAATATTTTAACATCATGGAATAAATATATGACACCTCATTCCTTAATGTAGGTATGTTTCTGAAAGATAGGCTACTTGGGTATTACTTTTTAATTACTATTTTAATCTTCATCTTCGTAGTAGTAGTAACAATAGTATTACTGGTAGTGGTAAAATAAACATTTTTGGAAGACTTAGTATGTTTTACATATATAGTTTAATCCTCATAACAATCCTATGAATTAGGTATTCTATTCTTTTCATTTTACAGGTAAGGGAACTGAGACTTAAGTAGACTACAGATTTGTTTGATTGGTTGATTGGTTTTGGTAAAGTTCAGATATCTTTTGTCCTATGCTAAGCACTCAATAGCAGACACTCAGTAAGTATTGGAGTGATAAATAATTGTATAAGATGCAAAATCATCTTATTTCTTGCATTATTCCTTTCTGTTCCATTTCTACTGCCAACTGTCCAGTACAAGCTCATATTTCTTCAAGTCTAATCAGTCTTTTTCCAGACTCTCAGTACTTTAATCCATGTTTCTAATGAGGCTTCTTCTGCCAAAGGTCTGCCTAAATCCTACTTTGCCCCTGTTACCTTGCCCCTTAAAATATTTTAGTCATTTCTTATACCTGCCATTTAATGATGATTGGCTTTGGCTTCCAATGGCCCTCCGTAAGAACAAGCACCTAGACTTTTCACTGTATCTCAGCTTCAGAACAGTTCATCTTATCTGGCTTTTGTTTTCCTTCTTAAAATAAACTGGTTTTTAAAAATAATGATTTTTTTGTAAAAGTACAGAATGTGTTATAAGTAAAATTTCCTCTCTCTTTTCCCTTAAATCCCCATTCTCATTTCATAGAAGTAACTATTATAAATGATTTCTTGGATAATCTTTCCAGAAATTGAGTGTATCCAAGTAGAAATATTAGATCTATTAGTTGGTTGCTTTAAAATTATAGGAATGAGATCATATTGTGCAAAATATTCTGCCACTACTGTTCACATGAATGCATTTTATTTTTTTAAATCACTCTATAGTTGTGTCGGTTACAAATCTATTGACTTCAAATGACAGATGGAGGGAATAGTACTGGAAGAATGTAGGATAAAGTTTGGAAAATGGTTAGGTCCAAGGCAGGCCTAGAGAATCGTGAAGTAGTAGGTTCAGTGAGCCTCTTTTAGCAGAAGCAGCCAGGCCATGTTGTTGTCATCACTGCCCTAGGACACTGTCAGGAATAAATTCTAACTGTCCCTTTGCCTTTCGGTTACTCGCTTAAGATTCAGAGTCTCAGTGGTGGAGTATCTTCAGACATGATGCTAGTCAGCTTATAAAAATGTTGCATTTCTATTATAGCGGTATTCTGTTGTACAGATATAATTTATTTACTAGCTACCTTTGGCGAATATTCAAGTTGTCACTAGCAAAGACTGCTGTTGCAAAGAAAATTAAGTGTCTTTGTGAATTTTTATAAATATATCTGTGGAATCAACTTCTAGTAAAAGATGGCTGTATCAACAGGTAAGTATGTTTAATAATTTGATGAACATTGCCAATTCATCCTTAGAACTTTACAGTCCCACCTGTGGAGTGAACTGGCTTTCTTTTAACTTATAAGATACAAAGTTATTTATAACTAAATACTCTACAACAGCACAAAGTATTAAACCAGGTAGAAAACCAAGTTCAAGTGGCTGGAGTATAGAATTTCAACATCTACCAAGGAATAAGTGTATTAATAGAAGATTCCGATTATATTATTTCATTAAGAAACTAACATGTTCATCAATACCCTAGGTATTCTAGTAGACATCCTGTGAAATGTTAAAAGGTAAATCAGCTTCCTTTTTTTCCCCTACTTTCCATGTGTATATTTTCCTCAATATTATATCCTTTCATTGTTCTACTTAGCTTTTCAAAGTTTGTTGTATCTATTTGAATAGGCAATACCACCATATGCTACAAAATTCACAAGTTAATGAAAGATATATAGTGGGAATTTTACTTTCAGTGATGGCACAGATAATCAATATCAAGAGTTAAAAGGGGAGATCATATAATCATATAATCATTAACAAGATAACATAATGAACGATATGCCAAAAATTTTAAAACTCGAGGTCAAGAGATACATTTATTAATAATATAACTATTAATAAAAATTGAATCAGCACTTGAAAACCTTCATGCAAAGAAAACTCCAGGCCTAGATGGCTTCACAAGGAAGTTATATCAAGCATATAAGAGAGAAAGAATTAATATTATGCAAACCCTTCCTGAGAATAGGAAAAGCAAACACCAAAGTGACATTATGAGAAAGGAAAATTCACAGACCATTTTACTCATGAGCATGAAAAATTCTAAACTAAATATAAGAAAGCAAAATTCAGTATTTCATTTATTATTGTGATATAAGAAACTAACCAAAATGTTGTGGCCTCAACTAACCATTTTACTGTTGCAAAGACTCTGTGGGTAAGGAACTTGGACAGAACTCAGTGGGGAGGGCTTGTCTCTGCTCCGTGTTGTCTGGGCCCCCAGCTGGGAAGACGCAAAGGCAAGCTTAGGGCATTTGGAGGCATATTCACTTGCATGTCCTACGGTTGATGCTGCCTGTTGTGTAGACCCTCACCTGGCTTTTGTGTAGAATCTCAGGTCATCTCTACTGGAACACCTATGTGTATGATCTCTCCTTGTGGTGTGTCTACATGGACTAGTTTGAGCTTCTTCACAGCATGGCAACTGGCTCCAAGTCCAGGGTCCTAAGAGAGCAAATTGCAGGTGCCTTTTAAAAATTTTTATGAACAAGTCTTGAAATTGCCATACCACCACATCCACAATGCCCTCCTGGCAGGGATAGTTACAAAGGCCTATCCAGATTCCAGGGAAGAGGTCATGGATCCCACCACCTAATAGGAGGAATGTCAAGGCCACATTGTGAGAAAAGCATGTAGGATGGGGGTAGTATTGTTGAGGTTATCTTTGGAAAACACACTTTTCCTATCTAAGGGTGTATGAAAAAGGTCATACATCATGACCAAGTTGGGTTTAAACCAGAAATGTAAGGCTGGTTTAACACCCAAGACTCAAGAGTAATTTGCTAACAGTTTAAAAGAGAAATGTGATTGCATGATAAAAATTCAGCATCCATTTCTCATTAAAAGAACAACATGTAGCCACCTAGGAATAGATGGGAGCTTCCTTAATCTGGTAAAGAGTATCAATAAAACATGTATAGCAAATGTTATACTTACAGGTAAATTTTTACTTTGAGGAAATCTATACTTTGTGGGAGGTTCTAGCAATTGCAGTGAGGCAAAGAAAATGAAATGTTTAAATATTGGAGAGAAAGAGTCAATGACTTATTGTTGACAGATGACATGATTATTTAAATAGAAATTACAAAAGAATTTTATAATTTAAATTATCAAAGCTAATAAAAGTTTTTCAAGTTTCCTGGATACTAAATCAATATATAAATCATATTACTTTGTACCAGCTACAAATAGAGAATTAAATTTTAAAAGATACTCTTTAGCATCAAAAATAGTAGGTCCCAAAAGAGAAAATTTTTTTTGAGAGATATTAAAGAACACCCAAATAAAAGAGACAGATCATGTTGCAAATATGAGAGAACTCACTACTGTAAAGATATCAGTTCTTTAGAACACATGGGGGTGCTATTCTAGATTAGGGGAGAATTAAATAAACAGTCAAGTTTGAAGTGTGGTTCTTGATTGGTGTCAGAAAACACCAATTTAATCCACTAAACCCTATATCCATTAAAAAAGAAAGAAAAAATCTTTCTTTCATCCTCACCCTTCAGCTACCCTGGAGAAACTCTACCACTGTTTCCAGTTTTCTCATGCACCTTTCTAGAGGTATTCAATGTATATGAAAGTAAATATGCATATTTTTTCTCTCCTTATTACAAATTTAGTAGTATATTATTGATATTGTTAGACATCAGGCATTAAAATATATATATTAAATGATATTAAGTATCATTGGCTGTCTAAATTATTATGGCTGCATAGGCTTCTGTCATTTGGAAGGGCTTTGATTTATTTAACCTATCCTTGATAGATATTTAGATTATGTCTGATCTTCCGCTGCAGTGAATACAAGTTTTACATTTTTTTTTTTATGCCTACAGCACTCTGTCTTCCTAGGTGGTCTCCCATCCAAGTACTAACCAGGCCTGACCCTGCTTAGCTTCCAAGATCAGACGAGATCAGGCATGTTCAGGGTGGCATGGCTATAGACTCACATTTGTGAATGTATGCCTTTATGATAAATTCCTAAGAGTCAGTTTGCGAAAGCAGAGGATGTGTGAATTTATTTAATTGATTGCCAAGTGATGCTATGCCAGTGTATGACTACATTAGCAATGGATGAGAATTCCTGTTTTCCAACACCTAACAGTGTATTGTTAGACTTTTTGATATATTCCAATGGTAGAAGAAAGTCAACTAGGGTTGGCTACTTTTCATATATTCTCTAAATTCCCTGTTCATATTCTGAGCTTCTTGTCTCTTTGGTTGCTGATCTTGGTCTTATCAATCTCTAGAAGCTCTTTATAGATTAAGGAAATAGGCTATTCATGATATGAAATATGATTTTTTTCCCAGTTTGACATTTGATTTTTACTTTGCTGATCACGATTTTTGTCATGTAAAATATTTTTATTTATACATGGTCACATTTATCAATATTTTCTTTAATGACTTCTGGGTTTTATTTCATACTTGAAAAAGCCTTCCCCGTTGTGAGGTTATCAAATGTTGTGCTTGTGGGTTTTTCTGGTACTTATGTGGTTTGATATTTTTGCATTTAAATTTGTAGATCCATCAGGAGCTATTTCGGGTGTGACATGTAAGACTCTACTTATTAACCTCACTTCTCAGGTAGATGGAAAGACTAATTTTGACTGTGAGGAAGAAAGGATCTGGTGGAGTCTTGGTCATCTTTTAGGGGTGCAATTCCTTTCACTCAAAGTAATTAAAATGAGGAGCATCTAAAGTCAAAGCTCCCTTTTCCTTACAGCAGGTGGGGGGAAAAGTCAGTTTTAAACTGAGTCCTTCATTATTCCTTTTCATTTCCCAAAATGTTCTACTACTGCGGTACCATAGGCCTCGTGACATGTTATGATTTTTATCTCCTTTTTGTTTCATTTTAAAGTTGCTATTTTTTGATGTCATGAGAGGACACAGCTCTCTCTAAATTATGATGTAGCGTGAGTTATAGTGATTAATAACCGTTATTTCTATGATTATCAGTTGCAGAGGGCTCTCCTTTCTGATTTTTGCCTGATCCCAAGTCCATCTCATCTAGTGATCTTTGTTTAACTTTCCGTAACTCCCCATTCATTTATTACAAGACAGGTTGTGAGCACAGGAGGAAATATATATGCCTTATCATGATTCCACATTCCTGTCATTGTTCTGGACATAAACATACAAACCTTTTAACCTTTGAAACTCAGTTCAAACATATGAGTGGAAACAGAGTTAGCAAGCATTTTTCTTTGTTAGGATTTTCGGTCCTTGGTATAAATACTACTGTTATGGACCGCACCCGGACAAGATGACCTCAGAGCCGAATTAGAACCAAAAAGAAAATTTTATTACGAATTCGAATCCGGGCTCAAGCCTCCACTGCCGCAGCAGCGAGAACAAGAGCCCCGATCCTTAGCATGGGGTTCCTTATATTAGGTTTATGGCGGGCTAACTTGGTGCGCGGGACAGGTTGCAGTTCCTTATTGGCTAACCATATGGCCTGATTATGGCCTGACCTTTAAGCAAGCAAATAGGATGTCTGGGCGGAGAATTCCCGGCCCTTGGTCAGAGGGGATTGCAGTCTACCTTGCTGGGGGAATTTAAAATTTTCCATTCCGCCATCTTAGATCTTACATCGCCGTCTTAAATACATAAGTTCTCATGACCCGTTACACTACGATGCTACTTAGTCTTGGGTGAATGTTACTAACTTTGACTAGACACTTAAGAAAATATATTAAAACACTTAAAAATTACAGATATCGCCAATCTAAATAAAACAATCATTTTCATGTGTTTGTGTTCCTTTACTAATCTGTCTATTTATTTCTAAGTATTTATTAAGTGCCTTCTGTTTGCCAGGCATTGTGCTAGGTGCTGGGCTACAGAGCTGGGTTAAATACATTGTCCATCTGGAAAGAAATACAAGGAATCATAATGTGCTGTGCTGGGGCCCATAATGGAGAGGCTCACTGGGGGCATCCGTTGGTCAGAATTCTTAGGAGTAAATGACAGAAACCGCTCTAGCTGGTGTAAACAGAAAGGTAGCTTACAGAGTCTCCAGGAAGTTGATGACCTGGTCTCGATCGCTACCCAGATGGGAATAAAGCAGGGACAGTGCTCCATGAGAAGTGCCCAGCCACACTACAGGGGACTGTTTTGGAGAAAACAGCACTGCTGCCTTGACTCACTTCTGTAGCACAAATGCTTTAGATATTGGACGTCAGAAACTAGGCCCCAGAGCAGCTCTCTAACAGGAGCCTATAAGTTTCTTTAAGGTCTCCAGTGCCGTTAGATGCAGTTAGCACATACAGTTCATGATTTTTACATTCTTCATACTCATTGGTCTCTGGCAGCAACCACTGATTTTGCAATAGCTTTGCCTTCAATATGGACTTCATTTCAGATGACCATGGATGATTAAAAAAATCTTTTAGGGTCAGGTTGGCTCAAATAAACTCTTATAAAAATTCTAAAACAAGCAAACAAAAACCAACAAACCTCTCTTAACACTTCATGCCATTGACTATCAGCATTCTTTCCTCTAATACAGGGATCAGCAAACTATGGTCTGCTACTTGTTTTTGTAAATAAAGTTTTATTGCAATATAGCCATGTGCATTTGTTTGCACATTGTCTGTGGCTGCTTTTGCACTATAGTGGCAGGGTTGAGTGGTTGCAACAGGAGTTACTTGCTGCATGAGTTCTTTAAGATACTCAGTTACTTGTTTCAGAACATACTGTCTGTGTCAGAGGGTCTTAAGAGAATAGGACAGGCAGTCGGTGCTCAGATGTTTGTTCATTCTGGTCCTCCTGCAACTCCCTAAGTCATATGATGTCCTCATCAAGGTTCCTTTGGAACACTGCAGCCCCTTCAGTCAGAAACGTCGACTGGAGTGCCAGTGTTTATTAGTGCTGGCAGTGCTGCGAGCCTATCTTGATTGCTAGAGTCTGAAGAGCCAACTGGCTTTATTTCTGTAATTAAATTTTCATTTTATTTATTTTTTTTTTGTCTTTTGTTAAGTGTCCCTTCTGGTCCTCAGCTTCAGATGATGGTGTCTCTAGTTTATAAAGAATTCTATTGTGAGGAGTCTAGTAAACTCTACTGTACATGTGGATAATCTTGGGATATGGCCAGATACTATTGAATGCTGGAGAGTAGTTGGAAGATCAGTCTTTCTTGTAAGTTAATTAAATCGGAATCGTCCCTGCTGTTATTTGCAAATATGGAGTGAGTAGTGTGGTGCATAAGAATTGTGTGGACCGTAATTCAGGTATAACTTTGTTCTTCTCTTTGAACCCGTGTAATATATTCAGTCTAGACTGGTCTTACTCCCCGTCTTACAAGGCAGTGGCCTGTTTATCAGGGGCAGGGGATCCACAGGGTGGAGAGGTCCCAGTGTAGCCCTCCCATTCCTGATTTTCTTTCAAATTCACACTGAGCCTGCTGGCCAGCTTTCTCCAGTTCCTCCAACCGAAAAGGCCAGCCTGTTTTTGTTCTTTCTAATTTGTTTAAATTTATCTTTGAGTATATCATCTTTCTTTTTGTTTTCCTAATAGGGGCTTTTAAAAACGTTGAAAAACATAAACATCTGTAGAGTCTTATCTTCCCACCAACAGGGTTTGTCCTGCCCAAGGGGGAGGGGAGGATCCCTTTTATCTTTTGCAAGTCAGCTCTCTTTTAAATACTGCTCTGCCTCAGGCCTGGAATTTTTTCCTGGCTAAGAATTTTCATCTGTGGACACAATAGCCTCATTGCAGCTCTTTAATAGTCTCTGTTTGTTATAAATCATGGCATCAGTGCACATTAGTTTGAAGTTACCTTTAGTTCTTTGGACTCATAGCCTTATTCTTGATCTAATCTTTCATTGTGCTGAAATCCACTGGATGTATAATTGTCATTGAGCTGCCAGGAGCAATACCATCAGTCATGGGAAATGAGAAGAAAGCTCTGGAGACCTTTCTCTGTGATGGTCTCATTAAAGCGTTTGAAGGAGGGCTCCGGCTGAGGAGCTCAGCGGCTGCTCAGGTCACATCCATCTCACAGGATCCTGCTTCATACTCTGTTGTCTCCATCTGGCTTCTCTAAAAATCCTATTTTATTTCCTTTGCCTGCCCCTCCCCCTCCCCACCTGCTCCCCTCCTTTCTCCTTTCCTTATCCTTATGGTTATCATGATCAGGGCGGTTCTCAGGTGACTTGAGTCATGACTGAGATTGCAGAACAGAGCTTGAAGACTTCATTTCTTCCCGCTTCCAGGTGCACCTTCTACAGGTCAGAATGGTCCCAGTGCCCCACCCCCTGTGCCAGGTAAAGGCTGGCAACACACCTGCCGGGCCAGGCCAGGGAAGTAGAGGGCAGGATCAGGGCCCCAGAGACCATGCTTGGCTGGCAGAGTATGGTCCATGTCTCCCCACCATTTTTAACAGCCAGGCAATGTATTTGATATTTTTATTATTTCCATTTTTTTTTCACTGTTATATACAGCTGTTATAAATGGCTCTCTCACTATAAGTCAGAGTGTGTACATATTTGTAGCACTTGGTATGTATCGTCGAAAGGAACTTAAAAATAGCTTTCTATATTTTTCTTTTTATAGAATACTGTGTTATTACAAAAATAATGCTTTGTAGAAAAATTTTGTATACCAATAGACTAAAAGAAGAAAAAAAAGTTACCTTACAGTGTTACTGTTTCATCTGTTCTTTTTTATGCAAAATACTCTTTTCTGTTTTCCAAATATGAAACCCTCTTATATACACCTTAACATTTTAAAATTAGACTGCTTTTTTTCCCCCATGTCATTAGATATTCTTCTGTAACATCACTTATTATGATATTCCATTCTATAGCAGTATCAAGGTTTATTTAGATACTCACCAATTGTGGACTTTTAGGACTGTTTTCAGTTTTTCACTATTCTAAGCAGTGCTGAAGTGAGCAACCTTAGGTCAAGCCTTTGCATACACCTATAATGATCTCTCTAGGGCAGATGCTCAGTGACATGACTGTGTACACTTTTTTTTAATTAGTAAACTTTATTTTGTAGACCAGTTTTAGGTTCAAACAAAATTGAGCAGAAAGTACAGAGAGTTCCCATACACGCCTCGTGCACGTAAAGATTTCAGTAAGTTATGAAATTGCCTTTTAGGAATGTTGTGGTGTTTTCCATTCCCACCTAGGTTTTCCCATCTCTCCACAACACTGGGTATTATCAGTACAGAAAAAATCTTTGATAAGGCACATTTAAAGCAGAATACCTATTTTAGTCATAAGACAATTTCTTCTGAGATTTATGTTTATGTTACTCATTCCATTACTGCTTATGGTAGGTGATGGCAGAGTATTACTAACCTTCCTTGCTTTTCCAAATTAACAGAAATTATACAAGTTAATACATATACACAAAAATAAACATCCAGATAGAACAGAAAGATATAAAGAAAAAAGTAAAACAAAACAAAAAAACTCCCACTTTATCCAAGCTTTCTCCCAGAGCTACTCGTTTTTTTACTTTAATAGGTTTTAGTAATTATAGTGGTCACTTCCAAAATTCTGAATAAGCTATACACACACACACACACACACACACATTTTTTTTTCTTCATTTGTCATTTTAAACAGCTTAGATAAGTAGCTCTGTACTGTTAGAATTGCAGTTGTCTTTCACAGCTGTGGTGCTTGCTTATTTGCTGGATTTATGCTTATTTGGCCTCAGAAAATTTCCCATGCTCGCTTTTAAGCTCAGCCATGCATTTTTGTTAGGATGATGGCGCCTATCATTGTAGGTGTTTTGGAAGAAGGGTTACTGGATATTTAGTTCATCTGTTGGCTGAAATGGCCATCTTAATCCACTCACTTTGTATCTATCTCTGTGAAAGAAGAAATTAGCACCTCTCCACTTCTCTGTCTACCTTCTGTTCTAACCTCTACCTCCCTACATTTAAATGAGATAGACACTATTCCTCAGTTTACAAATGAGAGACCAGAATTCAGAGAGGTTAAGTGATTTGCCTGAGGTCACACAGCTAAGTATAAGTGGAGACCAAACTGGGGTTTGTCCTCACATCCATCTGATTTCAACACCCATGCTTTAACAGTGTCACGTTAACATACTCTCTCCACTCTGTATCTCTGCTAGCTACTGCCTCTCTGGCCTCCCTGTTTCTGTCATTACTGCCATTTTCCCTTGTATCTTAGGATCATCTGTATTCTGATTTTGGCTGTAGGATTTAAATAGCTATAAATGACCCTAGGCAAGTCACTTTGCCTTACTTTGCTCCCTCTTTTTCTTCTATTAAATGGGAGTGTAAGCACTTAAAGGAGATAGCCTTATAGAAGATAGGGACAGTCTATGGGACAGTCCCCCAAGCAATGCAGAGAGCAGACATTGTTATTATTTCAGAGCTCAATAAATATTTGCTGATCTAAGAATGCAGACCAACAATGTGAATTGCAGACTTCTCTTAGCAGTAGATGAGTTTACCAGAACAATCTTTTAGTTAATTCCTTTTTCTTAAAGTGATGTTTACAAAGAAGAAAAAAAGATTTAAAAAATCCATGGTTACTGTTTATTAAAGAGCTCTGGGTTTTGTTTTGTTTGAGATATTTTTCCGCAGACACAGAGGGAAATCAAAAAGGCCATCGAAGAGCAGGCTGGTTATTTAAAATGTCACCAGCATGCTGGCCCCTTGTCGCTTTCCTCTCCTTGTGCTCCCTATTCACGTCAGTCATTCCACCGCTTGTTACATTGTAGTTAGTAAGTCCTAGAGCCAAAAAAGAAGTTGGGTGAGGGGTGAGGTTAGTCTGACTTATCCTCCACATTAGTGTAGTGATCGCTTTGCTTATTTCATTCCCTCATTTCATTTTAACTCACTGTACTGTCTAGTACAACGATCACAGTGCATTTATCTTTATACCTTCAGGATGTGGTGTATTGGATTGCCAACAAATGTTTACAAAGGAATGAATGTTGGCAATGTTGTTATGTCTCCCGCATAAACTGCAAGCAACATCCATCAACACTCTTAAGGTTTCTCTAGAGCAGGAGTTCTTGAACTTGGTCAAGAACTGCATATGTGTGATGGATCCACAGATAGCCTTCAGGGAGGGGTTCCACAGACCCCTTGGAATTACGTTCATTTGCAGATACACATTTTCGAAGAATAGCATCTTAGCTTTCATCACATTTTCAAAGAAATATGTGACCTAAAATTGTTATACCCGACTTCGAGTCTCTACACGCACCAAGGAGCCGACACCGATGTAAGAACAAGAGGGAGTTTATTTGCAGGCTTGAGCCCGGCCGATACTGAAGCACTGACGCAGCAGTGGAAGTATTGGACCCGACTTAGAGTTTCAGAGGGTTTTTAAAGGCTAAAGCCGTAAGCAGGGGAGTACAGCCGTGGCGTTAACAGGATTGGTGAGTTTCTTTTAAAACCTTTAAGGGGATTGGTTAAACTTCGCGCCAAGGAAAAGAACCATAGGACAGGGAACTTGGCGGGTGGGACTTTCAGATAATTTCCAAGGGGTCTCTGATTGGCCAGTTGTTGGGTGGGGTGACTTAGTCAGTGGATGGTCAGATAATGTCCAAGAGGTCTCTGATTGGCCAATTGTTGGGTGGGGTGACTCTTAGTCAGCTGGTGGTTTTTCTTTTTGTTCCGCTTAAGTTCAAAATGGAGGGTTTGTATCTAAGATGGAGTCACTTTTGGTTCTACAAAAATGAGTGGGAACCATTGCACAGGCTGTGAAAAGCTTTTCAAAGGTTTGGAGTAACCTAGTCAACTTATTTTCACTCACACAGGTCAATGTATTGCTTGATCCCCCTTGATAAGTAAGCTGTCTATAACCCAGGTATGTTTTGTACTTTTAAGATCTCCATCAGATTACTTGACCCTTTGTTTTATGCCCTGGAGAAGCCCAGCATTTTCCTTCAGATTCTGGAGATTCCTTTGGGGGCAAAGGTGTGGCTTATGTTCTCCTTCCTGGTTATCTCTGTCTCTCTGCTTCTTAAACGGCCTGCTCAGAATCGAAACTCAGTCCCTTCCATGGTTTCCATCAAGACCAAGCAGCACTCGTAAGTATTATTCATTGCCAGCTTTGCCGATGACTTGGGAGTCTGAGGAAGGGGTCGGAGATTCTAGGCGTGCGCCATCTTCTCAGCCCCTCGCTCCTGTCTCCTTTTATTCTGCACAGTTTTCCCCTGGAACTCCAGTTCTTTTTTTCTTTATTGTGTAGAGCTACTTGGACACCTTAAGCTTTTTATTTTTTTTCTGGGTGTGTGTCTATGTCTGTGTCTGTGTCTGTGTGTCTATGTGTCTATGTCTATGAAGACTTAGTCAAATTATTTTAAATGTTGGCATTTTCTTTCTGTTACTTTTTTGCCTGGCAGAACCCAAAAACAGGTCGGTCAGCCGCCGATACTGCTTTCCATTGGACAGGAGTCTTTCTCTTTAGAAGGCAGATGTAAGGTTTAAAGAACTTTTCTTTTTCGTTATATGTATTTTAGCATCAAATCTCATGAGGCTGTCTCAAATTCTGTAGGTCTATTATATTCTTATTGAGGATCTCCTTCACTTCACTGTGAATGTGCCTGCAACACAGTGGGACAGGACCCTCAGCACTTTGAAAGGCTTGTCCTTAACATAGAATAAAAGAGGAGGAACCTTTTTGTTTTGAGATTTGCTAACTTCTCTCACTGCCGCATACACTGAGTCCACTGCTCTGTTTAAGTTCCTACAGTTCTATTTTCTTCATTCTCTTTTTAAAAATAATAATGTTTATTTTTAATAAGATAACATTAATATGCATTTTATGAAAATTAGAACAACATGGCAGTATATAATTTAGTTCATGGTCTCCTGCCCCCTGTAATCCCCCTGCTGTCCAGAGATAGCCTTTATTAACTATTTAGTAAAGTGATATCGTTTTAGAGATTTAAATGCACATAATCAACAACAGCAAAATGTTATGAGCCAGGAACTGTACATTCTCTCATTAAATCCTCAGAGCCTCTGAGATGGGGGCCTCTGTTTACCAAAAGTAAACTTGAGGTTAATAGCTAACTGGTGATTTGCCTAAACGTATTTTCAATTATTTGCTGCTATAAGCAACCTGCAGTAAGTAAAGATGGATATAACAATGTATTCTTCTCTGATTATCTCTAAGTTATAAATATCCAAAACTAGAATTGCTTGGCCAAAAAGTATGCACAGTGAAACTTTGGATTCTTTTTGAGAGAGGTGGTTAAGAGCATGGCTTTGTAGTCCATACCCACCAGTGTTTGTATTCCCACTGTCACTTACTGGCCATTCACTAGACTTAAGCTGTGCCTCAGCTAGCTCATTTTAAAAACAAAATCATAACAGAAACCTCGTATAGATTTAATGATGATCATGTAAACCTCGTATAAGATTTAATGATGATCATGTAAAGTTTCTGGCTGTGTCCAATATATAGGAAGAGCAGTACATTAGACAGACCCTACTCTGAGAAAGCTGACATTTTATTGGGGTGAGGAGGTAGCAGTGTAAGACAGACAATAAACAAATTAATGAACAAGAAAAATAGCAGTCGTGCAGACAAAAGAAAGTGACGTGATAGGTAGATGGGTGGTTACCTTGGGTTGGGTGGTTTGGGGAAGTCCTAAAGAGCTGACATTTTAGCTAAGCTCTGAATGAAGAAGATATTCTTTAAATCCCCAGAGGTAGAATTGTAGGATCAAAGATTACATGCATTGAAAATTTTGGTCAATATAGCATCGACAAATTGACCTGCAAAAAATTTGTAAAATAATTTACATTCCCTTGGTGTATAGACATGTTTCTTTGACCCTCTTCAGTACTTTCTTCTGATTTTTAAAAGTGGGGTATTGAAAGCTTATTTAATCCTTTCTGTTCCTTCTCCCTAAATTAACTATCCAGCATCACCCCCCACACTGTAAACCTTTCTTATCACTTGCTGCTTTTTCTTGCTATGCTAGTTCCTGTCCGCATCATGTGACAGGAATGGAAGTCTCCAACAATTTAGCCAATATTCACGACGATTAACAACAACACCCTTTCAGAAATTAGGCCAAAGCTGGCTGATTAGCACTGCTTTTGCTAGAAGAACAGGCAGCTTTTAGAGGTAGGCTGGTTTTTGCAAACGGATTTGTTGGCAGGGGTACATAATACCTTCTGTGAGTTAAAACTGCGGAAGGCTCTGCACATCTTTTTGTTACAGTCAAACCTCTCCTATTTGGCATGCAGTGGGGAGAGGGGACATTGCTGAGCACAGGACACTGCAGCTGTTTCTGCCCCAGAATCGGTGGGTAATGATGTCATTTCTTTGGAATGTGTACGTGATTACATATTGTTAGTGGATCTGTTTTGTAAAGCCTTTTGTCATCCTATGAAAACTGTCATAACAAACATGCTCTTTATAGATATTGAACAGGGTTCAGCATCATTACATGTTTTAGTACATGTTAAAATAGAGACCTCATTCAGGTGCTGCTAGTATTTCAGTTGTATTTTTTGTAGAATGCACATGTATTAAAGTTTAATCTTCTATTCGAGTGTTAAGGAAAATGATACTATGTAGTTTAGACTTGTAGACAAATGGATTAAAAGTTACTTGTTCTTAATATGTGGTTTCTTTTTATAATCTTTTTTAAACTTAGTAACTTAAATAAAACATCCCGAGGGCAACATGTGTTAAGGAGCGGTTGTGGGGAGCAAATGTGTTTGGTGAAACTGTCCAGGAGCAGAGTGTCGCTCACTTAAAAGCTCAGAAATTTGTCATCCAAATATGTGCAGATTGCTGGTGCTATTAATAGTTCGAACTCAAGTAAACAGCTTCTTCCCCCTCATTGCTGCTTGGCCATTGTTCAGATGCCAGGACAGCCCAGGGAGCAGCGTCTCACACCAGGCTCACGGAACTCGTGCCCATATCCTGCACTGCTTCCCTCCCAGGCAGAGCCGTCAGCTACCCAGGGCTTGAGGTAACCAGGGGCCAGATATCCAGGCCCTTCAGTTCCCCACTTTTAGCTCCACCCCTACACAGCCTGTTGTACAGCTTTACAAACTTGCCTCTGCTCTAGAGTAGCAGGATCTAAGATTCCTGGCAACTATAAAAAGCCCTGGGCCACATGGCCGTTGACAGAAGTAGATTTAGGAGATAGACATTCTCTTTTCAGGGCAGAAGCACGCATGGCTCATTCCTTTCTTTTGGAGCCAGGAAGAGTGGTGTGGTGCAACTGCCTCTATGCCAGCAGCTGATCTGCAGGCAGGCAGGCACTGACATTTTGAGAGCCCCTTTGGGGACTCAAACAAAATGCTGACATTAGACAACTGAGGACATTCCATGGTTTATTACCATATTTCCTTTGGAAAACATAAGTCTCTTAAATTCCCGTTTCATCTGCATTTGCTAACAATGACTCTTATGTCAGATGCCCATGAGGAAGTTATGAATAACTTGACATTTTGTTATTGGGGGGACAGATGATAAGGGATGAAAGATTCTTGGGCACGTTACCTAACTTTTCTTACCTTTAGTTTCTTCTCTGTCAAGTGAGGATAATCTTGCCTCTCCTGTTTCATGGAGTTGATGAGGGAGTTTTTGTCAGAATGACAAATGTACATAGTGTCGCTTTGTTCTTTTTAAGGTCAAATATCATTGAAAACTTACACTAAAAAACAACTATCCCCTGCCCTCACCCCTTCTTTCCCTTCCCTCCTGTTTTGTTCCCAAGAGTACTTTTGACTCTGTTCGCTGTTTGTTCTAGTATTTTCTTTCTGTAGTTTAATAATATGCTTTATAGCCATCTCTCGTTCTTTACACTTTTTTAGTGTGGAAATTTTCCAACATATGCAGAACCCATTGCCCAGCTTGAAGAATGAATTCCAGCCTTATTTCATTTATGCCTGCAGCCCTTTTTTTTCCCTTAACTGTTAGATCACAGATTTCATTTCATTAGTAACTACTTTAGCATGTATCTCTAAGAGAATAAAGACTCTTTTATATATACATATACACACACTACTATATATTTTATATATATATGTGTGTACACTGCTATCACCACACATAAGTAATGATCCTTTATTAGTAGTAATTAACTCAAGTATTTTTTGTTCAACTCAGAATCACACCAGGACCGCACACTACCACAGTGCTCTTTCTTTTCTGTGCCAGTTTTAAATGTTACCTGTTGGCCTCCTGGGATGGCATGTGAGGCTTTAGCTTTTCTGTAAGTACCACAGCCCCACTCACACTTCTCCTCCTTACCCATCTCTCCCAGTATCACGGTTTTTTTTTTTAAATCAAACCAGCATTCAGTGTTTTACAACATGGCAAATACTGTTTACTGCTGAGCCAGTAATGTTCTCGTTTTTGCTTTCTATATAACTGTTTCCCAGACTTAATACTAGTTGCTGCTTTTTAATAGACTCAGTTTTCCTTAAATCTTTCCACGCTCTCCCATAGACTCTTAATACAGTGTTCAGCAAAGCTGTCAAAGAATCTGTCGGTTTTGTTTTCCTGGCGCCTTCCACCCCGCTTCCTGTCCTCAGGCTGGGCTCTCTAGGCCTGCGAGTCCGCCAGGTCTCGGAGCTACCTTCGTCGTCATCCTTGGTGATCCTTTCACCTCTCTTGTTAGATCCTTGTTTTTAAAATCTTCTTAATTTAAACAGGGGAAGGAGTTTACTGAGACAACAGTGCACGAGAGAGGAATTGTCCTAAGTCCTTGCATGTCTGCAAATGTCCTTATTGCCTAGCTGAGTAGAAATTCTAGGTTCCAAATCATTTCCCTTCTAGAAACTTCCCTTAGAAAGGATCGCCCCATCGCCTTCAGGCCCCCCAAACTGCTGCTAAGAAATGATTGCTTTCTTTTGAAACAGTTTGGTTGTCTCTCCGGAAAGTTGTAGGATTTTTTCCTTTTGAATCTTGAAAGGTTAGGAAACTACGTGGGTATGGTTTCTTTTCCTCCTCCTCAGCACTTCGTAAACTTTTCAGTTTGAAAATGCGGTCTGTCTTCAGCTCAGGGAAATTTTCCGCATGATTTCTTAGATAATTTCCTATTGTCTTTTTTCCCTTTTCTGTTCTTTTTCTGGAATTCCAGCTTAGTCTGATGTGAACTTCCTGGATTGTCCTTTCTATATCAGCATCCGTTTTTTGTCCTGTGAATTTTTTTCCCCGTATATTTTGAAAGATTTCCTTTTCTTCTTTTCTAGTCATATTGTTAATTTGTTTATTGTTAATCTCATTATTCACATTGCTAATTGTTAATTTCACTATTCATAATGTTAATTTCCAAGAACCCAGTTTTGTCGGCTTCTTTTCTTTTATGGACATAGTATCTTCAGAATTTCTGAAGATGTAACTTTTTTAAAAGCTTCTCCTTTGTCCAAGTTTTCTTTTTCATTGTAGGGTTCATTTTCTCTTTATTCGTTGGTTTTCCTCAGATGCCCTGTGATGCTTTTTTTTTTTTTTTGCCATTTGTAATTAATAATAAAAGACTCCTTTTAGGAGACGGACTGGCTTGGCTTCCCCTAGAGTTGGTTGTCTGTTTTCCCTGTAGGCTTCACCACCTGTAGGTTGAATGGGTGTACTTTGCTGTAGGGCACCTTGGCAGCAGTTAGACTGAGGGCCCTTGAAAGGACAGAATATAGGATGCCTGGTCTGTAACTAGAAGCCCTGTATGGGCCCAGGCAAATCTTTCTGTTCACTTAAAGAGCCCTCCTGTCTTTGCCTGAGGATCTGCAGAGCTTCCTGACTTGTGAAAGGTTGGGAGTGGGGTAGGGAGCTCACTGTGCAAGAAGGAAAGCCTGGTTTGCAGTTTAAAAGAGATGATGCTTTTTTTTAAAGCATGCTGTTGCTTTACCTCAATTTACCAAGCTATTGCTTGGACTACCCAAGGGTTTAGATAGTATTTAGAAAATATTTATTGAGTTTCCTGTTCTGTAGCAGTGAACAAGGGAGACAGGTTTTGGTCTCATGGAGCTTGTAGTCTGGCAGGGAAACATTTATTTACAATAACGTATACTAAGGGTTATGAGAGGAGCAATAGAGGGCGCCATGGGACCCATACAGCAGGCGGAGCCTCACTCGGCCCAGGTGGAAGGCCTCCCTAAGGAAGTGACGTTTTAATCTGCGATCTGATGGCCGAGTACCATTTCAGAGTGCAGTGGCAAGTGGCAGAGTGCAGTGGCGAGGGAGAGCCTGGAACCTACAGCAGGTCTTCCTACTGTTAGGGCACCAGGTTGTGCAGAGTCGGGAGATGTCCTGTGTTTTCTGGGTCTGGCGTTCCTCACCTGGAAAATGAGGTGACCACATGCTCTTTTCAGCTGTAAACATCAACAAGGCTAAGATTGTTGAAAATTAACTCAAGAGTGAAGATCCATCTTTACCATAAGTGCCCCGATCGGAACCCTGTGTCTAGCTGGTGGAAAGCAGGTCTTGCGAAGGCTGTAAAAAGGCCGGGAGGGTCAGTGTGGTGTCCTGCAACCCCCCCTGTCCATTTTCCAGATGCATACTCATGGCCGTCAGGCTTCCCTTCGCTGCCAGCTCTCCATTCACATCAGCAGTAGTCTGAGGGGGACGGGGAAGTAGAGCCTCAGAACACCCACCCACCCCGTTTGTTTCTCAAAGAAACAAACAAAAATCAAGCCTTTCTTTGTAACTTTTTGTGGGGTTGACTCCCCCCTCCCCCATGACTTAAGTGTGTAATTTCAAAATATTGTTGAGTATAGGTGTGATTCTTTGTCTGTACCGTGGGTGGTTAACTGGTTATTTCTGGGTGATAGGGTGATGGATGATTTTCCTCCCTTTTTTCCTGCTTTTTGTATTTTACTTTTTTTTTTAATAATCAATTAAGATTATATTAGAATATTATCTGGCATATGGTAAACATTTGATAAAAGTTTTGTTTTTGTTAATGCGTTTTTTATTTTAAAAAGTGCCCCATGTACAGAATGCTTGTAAATTGGACATGGATCTTTTTCTTAAGAAGCTCAACGTCTAGCAGAAGAATAAGATCTACCCAGAAACAAACATGCCTCAAAGAGAATAGGATAAGTTTCTTGAGAAACAGATGAAGTAGAAAGGAAATTCAGAGGCAAGAGAGACCCCTTTTAGACTGGGGGGTGAGGAGGTGGGGATTAAGGGTGGCTTGTGGCAAAGGGGCTGTCGGACCTTCTGGCCAGCTCCGCACTCTGAAGCCGCCAGCTTCCTTTCTCCTCAAATGGAGCCCAAAGTGCTGGTTGTGAAGAATCACCGAGTCCCCTGCAGA